>CM032889.1:28690236-29100236 GCA_019176425.1 Megalops atlanticus | reverse complement strand
ATCTCCTCACTCTCCTCACTGGACAGGTATTCGTATAGAGACCCTCCGCTGGCATACTCTGCAACAAAACACACCTTGAGTCACACGAGGACCTGTGCCCACCATGGTAACACTACAGGAATAGGACACACAGAGACAAAGCATCAGAGCAGGCCACCACACGCCTGTACCCCCTCAGTTATCTCTTCCCTGTTCTCACACACTCAGAGGAGCCGCATGACACTTGACAAAAACTTACCAGTTTCAAAAAAGAACGACAATTTCTGAAAAGGGTTTATTTTTCCGCGGTACGCGGCCGGTTAGCGGTGTGCTTTCAGGAGCGGCCTGTCACGGAGCCGTCACTCAGGGGATGAGCTCATTTGTTACAGTGACTCGAGGAAACCCGGACACAGCTTAGCACCCTGAGAGGGAGTCTATCACCCTGTTCAAAGCGGACAGGACCTGAGCCCGCACCAGCCTACTGCACCAAGCACGGAAGGCCGTCCCTGGCCTTGCCAACGCGACGCCTTGTTTGCTGTGAGGTTTTTTTAATCCTTCAGTGGGCCGAACACATTGATTGCCATTCGGGGTTAATGCCCGGCCAATGATCACATCAAGCAAATGTCATCTCTCATTTAATCAGCACAACTACACTAATTACCCCGCGGGCAAATCCGGGCAGCTGCTTCAACGCCCATACACACTGTCCTTGCAGGACAAGGAAGCGCGATGGCATGCTGTTTCCAAATGATCGACTGTTATTGTACCAAAAACACCCCACGGCTCGCTAATTCTCATTTCGCTTATTCGAAAGGTATGACTAATTCTCATGTTCAAAAACGTTCTGAAACCATGTCATCCGTTCATGCAGTTATGACTAAACGTCACAGCGCTTTCATGTTCCCAAAACGTTCTGAAACCATGTCATCCGTTCAGCGAGCATGATTCGTGTGCACTGACAGGAAGGATGAGGCAGACCTCCGAGTGCTGAACAGGGCCGAGAGGAACATGCCAGCGTCTAAGAATACTCCGTTATTTATCAGGGGCACAATGTGAAGGGTGATGCATTGGAGTGAAATGCTCAACCTCCTCATAAAAACATCCTGGGTTGTGTTACAGGAGCTGTGCCAGGAAACACAAGTTTACATCAGCAACGGCAGCAACAGAGAGAGGGGCCACTCTGACAGACGCACACAGATCAAATTTAGACTGATTTTGCACAGAGCCTCTGAAAGGTTCTCAAGAGGTTTTTACATGTTTGTGTGTGGGTGCGCATGCTTGTATGCGTTTGTGCGTGCATGCTTGCATGTGTGTGTGTGGGAGGTGGGAGATTTGGGGGGCATGGGTTAGTCACCACAAACCACACCAATGTGTAGCCCCCACCCGGGTGCTGCATGTCAGCCATTTTGTGCCAGAAGGCTCACCACGCCATCAGCTGAGGTGGAGACAGAGGGGATTCATTAAGCCTGCTAAACTGGAGGATTACAAGATGGCTAGACCGTGAGAGCCATATTGGGAATCGAGCCAGGATGCTGGGGAACCCCCCTACTCTTTGTGATAAATGCCATGGAATCTTTTATTACCGCAGTGACTCAGGACCCTGTTTATCTTACATGAAAGATGGTGTCTTCCACAGCAAGGTGCCCCAGTCACTGCACCGGGGTTTTGGTTTTTTCGCTAGGTCCAGAGGGTAGACTGCCCTCTCCTGGCCCATCAACATTGCCTCCAGCAGCAACCTGATTCTCCACTAAGGTGTTCACCAAGCCTCCATGTGTGTTCTTCCATAAATGTTAGTGCCAAGTGATGATCTCACTTTTTGAGATGCTAGTCTCCCAAAGACATAAATTGCCTAAACTGTCTAGGCCCTGGCGTTTTCCTTCTTGGACGACAAGAACGTTTTAAGCTCCTCTGCAATTGCTGTCAGTTGCCTAAATATGATTGGTCACTGTGCTGCCTGACCACTCCCTCTCTCACTCATACCTGTCTGCCTGCACTCTAACACTTTCTGCTGCGCTCTTCATGCTCCATTGGGTACCAACTGCCGTTTCGAATCACTTCAACACTCCGGAATCTGGCACACCACCACACCCGACAGCAGAGATCCGACAGCGTGCACCTCCAGAACTTCACTCCTCCTCAAACACCCACCCCCTGCTAAATCTCCCCGGATTTGGCCATCTTTAGTTATCCTCAAAGGCTTTTCGTGCTGTAACATTTTAAGCCATGGAAAAAATGTTATTTTTAGTTGTACTTTGTACATTGCACATTGTAAATTCTGTTTTGGCTTTGGAGGCTGAGCTCATATGCCCCTGTACTTTCCTATTTGCAGATATTCACTGTGCTCATTTAGAGCATAAAACAACTGACACTTTCCAAACAGGACTGAACTTCTTTCAAGGCTTCTGTGACGCAAAATTTTACCATCTCCAGACAGTTTCTGGACAGTCTCTGTCTCAGGGAACCACGCTGTTTTAGTAACGCTTCAGAAGTAGAGTCAGGAGCTTCGATCACATTCTCAGTGTTGGACACTGTTACTCCTCTCATGAACGCCTTTGGAATCTTGGCCCTCTTCCACTTCCACAGCTCTGATTAACAGAAACAGCCACGGGGCTTAGCCAAAGGGCAACGATAACCCTTTGAGTAAACTTGTGTAAACGATGGTTGTAAAACTCCTCCCGTGATTAAATTAAAACAACAGCAAAAAGCATATCAGGTTATATACTACATCAATATTTGGTTGTAGCCCGGTGCACCTGGCCGGTAAGTTGGCAGTAATTATTAACAGACGGCATGTCGGACAGTGGCGCGGGCAGCATCCGGGGGGGTAGGGGGGAGGGGTGGATGACAGGGGCCGGCCTGGCGAACGCGGCTCATTGCGATGGGAGAGAGAGAGAGCACGGGCCCCTGATAAATACACAGACAGGGAAAATTTATGACACTGCTGATGAATGTGGAAACGTCGGGGTCAGGCCAGCCACCAACAATTTTCCTTTACCTGGTGCTAATTAGCTGCTGCTTTGATAAACAGAGACGGCCAGCGCCTTGACGACCGGTCGGGTCTCGCGCGACTGTACCGCTGTACAGCTGTCAGAAAAAGGACAACTGCACATGACCTCGGAGGGCCTGGCACGGAGCGAGGTACACCTCTTTTACTGCTGCTGCTGGAGATATGCTACACAGTCCTGGCATGAACGCCAGCTTGGGTTAAAAGGCGAAAAGAGCACGTGTTTCGCTCTTTCAGGGACAGTGCAGTTTAACTGATCTTTAAAGATCTTTTGGAGATTTGAATGCACTCCTCTCACCCCTAGGCCACACCCAGATGACTCATTGAGAGATGGTGTGACCTTTGCCCCTCACACTGTTCCGGGGTGTACTGCATCGCCTCCAGCAGGGATCACACACTAGAGGTGTGACTTTTCCAGGCCATGCCATCCCCTCTGTGTGTGTGTGTGTGTGTGTGTGTGTGTGTATGCGTGGGGAATTAATCTGCTGGTTAACTGCTTCCTTTGTGCTGTTACGTGTATACTTATACACCACATGATTACAGCTTACAGCTGATTCTAACAAATGTAAAGGATACCAATTGCTTCTCCAAAATATACTGCTGTTTACATCTTATCCACTGACATTCTCGAATAGGCAGTATGCTTTATTTTGTTTCATCTATCTAAAAAATGTCATGGAAGCCACAAATGACAATCCCTCCAGACCAACAGGCGATTTTTACTGGGTTAACAAAATAGTCATATTACATCATTATAAATGGTGACTTCTATACAGCAGCTGCCACATCTCCTAAGCTCAATTTCTAAGCTGCCATGCTAAGAGGCCATTCAGCAGCCTTGTAGATAACCCCGCTAACCAGCCCTAAAACGACTCTGTCATTCTGGTGCAGAAACATAACTGCAAAGATCGTGGCTGTCTCAGATGAACCTTTCTCAGATGAAATCTGGTTTGGAAGACAGCTTCCTGTTCTCTGATAACAGTGTGGTCAGGATTATGCACCGATTGCCAAAACAGATGTATTCCACCCAGCTCTAGGCCACCCTGAAAAGTCTCACGGGTCACCCTGCCCTCTGGTGCCAGTCTGACGCTCCAGGGTGTCACCCGCCACTCACCATCTCCACCGCACCAGAGAATTGCAATCATCAGCTCATTCTCTTATCATGGCATTCTCTGTGGCTGCTCAAAGAGTGCGCCCCCTGGGTGTCACTGCTCACAGTTGAAACTGCAGGCTGCCTCAGTTTCACCTGGCCTCACAGCAGCAGACTGCCTTCCCAAAGGCACAAAGACAGAGACTTTCACACTTTTCAGCAAGAAACACACAAAAAGGCTTGCAGGCAAATAGCATTAACCTACAGCATACGCAGCTCAAACAGTCGCCCATCGCTGCCCGACTAATCCCTGCAGCCGCAAGCAAACGGCTCTCTGGTTAAGGTCTTACCTGTGACAATGCCATAATTGGGCGCCTCCAGGATCACTCCGAAGAACTGAATGATGTTTCGGTGGCTGAGGACACTCAGGATTTCAGCCTAATTAGGGGAAACACAGAGGCCCACACAGCTGTACGTCAGCGACATGCTCAGAGCGGATGTAGAATCTCATTACATTACATTATTATCATTTAACAGATGCTCTTATCCAGAGTGACTTAGATAGGTCACAATATTATCCATTTATACAGCTGGATATTTACTGAGGCAATTCTGGGTTTAGGACTTTGCCACGGGGTACTGCAGCAGTGCCCGAGTAAGGAATTGAACCTGAAACCTTTCGGTTACAAGCCCTGCTCCTCACCACTATGCTATATTGCCTCCATACGTGTCTCACATAAAATGAGGAGACATGATGACTCTGGTTGTCCTGGGAACTCTTCTCCCTGCATGTGTTCCCATTTCCTATTGTGTCTCATCTCTGGGCTTAGAACAATCTTCACTAATTCCTACTGATCGTGTTGAGAGCAGGAGAGAAAGAACTAACAGTCAACAATCACTCATGACTGAACACACACTTCATGGGCACTTAGAGCTCAGAAAGTGTAACTGTAGCTTGTCTTATGACAATCATTTCAAAAGCACAATTTGAGCTTGCAGTTACCTCAGATTTTCTTTGGAAGAGTCAATGGGATATTTGTAACATAAGGGAAGTGTTTAGTTGGATCGAACAACCACACACCAGATCAATCTTGATTCTCAGCTTTGGTACTTCCAACCAAACACTTTCCCTAAGTATGAGTTTCTCATAAAATCACCCTGCATGTTTTGTAATGTAGAAAGAAAGAAAATAATTAGCCATTAGTTAGACTCTAAAAGAATTTCATGTAAACTGGGTTCCAAGAAATTTTAATTGATTATGAAGTTACAGGAATCCTGTGGGCAAAGACGCCTTTGAACTGAAAGAAAACTGAACGTATGAATCAAATTCCCCAAATGATCTTGCACAAAGATCAAGATAATTTTACAATTTCAATAAGGCTTTCACAAAGCGGTCTGTTTTACTGTTTTACTCCAGCAGAAATAATGATTTTGCCACATAACCTGTACAGCATGCGAACACAGACAGAATCTGACACGTGCATTGGAATCCTACATAATGGAGACAAAGGACAGACTCACTGAAATAGTGTTTGAGATGTGTTTTTTTTTATCAAGACAATAAAGGTATCATTTCACAATTATTCCCAGGCTCAGAACCCATGCTTTAATTGGGTCTAATATGATCTCATTTGCCAATAATTCTGCTCTAAAGGATATGTTCCCAGCGTGAGAATATCTCTATATGAAAAGGCAATGCTCAAAGACAAGCGTTACCTCCTGCGAGCAGGAAGGGGGTGTATAATGACTGCGTGAGCGACTGACGGGAACAAAAGTCACCACAACCCACTAAATGGGAGAGCAATTAAAAACGTTATTATACAGACAATTAAAAAGTATATGAAAAGCGGCGGGGCAATTATGACTCCTACCTCATTTTCAATCTTCAGCAGCTTTTTCACTGCCACCTCTTTGTCCTGCGAGATCCACTTGGCTCGGTAGACACTTCCGAAGCTGCCTCCACCGCAGTTCTCGTAGAAGTGGATGTCATCGAACTTGATTTGCACGAAGGAGGCTCCGAGAGACGACATCTCATAATGGCACTCGACACCAGCTCAGGTTCTGGAGGGCCGGAGAGAAAAGGAGGGAAATTGAAAGAGAGAGACAGAGAGAGGGAGAGAGAGATGGAGAGGGAGAGGGAGACAGAGAAAGGGAGAGAGAGGGAGAGGGGAAGAGAGAAAGGGAGAGAAAAGTCAAAGCAAAGCACAGGAGACAGAAAAGTCTCAGCAAAGCTAAGGAGAGAGAGAGGGAGAGAGAAAAGTCTCAGCAAAGCTAAGGAGAGAGAGGGAGAGAAAAGTCAAGGCAAAGCAAAGGAGACAGAGAAAAGTCGAAGCAAAGCTGGGGGGGAGAGAAAAGTTGAGGCAAAGTAAAGGAGATTGAGAGAAAAGTCTAAGCAAAGCTAAGGAGAGAGAGTGAGGGAAAAGTCAAAGCAAAGCTAAGGAGAGAAAGGAAGACAAAAGTCAACCCAAAGCTAAAGGAGGGTGGGAGAAAAAGTCAAAGCAAAGCCAGGGGACAAAAAGCACTGCTGCGTCACACAAAAAAAACACTACGGCGAACAATCTGAATCCAAGAGATGCCCCTTCCGCGCGGCCTACCCTTAAAACGCACAGCGACGGACCGCTTTCAGACCGGCGCCCGCTGCTCGCAGCTCTAAGTGACGGACAGCAGGTCCCGGCGAGTCCCCCCGGGTGTGACTGTCTGCGCCCCCCCCCCGCCCCCACGGCGGAGCCGCTCTGTGATATGCCCGACCCGGGTCTGTGATTTACGGCACGATCCGCCCGCCCCGGACCAACAGCACTGAGTCACCGCCGACAGCGTGCCACCAAGAGGACGAGTATCCTCTGTCAGCTTGTATAAGGCCTCTGGCATCCCCGGCATGCATTCTCCCTGCACTGTGATCACATCGCACAAAATATACATGGCCCGAGCCACCGAATATTCTGGCACGCTCTGGATCGGACTAGGCGTACCCCGGCCGGCCAGATCTCCATGGCATTCACGGTGGACGTGCACTGAGCTGTCCTCTTCTGAGCGGCGTTCAGTCTTCCGCTGTACGTTACTGGCCCATTTGCTATTTGCGTTCAGCCCTGGAACTTCTAATATTCTGTAAATTCCATCTGGGTTATAATTAATAATATGTGAGAGGCTGAATAACAAAAGCACCCAGATGTTAACAAATCGTCATTCAAAAAGTCATGCCTTTTTTCAATTACAGTAATGTCAAGGATAAAAGGGACTATAATGAAAATGAACTGCTGCAAGCTCAACCACCCGTAATCTGATCTACGACACACACAGCGCTGTCAAGAGCAGAGTATTCCCAGGTTTTCAGAGGATTTCTGGACAGAAGCAGGCTTAGGCCTACCTCTGATTATTACCTATGGGTAACAGACCACTGCACATACAGTGCAAATACAAAGACACAATACACATTACAATAAAACTTCCCAAATTACTGTACAAAATTACTCCAAAATACGGAAGCAGCCCATGAAGAGCGCTACAGAAATTTAAAGTGACATCCGCCAACGAAGTCCAGGTAAGCGGAATAGGCACGAGAAAACAGGTGAGCGTCAAGGCCAGGTTTGAGATACAGTTGCAGCTGCTGGTGTGACGCAGCTTGGGACAGAGTCTCAAAGCAGAAGTGCTAAAAGCATGCCTCGCTCCCGTTTTAGGCACCTGTGAGGGAACACCAGCAGATTGTCGCTGGGGAAGATGGGAACCACCAACGTGCGGCGCGGAAATCGCCACCGGCTTCTCAACAACGAGCATGTCTTTTGTTTGTACATAACAATCCAAATACCTTGTAAAAAAATAATCCCTGTATTTCAGGAAATTGTTGTTCGGTTATTGCATCATACGGCTCACATGCACCGCTAAGCAATTATGGCTTTTAAGAAGCAGTTACCTGGATCTGAATTGGAACTGTTATCCAGAGCAGCAGGAAATGCTTCCATTGTCACAGAGGGGAGCCGGTGCTCTCTGGTGACTTATCGCTATCCATGCTATATTTAGCCTCCCGCCACCCTGCTCCAGCGCTAGAAAGGCCCCGTCGGCTTTCTGCAGCCACTCGAAACGCCGGGGTTACTGCGATGTGGGAAAGCCGAGGCGCTCCTTTCCGCTTGCTCCCGACCAAAAGTAAACACAGCACGTCCACCGCTCAAATAACAATCCCGATCGGCCTCTCGGAGAAAGCAAATAATTTAATGAAAAAATGTACTGCAAGGCCACAAATGATTAACCCTGTGTATGAAACCGTCTATAAAAAAACGCTTGCAAGAGGAACACGCGGGCGACATTAGCCTTTGTCTTAACCGCTTGGCCCTTTTCCATTTTGTTGCTAAGGACCGTTTCACAAACCAACTAAAAACACAGTTTTTGCTGGAATGGCTCATATACCCGAATCAACAGGCTATCCCAGTGACTGGGATCAGTCTTGGCTCTCTGGCCTCGTCCAACAAACACTGTCAGCTCATAAATACCTCCCACAAATAAAAAAAACAGCACGTTCTGGGATCTTGACCCAAACTGCAAATCTCAGGATCTTTCTCTAAAATGACAGCACACAACACTGAATTACAAGCTGGTGATGTGACAAAAAACTACGCAAAATGTATGCTATCTTTTCGTCCCTTACTGACCCCCCATAGATTCAGTTATTATCTCATGCATAACGGGTCTATGCACCATACAAGACATGTGAGTTGAGGATGACATGCTTGATGAATTCCTGAACAATGTGAAAGTAAAAATATGCTTAAAGGTGCACAAAGCCCTGTCCATGCCCCGATCGATGGATATATAAATGCAGACAGGCATTGTTGGTTCGGGAAGCTTAGATCTTTGCTGTCGTGATGCACATTTTACAAGGCTATTCAAGGTGTTCTTTTCTTGCTTTGCTAAATTGTTGTTCTGACACTGAATCCTACAGGATTAAGGGCCTCCACCAAGGAAATTATAATGCTGCGCCAAGTCTCTATTGAGGCACCGTGCTTTTGAGCACTTGACTAATGGAGCTATCATGGGTACAACCTCAAGAACGTCACGTTTTGCAAGGGCACTACAACACTGAGTACACTGTACGGGGGTCTCCGTGCAAACTTAATACCAGTTATTGCGAAAGGACTCAAGTGTTTGTCCGAGTCCAAAACACTCGACACGGCACTTTAAAGCGTTCTATGGTCCTTCACAAAGAAACAATGAACAAATGACAGTTCACGCTCACTCTATACTTAAAAAAGTCTATGTTCCCTCGTGTGTCAAATGCCTGCAGTACTTTCTTCTCCACCTGTGCGACAGAGCTGAGACGGTGAAGACTTGCTATAGAAAACTCACTCAAACTATCTAAATGTACACTGAGATTTGGAAACAAAAAAGGATTTGGACAGTAAGTGACATTAACGCATTGAACACCAGCTCATTCCAGAGACAGTGCGACTATGGTTGCAACCGCAATCAGCCAGGTGATGCAGCCTACAGCAGCAATAAATAGCTCGTGCTAACAGTTCATGCGGCATGTTTCGCACCATTTGGTAGGAGCTTTCGCTAAAGCCCTTAATCGTAAAAACAAAAAATAAAGTGTCAACTCAGATGGAAAACAGCGCTCTCCTACCTTTTATTTCTCTGTAGCGGATATCACGTCACACGTCACGTTTTTGATTAACACACTTCTGAAAGTTTGAAAATCTCGTAACCCGTGACGTCTCCTTCTCTCTTCGGTTATTTCTCGAGTTGCTCAACTTCTTCCTTAACAGGACTGCCCCAACGTTTAGTGTGATGTCTGCCAAATCCGCACCGAAATTCAGATGGCAACAGTGCCACCCTTCGGAGAGACGCGGTAAACGTTTGGTTCTCACTACTGCACATGCAAATCATCTGAGTTTTCGGTAGTATTTGTGGATTTGTCATAATTTTTACCTTTTCCGTATCAAAACACTGGTGTCAAACCAAATTGTTGTGTCGATAATGAATAGCTTACATCTAATCACCCGACATCTACAGGCGCGCCTGTAAGGCACATTGTTTTTTCAAGTGAAATTTCCGTACATTATTGGTGGCACTTTGTTCAGTTCGTAATAAGTTCCAACTCAGTTATGGCCAATGTAACGTTTTACTGCATATATTTTATGGGAATTATCAAGTAAAGCATGAAACAAAGTTATCTTAAAAGAAAATTGAAAATAGATGTGGTCGGGTATTTAGGGGAGAACGGTGATGGCTATTATCGTATTTAATTAAAAATAATTCCACATTATGTATCTAATCCATTAATTTTTGCAGGTATTTGATTGCACCAACATGAAAGGGAAACATTCTATATAAAAGTGGATACAAACGTTATTTAATTAAATACATTTATCCTAAACGGTTTAAATAATGGTGGTGTCCGGTGAAAACCTCCCTATGCTGGTACCAATTATTGCAGAAAGTTTTTTTTTTACACCAGATGGTAGCCTACATTCAAAATTTTATCTGATGAACCCAAGACAGGTGAGGCCCGATTGAACAGGAAAATAGCACGCCCAAAACAAGAAATAATAAAATACATATTCTAATTCTAATTCAATAACTTCTCTTTATCGCACACCTGCAAAGGGCTTCTTATATCAGTAACAAGAAAACTAGAATCCTGACGAAAGGCAGAATTTTTTCTCCTTTTTTGTAACCATAAAAGGAACAAATGCTGTCGACTGGAATCAGTTGTTTCACGTAGACTCAGTTCTCATATTGTAACTTTTCTCTTTATGCTCACTTGCAGTACAATGCTCATGATAATTGCGCGCTAATTTACTGTGGTCAGACAGTGGCAAAGCAGTGAAGAGGTTAAGGCATTTCTTGTACAGCCTGTCAGTCACAGTAATCCCACTTCTGGCACCTGTGTGTTGCTAGTCTTGGATTTAAAGTCATTTTGCATTCAAAGCATGGAATGCAAATTTCTTTAGAAAGAATTTTTGAGAACTGCTGTTGATGGGCACTCGTTTTGGCCTTCTGTGTCCTCAGCATTTCTGGCAATATCTGGTTAAAGCTTCAAGGTACTTTTCAGGGCTCTTTAGTGATTTGTTCTGGAGTTTTACATCTGAAGTGTGAATTAGCTGTGCAGCTCTCAGAACAACATATGGAAGCATTGCGTATTTTTTTTTCCTCAGAAGTAACAAATATATATGTAAATGAAGACCACCACTTCTGACAATAGGCAGTGTAAACAATGTGAAAACTTGCCCCAACGAAGTTGTAAAAATAATAATTTCATTTTGTTAAGTGTGTTTCATCCTACTGGCATTATTTTTTGCTCCAAATTAGCAGCTGCAGTTGAACAAATCAAACAATACATGCCAACCCCAAACTGCAAAAGCGTTATAAGTGCCAATTCTGTCACTTTGGACGTGAGAAAAATAACCTGGAAACCCAAAGGTGAGATGAGATTTACATTAAATGGTGAGACGGTCAATTCCCAGACAAGTCAGACATTCATTGTCATGCGTCATATAATTGCGCCCTCTAGCTTCATAGCTTTGAGCACCATAACAACCCACTGATATGAAAACTAACTGCCATCTTTACTGCACAGAGCACTAGAAGTTCATGCCAATAAACACATTTTTCCTTTTTTTTCAGTGAACAGTATGCATCTTGAATTAAAATTGTCGCATGCGAGCAAAAAATGACAAGGAAACAGGTCTCTGCAGTTAATGCCACATCACAGGAATGCAGACACATCATCCCAGCACTAATTTACAAACCAGTGTGACAGCCAAGAAATATATTACCATCTGCATTATCAACTCTTGGATATTTCTGGAGCAAATTACTGGAAGTCACACTTAATGAGCAATGTGTAACAAAAAAAAAACATAATAAAAATGAAATGGCCCAGTGTTCAACAAATACATTTAATTGGTTTAATATATTTACAGAATGCACATAAAGTACAAAGTTTATAACCAGTTGATACTGTACCTCACAGACTGTTCAAGAGGAGCAGCACTCAGTGTTTTCCTCTAAACTTTAAAATTCATTGCATGCTGAGGTCAGAAATAATAAATTAAAACCATTTACACCATATGTGTAAGATAACAGTCACACAAACTCAAATATGTATAAATATAAATTCATTTACAAAACCACAGGGACAGTGCTGAATGCTTAGATGAACACCAGGATTCTAGTTCTGGCTAAGAAAAACAAATGAGCAAAAGAAAATTCTGTCCTGCCAGAACAAATTTAGGCATACAAAGTTTAAATGTTCATAATAAAATATCACTGTGAAGGACAGAAGAGCATTTGTAGTTTCAGATACTTGATACTTCCTGGACAGTCCTTAATAGGTCCCACAGGCTAAATGCTGTGATGAAAACTCCCCATTTGAGCAGTTTTGACATACTTTACTTTACATACTTTACATTACATAATTATGTTACTGGTGTCTGTCTTAAGGAAAGGTTGTAAATGCATTTATAGAACATTTGTGTTTTACATTTGTTACTTCTCCTGACAGTTTTTAAGTTACTGGTTAATGGATTAACTTCATAATGGGGGAATTTGACTTTGTCGTATATGGTGACAACTTCATTCTTAAGACCAGTAAGACTTTACTTAGGTAAAGTCATTTAAGAAATTAAAAAAATGACAGAATGCTTAGACAGGAAATACCCTTCAACAGCACCTGGCTGTTTTTGAAAGTGTAAGTGAGAATATCTGAGGGGTTCTGCTGCACCTCATCAGAACGAAAGGTTGCTGAACGAGACAGAAAAGATAAAGGACAGAAAAAGGACAGGAATGCTTCTGAACACTGGCATCGGAGGGCGCTGCTTTCTTTGAGGAAACAACTCACATATGGACATGGAGTCAGGGGTGTGCGGTCCTCTGTGGTTTGCTCAGGGGTGTGTGGTCATCTGTGATGTGGTCAGGGGTGTGCAGACTTCTCTGATGCTGTCTGGGGCAGACAGTCATCTCTGATATGGTCAGGGGTGTCTGGTTGTCTGTGATGTAGTCGGAGTTTCATGGCAGTTTCTGATTCGGTCAGGGATTCAGGGAAGTCTCTGATGTGGTGGGAGGTGAAGGGTTGTCTCGGGTGTGGTAGTCTCTGGTGTGCTCAGGGATGAAGGGTAATTTCGATGTGGTCAGGGGTGTATGGTTCATCGCTGATGCGGCCAGAGGTTTGTGCTAGCCTCTGATGCGATCAGGGGTTCACGGTTGTCTCTGAGTTGGCGTTTCCTGTGAGGAGACCCCTGAGGAGTGGCCTTGGAGTTGGTATGTAACACATCGAGCACGGTCATGTCTTGGCAGTAAAGCAGCAGTGTGAGTACTGTGTGGTTGCTAGGCAGCGCCATTGTTGCAGGGGGAGGGCGGGGCTGCTCAGGTCCTGCGGGGCTCCAGCCTATGGGAGAGCTGGGATAGAGTCCTCTGGTTGTCAATCACGTTCAGCTGCCTCACGTAGCTCCGCACGTCCTGGTGGTTCTTACTGGCCTGGGACACGTCTGGGCCTGCGACAGGTGAGAGGAAGACGAGGGTGAGGACCACACAACCTACCGTGTCTGGTCCCAGGATACAGGACCCCAGGCTTAAATGTGAGTGGGGTCGAAAGTGTTCAGTATGAGCTTGTGTATCAGAGCGGAGAAGCTACAGCTACAGCGGACCGAGTCCCTGCCAAAGATCTGCCGTTACCATTTAGCTGTGACAGAATGCAGATGTCTGAACAGGCCCCGTGCAGCGGAACAAAACAGGCCTCTGTAATCAGATCATCTCAGTCGTTCCAGGCCAAAGATGAACGCAGCGCCTCATAGGCAAAATATAGCAACCCTTCGTTTGAATTTGTGTGACATAAAAAAAAACAAGGCCCACACTGATGCCTAAAAACATGTGACTCCCTGATGGAGCAGATTGTGCTGACTCCAGAAGTCAGACTCCTGAGGCAGGAACGGTAACGATATGATTCCCGCTCCGCTGTGCCACACGGGAGCTTTTTTTTTTACACAGATGCAGAGGAGACGAGCAGCGGACAAAAGCACACAGTGAGACGCGGGGACTGGCTGCTGACTTACTGAACGGCTGGCTCCGGCAGTACCTCACTATCCTCACTGTGTTCGCGATCATCCTCTGAAAGGAAGCGACAGGGTTTCACTCAGAGACAGCCCCGTTTACCTTTTGTGGCAGAAACCACTACACAATGCAGCACAGTGCAGACTTACCATCTTTTCAAAATTGACCAAATTGTCGATGAATGTCTTGTTGCCCTCGTGAGTGAAAGTCATGTCTGCGAAGACAAGGCACACATGTTATGTTCTCAGCACAGAAGTTAAGATAACATAACAAATGTTAACCTGGGAAGAAGCACAGATATTCCATATATTGATGTGACAGTCAGCTATGGCTGCTTCATACTGATGCTCTATATCTTCCATTGCTGAAGCTCTAAGTGTTCAGAATTACTGGCTCATTATGAACATTCTAGAAGGGGTGTGATCTAAAACGATATATCCATGGCAACACTGCTGCCCGGAACCTCCCAGATACTGTAAGTAAATATGGATGACAGGAGTGTGGGATCAGAATTTCTGATCATAACATATAATATCTGTGGCAATGCAGACCCTGTGTTGCTCTCACCTTTGATGAGGAGGGGCATGAAGGGGATTATGGGCGGGTCCAGTTTGGCCACGGTGAGCCGGTACGCCCGGTGGTTTCGAGACGGGTCCTGGGGAAATGGGTCAACAGTGTGAGCAAACCTCCCTGCTCTCCCCTCGATAGGTAGACACCTGTGGATGACTCACAACCTGGTAACCATTGAGACCGCTCCTGTCTGTGATTCACAGCCAAGGCTTAGACTCCACCATGGAGGTCACAGATAAATCCAGCTAAATCTAGAAAACTCCAAATACGGGTATATAATTTAAGCAGGAAAAAACAAGAGTGATATTAAGCCTTGGCCAGTAAGAAATTGACTTAAGCCAATAAGACTGCTTGTAATTGCTGTCTAGGGATTTCATTGTGTAACATACTGAACTCCCCTTATCATCCATCAACAGGATGACATTAAGTGTAAAGTGTATGTGTGTGTGTGCGTGTGTGAGTGTGTGTCCAAGAAAAAATGATGTACTGGAATGCTCTGCTTTTCAACTCACCATTAAACTTTCAAACTCCCCATAGAACTTCTTGAACTTGCTGGGAAGTTTCTGCCAAAATGAGAGAGAAGTAAATGACAGTGCTAAACAAGACTGGTAAATTAGAGCAGTATTAGGTCAATGACAGTGGTATATAACAGCAATAAATGAGAGTGGTATATGACAATGGTAAATGAGTGTGATATACAATAAATGTAAATTAGAGTGGTATGTGACAATGAGATCAGTATATGACAGCAATAAATGTGAATGGTATTCAACAGCGATAAATTTGAGTGGTATATGACAGCAGTAAATGAGTGCTATTTTCCACTGATGAATTAGAGTGGTATATGAGAGCGGTAAATGAATGGTACTGCATATGACAGTGGTGTATGAATGGTATCTGACAGTGGTTAATGAGAGTGGTATGTGACAGTGGTATATGAATGGTATATGACAGTGGTATATGTAAGGGATATGACAGTGGTATATGAATGGCATATGACAGTGGTATATGTAAGGGATAGGACAGTGGTATATGAATGGTATATGACAGTGGTATATGTAGGGGATATGACAGTGGTATATGAATGGTATATGAATGGTAAATGAGTGGTATATAACAGTGGTATATGACAGTAATGCAGTATTCCTGATGGGGGCTCAGCAGGGACACCCACCTCCCATGTCTGGCTCAGTCTGCTGACGGCTGGGTTGCTCATGCCCATGATGATGGCAAAGAAGGAGTTCAGGTTCTTGTTTTCTTTACAGCTGGAACCACACAAGCACAATCACACCTCAGACTCTAGCACAGGCTGGGCTCTACAGGTTATGTAACATCAGCATCAACTATGTAGCATGTGGCTATGTAGTGGTGTGCAGTTATATAATGTCACTCTGGGACTATGGGGATGTAGCTAGAAAGGGGTTTGGCTGTGCACCCGAGGGGGTGTGGCCATAGGGTATAGGGTGTGGTTTGCTGTTGGGGTGTCTCTGGTAGGCAGGGTGGCTGTATATGTTGGGGTGTAACTGTGGTTGGTGTGGCTGTGTAGGATGTGGTTTTGCCCTGGACTGTGGCTGTATGGGGTGTAGCTGTGTGTGTTGGGTGCAACTGTAGTGGGTGTGGTTGTATGGGTGTGGTTTTGTTTATGGAGTGTGGCTGGTAGGTGGTGTGTCTATGTGTTGGCTACAACTGTAGTGGGTTTGGCTTTGTAGGGTAAGGCTTTGTGTATGGGGTGTGGCTGTGTGTATTGGGTATAACTGCAGTGGGTGTGGTTTTGTATAATGGGTGTGGCTGCTTGGGGGTATGGCTTCATTCATTGGCTGTTGCTGTAGGGGGGAGTGGCTTGTGTGGGATAGGACTCACTGCGCTGCGATCTTGATGAACTTCTTGAGCAGCTGCACGCGCTTGCTGAGCTGGGTGCACAGACACACCTCTGTGATCACCCACAGCTGCAGCTCATTGAACCTGCGCAGAAACAGGTCCAGGTTGGCCGTCGTCTTCCTGAAGTTCTGCCGCCCAAACGTGTGGTATATCAGCTCGCGCTAAAGACAGGGCAGAGAACCCGGTCAGGCGAAGGAGAGTATCGCGACGTGTTTTGGATTCTGTGATCTAGTGAGGCCCGGCGCCAGGAGAAAATACAGAGGGGTGCAATTGCAATCCACAGGGGTGCACAAAAAGTCATAAATACTATGTAGACATTAGGATGTAAGGAGACAACTGGGGGTGCACTGAGGTCCATCTGGGTATGCAATGCACTCCTAAGTACCCCATAGCACCAAGCCTGGATCTTGTGACTGATGTATGGTAGCGTGTGTACTTGGCTTAGTTTCTGGTGTGTACTTCCCTTTTCCTGTTTCTAGGCTGTCTAGTCAGGTTTCACAAGTTGCACAACTTGTGGTAGAGCTTGAATGGTGTTGTGCTGGCACTCACTGGTCTTTTGGAGTTTTGTTAGCCTGGTCTGACACTGTTGCGCATTCAACTTGAATTGATACAGCTCTGTTCTTTTGTGGTGGAAGTCGCTCTGGATAGGAACGTCTGCTAAATGAATGTAATGTAATGGAGAACCTTGACGACAAAGTAAAGAAAATGGTAGTGGACGAAACGACTATATTGCTCAAGGAACAGGATTCAGACAGACCCCCTGTAGAAGCAATCATATGGAAATTCATCCCTAGTACTATACTCCCTGTTGGGCCCTACCTCATGTACACAGTTGAAGAGTTCCCAGTCATAGACGGTCATCTGGTAAGCCAGGTCTTTGGAGCTCATCAGCTCAAAGCTCGCCATGGTTCCTGTAGTAGGTCCTTCCTGCTCTGGCAGTGGTGTCTAAAACAAAGTGTGTACAACACCATTTTAGTTCATGGTGCAAATACAAGCTCTGCCTGTTGATAAGATAAGAACAAGAATTTAAAAAAATAAACAACTACATTTCCCCAGCACATTTCAATAAATCCTCCAGGCCCAACTGTTACATAACAAAATTATTTTAAATGTCAGTTATATGGTTGAAAAAACAAAAAAGAATGCAACACATTCAACACATTCATGACCACAAGGAAACTGCGATTCAGAGGGAGGCCTCAGAGACTGGGTCTGATCTGTGTCTGTGCTTGACCTTCCTTCAGTTTGAATAGGTTTTTTTTTTTCCTGTGAGAGATTTACGCACCAGTGAATCCAGCTGGTCCCTGGGGCAGGCGAACAGGCGTCCGTTGATGCTGAGCGTGGAGAAGACCGAAATGTCATTGGGCTTCAGCACCACCTTGTCTGTAAACAGAGAGTCTTGCCGTTATGTCATTCGGGCGTAAGGTACGGGCTCCTAACACAACAGCGAGGTCCGCCATTACTGTGAAATTACACATCCCTCAGTTTAACCACCTTCACCAAGGCACCCCACCAGCGACACCTTATAAATACAGAAATAAGTAACTCCAGAGAAAGCCTCTTACACTTTAAAATAGTGTTTTTAAAATAACCCGCACAAGGCCCTCGACTTACCCCTAATCCTAGAGGCAGATATGGTTACACAGTGGATGGGTTTTGGGGCTCCTGTTGCCATAGCAGCCAGTTGTATTGTCAGAAATAGCACTCAGCACCAGCCAAACCTCCCCAGCTCCCCCTACCCCCCCACCCCTAAACACACACACGCACACCCAAGTCTGTAACACCCTCACTGTGGTAATTAGCGTATGGGGTGTGTTCAGGTTTGAAAAATATTGCCATATAACTGCAAACCCTTTCCTTTTTTTCTTACACGCAACAGAGAGCAAACATTCACCCCCCCACAGGAACATGGAGCCCAAAGCCTTAGCGATACAGCAAAATAAAACCAAAACACAAACTACAACTTGTTTGCGATGGCATTATGATCTCAGAAATAACAAGCGTGCTTCGATTCGGATTGGCATAGCTAAAAATACCAAAGGGTCAATCAGAGGCCATGTGGACCTGCACAAAAGCACCCTGGCAGAGGGGACAGAATATTCTTCCAACTCCTGGACAAAGGCACCAACAGCAGGGCTTGGAATGTTATAAGTTGCAGCAAGATTAGCAGTATTGCACTGAGATTCCCGCCTCCGCCTCCGCCAAAACCGCTCCTAGGGGGATGAGGCCCGTGCTTCGATATGTGCCGGTAATTGAAACTGAACCGTCCAGGACAAAAAAGCTAATCGCGTCCTCGTAAATCAACCGCCACTTCATGATTTGGAATGGAAATTTTCTGGGTGGCAAAAAACCAAAACGCAACACCCCCAACCCCGCCCCCCCCTCCCCGCCACTTCGGTTTGATTAGCGCGTAGCTGCCGCCGTTCTCACCTCCGGCTGAACTGAGGCTGACCAGCAGGAGGTCCTCCGCTGACCCCAGCTTGTCCGCCACGGCGTTCAGCACCTCCCTCACCGAGGCGGCCACCGGCACGCGGATGGTGGTGTAGGTGTGGTCGGCGCAGTACACTTTGAACAGGACTGGGGACGGCAGGCAGACAAGCACCATCAGACACAGAGCATCACCGGACCACACACTCCAGAGACCCAGAGTGTTCAGGCTACGCACTGGTAAAGCTGTACCTCTCAGTGACTGATCAATGATATTATTATATATTACATTATATTATTGTTATTTAGGAGATGCTCTTCTCCAGAACGACTTACATAGGTTACTGTTTTTAAATGTTATTCACTTATAAAGCTGGATATTTACTGAGGCAATGTGTAGCATAGTGGCAAGGAGCAGGACTCGTAACCGAAAGGATGCCGGTTTTATTCCCCGCTGGGGCTCTACCGCTGTACCCACGGGCAAGGTACTTAACCCAGAATTGCCTCAGTAAATATCCAGCTGTATGAATGGATCACATGTAAAAACTGTAACATAAGTAAGTTGCTCTGAATAAAAGCATCTGCTGAATGCCAATGATGTAATGTAACACAATGTAACGAGGTGATATATGGGGCGGCGGATGACACGTGAGCCGTTAATGACGCTTACTCTCGTCGCTGCTCCTGATTGGCTGGCGCTTCTGCAGCCTCTCGTCTCCCATGCTGAACTGCCGCAGCAGGACCTTGTGCTGAAAGCGGGGGGAGAGAGAGAGAGAGAGCGTCAGAGCAGCAGCGTGGGAGCGGAGGGGTGGAGCTGCGGGGAACAGAACACACGAGCTACCGCTGTTCCAGAGGGGCGGAGCTGCGGGGAACACCTCCCACAAGCTACCGCCCTCCCAGAGGGGCGGAGATGCAGGGAACAGAACACACGAGCTACCGCTGTTCCATGGGGGCGGAGCCACGGGGAACACATCCCACAAGCTACTGATCTTCCGGAGGAGTGGAGCCACGGGGAACATGACCCACAAGCTACCGCCCTTCCTTACAGGAAGGCTGGGCTCTACAGCTGTTACCTGTATTATGCCATTTATAGTCAATGCTATGTCATGTACTTATTTACATATGCAACTTTACTGAAGGGATAAATATCCCTGATAAAAATCTGCATTAGTCCTTTCATGTTGGTCTCCCTTCTATTCACATATTTAATTAAATAAATCGCTAGTTAATAAGGTGAAAGAAATGATGTGGTCAGCTAGATAACAGGCAGGTTTATGCATACTCTGCAAGACATAGAAGATTTATAAGGTGGTATCTGACTTTGACCTTACCTTTTTCTGGGAGGATTTTGCCTCGTCAGAGCTGAAAATGAAAACCAAGTCAGCGTTTAGAACTCGATACCCTTGTCCGGTAACAAAACATTATCACACAGTGTCAAATATCCTGGAAGGCAATGCCTGGGAACAATTTGAGAAATTTTTGATAATATTCACCAAAAACCTGTCACGCACACCATTTGGATTAAAGTGGTGCCTTTTTCCGCATGCTGGGCACTGCCACTATCAGGAATGAGAGCGTTACATTAACATTGCCTCTGTTACCGATTACTCATAAGTGAAACAGCATGGAGGCATCAGCAGTTTCGTGCAGCACAATTCAGCTGTGGTGTTCCTCCCTCCGTGTTGCATTCAAACGGAACAATCAGGATGGTGACGACAAAATGAACGTTATCCAGCATCATCTGATTATGTGACCAGTTACTGTGTGTCCTGTACCTTTTTTAAGCAGGGATATTGGGGGAGGTATGCTATGTGAAGCAGGTCAGAGGCTGGTACAGCACCACTGTTGCACGCCTGTATTCAGAGGAAGCATCTTTCCCTACTGTGAGATTTTTTTAAAGTGTATTTGCTACTGTGCACATTCCTATTCATGCTAGACAAGCCTACACCTTGCCCTGATGAGCACCTGCTGTGTGCTGGAGTGAAGTATTCAGCGCTGTTTGCCTGCCTGTGTATTTCCCTCATGCGGCATCACAGAGAGCACTGAGAATACTTAGAATGATTTCCGAATTTCAAGGTTCTCTCAATCCAAGCCTGCACGGCCCTCGCAGTAAGAAAAGGATTTCTGTGATTATCTGTGATTGCTTAAGTGGCTTCTGCCTCTGGATGCTGCCTTATTTTCAACCTCTCCATTTTGACCACAGCATTTTTTTTTTTACAAAAGTCCTGGCTGTTAGGTTTATACGGAGTGACAAAAAGCTCTCATCTAAACTGCCCTCTCGCGAGTGAGTCTGAAGGCTACATGAATGCATGCTCATTGCTGTCCCTTGACAATGCCACCACTTCAATCTGAACAGACTGTAACCCACCCGACTGTGCAATGGTAGCCCAGACAGAAAAACCTCTTCAAAAAAATTCACAGGAAAATGAAATCTTTTGTGCAAGTTTCTATGCACACTTGAGCACCTGTAACCCAGAAATCTGCCAATGCTATGGCTAGGTTTCACTTTGCACTCATTCCCAACAGATTAAAGCAGAGGCATTACTTTCAAAGTGATCCTCGTTTACATACTTGTGTTTAACGATCTTCTCCAGTTCTGGGAGCAGCTCTTTCAGAGCTGAGATCACTCTGGAGTCATCGCACACAGACACGTAGAACTCCTGAAACACAGAGGACACTGAGTGAGGAGAGATAACTGGGAGAGAAGACAGTCTTGTCTGGACACTATGCACTGAAGATGGAGACCATGTGAGGAACCGAGAGAATGGCATAGACCTCCAGGAGAAAACACAAATGATCTGAAAAAAGCAGGAACTACATGCCCAATATAAGAGGCATTTATATTCCAAATGAGATTCCATTTTAAATGCCAAATATACTATTGCACCTTTATACATTTCAGCTTTCACGGTTTGAGGTGATTGTGTGGCATGAGGTGGTACAAGTGATCTTATTAAAATCAACTGTTCTGTAGTGATTATTTACAGATTTCTTCGTATGCAGGTCAAACAGGCCTACTGTATGCGATGAGGATGCTGGTAGGCGTTGTGAGTAGGCCGGGAGAGAGGGGGGTGAGTTTGGAGGGTGAGGGGGGGACCAGACTGACCTCCAGGAAGGCCAGTGAAGCCTCCTCCTCCTGCAGGTGGTCCCCGCACAGGGTGGCCCACTGCAGCACCAGGCGGGTCACCCGCCGCTTGTTGTTGAGGGCGTAGTCCAGCCTCTCCTGCTCCGAGCCCTGAGACGCCTGGGCATTGTAGGTGCGCTGCGGTTAAGGGGAAAATCGCTCTGAACGCGGTCGAACCCGAGACCCATGACTGACAGCTGAAAAAGGACCAGTGGCAGTGACTGTGTCCTACCCTGATTCCCACTCTTCCTCTTCCTCACTCCCTCCCCAACTCTCTCTCTCCCCTCCTCTCTCTCTCCCTCATTCCCTCCCCTACTCTCTGTCTCTCCTTCTCCCCCAACTCTCTCTCCCCCCTCTCTCGCTTACTCTTTCTCTCTCTTCCCCCCTTCCTCCCCCCTCCGTCCCCACCCTCTCTCTTCTCACCCCCACCCTCTCACTCTTTCTCTCAATTCAATAATAAGTTTTATTAGCATGACAAATATACATTTGTGTGGGCAATGCAAAACAAACGTTCATACATAAAATACATAGACAGTAAACAAAAACTCCTCTTTTCTGTTTGTCCCTCTCTCTGTTCCTTTCTTTCTCTCCCTCACACAGGTAATAATAACAGTATAATACAAAAGGCCACAAAAATGAAAAAGGACAGTGCTCAACACTCCCTCTCTCTCTCTCTCTCTCCCTCCCTTTCTGTCCCTTCCTCTCTCCCTCTCTCCCAGGGAGGTGTGTGTATCAGCAGAAATCAGCCTGGAAATTCAGAGGAGCAGAGAAAGATGATGCTTCCCCCCGGGTGAAGCTGCTCTTGAATCAGTGCCGGATGGGAGAGCTGAAAGGATATTGTGCCATCAGCAGAGGACACAGCTGACTGTTGGGCATGAAGACACAGTGCATGAGGACAAAGTCATCCAGGGCAGGATCTGTGGGAACATAGACAGTGACCGTCGCACTTTCACAAACACTCACACCTTTACGTGTGCACACCTTCACAGACTCTCACACCTTTACCAATGTGCACAGCTTCACAAACTCTCACACCTTCACCAATGTGCACACCATCACATCTTTGCAGCTACTAATCACATTTGACAAAAAGCACAGTAAACATGAACACTTTCAAACAATTTGAGTAAAATATGTACAACCTTATGAAAATATGAAATATGAAAAAACAACAAAAAGTAAATCATGAAAATTGAATTTGTTCTAAGTTAATATTAAGCAATAATTGCACAGGGGACAAAGAAGGGAACCAATCCTTTACCTGACTCTGTGAACTGGGAATCCAGGCGCATTGTCTCCAAGAAGTGTTCTAGGATCTTCTCTGGAGTTCCTGACATCACAGTGTACCTGGAACAGCAGAACTTCATTGCATCATCACCTTCACTAATCTGCCATTGTTCTGACATCATCATAGCATGACATCATCAATGTCAACACTGCCAGTCTACTTCCTAGAGAATGTTTAAGATCTTCATCTGCATGTATCTGTAAAGAAAGGATGAATGTAGTATATACAGTCTACTCTATTCTAAATAATCTTCTACATACAGAATGTGCAGCACCTAAGTGTGCAGTATCTACATTTTCAGACCACATCTAACTGGACAATGAGATGACTGTCGTTAATCGTAGTATAATAATGTGATAAGATGAGAGTGCATACTGTACACAAACAAGCCGCCAGCGAGGATGAGGTGTGAGTGTGTTGTGCATCTGTGGCAGAGGTTCCCTGTGCACTTTATTAAACACTACAAACACTACAAGCTGGCTACCAGTTTTTGGCACATCTTGGGTTTCATTTGGGAAATGCGTTTTGGAAGACAGTTTGAGAATTGTTTATTTATGAGGAGGGAAAATGACACAGTAAAAAGGACAAAATAGACATTAGCTCCCAATCTCACTGCAATATGCATTCATGAAGTTATCAATTAATCCATCAATCAATCAAATTTTATCTGTTACAGCACATTTTATGATCAAGATAGTCACAAAGCACTGAACATGTAGCGCAGAAATTCTAGGCTAATTCAGATCAGAGAATAGTAGCATTTGTCCACATCTGAATGTGGCTACAGTTCTTAGCCTACTACCTGGAAGCTTGCTGTCTTCTTCCGGTCACAGGTTTTAAATGTACTGACGGCGGCTGACTTCAGTGCACATACATTTTACTGTTGCCGCAAAATCACCCAGCTACGTGTTTCTGATTATAGCACTTCTGTTATTTGCTGGGGCAGGCCGGTCCCTGCAGACGAATCACATCAAACAGCCATGTTTTCTCCAAAGCTCACAAAGCTCCTAATCTTCCCCTTCTGTCCAGTGTGTGCGTTTGCTTTGGTGTCTGGGTCTAGTTTGTTTTGTGTTCTCCCTCTTAGACGGCTCCCTTGCTGGTTCTTGTGAGAAACAGATGCCGGGATAATGAGTTTTTGTTTCTGGATCAGTGCTGCACAGACATTGCAGTTCACTGAGCTACACTGATATTTAAGTCAACTGGATGGTTCATACATTCACTAGGGCCAGCAAGTGAGCCAATCTGCATACTATAAAGTACCATCCACTGATACAGTAGCTGTGAGTACTTGCTTATGATGGGATTTACTCATTTACTCATTTCGTACATCTAAATTGCTGTTTGGTTTATTAGTAAGATAACTAGTTAGGTAGTTAGGAATTGTTACATTATGACAGTTGTTGACCTGCTAGAGATGTGTTATAACCCAGAGAGGTTACAGGAACATTGGTGTCACACTTTTCTAGGGTACCGAGCAGTACTTGTGGTGGGAGCATGTGAGTGTTATAGACAGGCAGCAGAACTTGTGGTAGATGTGTGTTAGACACACAGTACTTGTAGTGGGAGTGTGTCAGTGTTAGAGACAGGGTGTAAGAGTGTGTGAGTGTTTGAGACAGGGTGCAAGAGTGTGTCAGTGTTAGAGACGGGGCGCAGTACTTGTACTGTGAGTGTGTCAGTGTTAGAGACAGGCAGCAGTAGTTGTAGCAGGAGGGTGTGAGTATGGAGATAGGGCGCATTACTTGTAGTGGGAGGGTGTGAGTATAGAGACAGGGCGCATTACTTGTAGTGGGAGGGTGTGCTTCCATGGCTGGAGTTTCGGCTGTTGCTGGGGCTCTTCTCCAGGACCAGCACATCCTGATCGTGCTCCTTCAGACGCACCGTGTTGGCCTCCACATCCTGCACGCACATGCCGTTCAGTCAGTCACACTGACACACAAAATCCCGCTCCAGAACGACACCGAACACAGGCTTCACAATGATCTTCAGACAACATACGGGAACTCTCTCACTGTGTTCAGTCATGTCAGTGTACTGTGCATGTTAATATTTCATAACATATCTGTGCATGGATTGATTAATTAAATGAAGGAGTGAATGAATAAATTCATTCTTTATGATGATCTTGGCCAAGGCTTCTTCCCGAGTTTCTCTTCATTCTGGTACATCCTGTGTAATTCACCTGCAGCACTGTGGCTGGGTAGTTTAAGTATCATAATAGGCGTAACAGATTACAGTCACCCCCACCACAGTGCAAGGGAACTTATAAACCTTCTGCGGGTTTCTGATCAGCTGTCTGGCTGTCTGGATTCACTCAGTAAAGAGCTTATAAGAGCTTTAGCAAGAATGACAGCAATTGAATCAGACCCACAGAGACAGCTCCACTGAACAGCCTCCATGGATCATACAGATAGTGATCACTAGCTGTTCCATTAAGATCCTCATGTCAGATCAAAGTCAAAGCAGAGCGTACGAGGGAGAAAATCAAAGCAGCCTGGACTATCCTACAGCAAATTCAAAGACGATGATGACCGACTCCCTCCCCGCACACATACATGCTGCGTATACACCCACAGGGTAATCACTGAGGGTGGAGCAGATCATCTTCAGTGCATTATGACCAATGACTGCAAAGACAGCAGCGACACAAGTGCAATGCTACTCTCCTACCAGCAGGGGGACACTGAGACCAGGAAAACACTGTTGGTACATGTTTAAAAATGACTGACAAATGGAAGCACTATGCAGCCTTTAAGATATAACCAGTACATCAAGCCCTGCAAATACATGCTAGATTTATCTACTTCATGACTGATTTTCATCTTCTTCTTTCTTCTTCTAATACCTTTAATATCTGGATAATGACTCTCTATGGCTGACACTCATAAAACTGTTTGGCTTCCCTGTGAATGCCTATATTCAACTCCCATTACATCCAGTTTATATCAATACAAAAAGGGCATTTGTGAGCAAGTATAATACAATGTCAGCAATACAATCTCTATGCATGCTACATTGCCATGGTGATTTAAGGAACAAACACAATCAAACTGATAATGAAGCAGAGCTCCTCAGATCTCCTCCCCGTTCCTTAGAGCAAACGTATCCAGGTAGGCCCTGTACGAGCTCACCAGCACGAAGCTCCTGTTCCCATTGTCATGACAAGGATGAGGTGGGGTTTCCCTGAGCTCAGCAGTCAGAGAGGAGGCTGGGCGGGGGGGTAGGGGGTGGGGTGGGGAGTGGGGGTGCGGGGTATTTTTGGAAGGAAACAGAGATGACCGGGGGGTGTGCCGGGGGAGATCACGACCCGGCGGACTCACCCTCAGAATCCTGTTGAAGTCCTCCTTGTCCACCCGCAGGAAGTGACAGTTGTCCTCTCGCAGGACGATGGAGGCAGCCCGCGGGGCGTCGTTCACCAGGGCCAGCTTCCCGAAGTCATCGCCCTCGTGCAGCGTGCACACGACGCCCTGGAGAGGAAGCAGGGAGGCGCTGCACTGCCCGTACTCCACGCACGCGCGACACCACAAAACTCACAATGCACCACTGTGTGCACGTTTATGCACGCTAATGCCGATCTATGATTGGCTGCGGCGTGATTAGCGGGGTCTGAAACTGGGCTTAAATGGGTTTAAGCTGGCTGAGGGGATTTTTCTGTGTTTGATTAGAAAGCATTGCAAAAGAAGCCCTTTCTAACTCTTGTTCATTCACTTTCTGTTTAAGCCCATCTGTGAGATCGGGGGTCACACTACTGAGAATAATTCTGGATAATATTACAGCAGTTAGGATGTGTCTGTAACAGAATCCAAGGCTCAGCCCCAAAGAAAGACAGTCATACTATAATGTTTGCTAATACATTATGTCTATATTATGTGCAGAGAAACTGGAACAACACACAAACATACAACACACAAACGATTTCTACTCTGCTGTTTTTTTTAATAAATGACTTCAACGACATACACTAACAGGTCATGCCGAAAACTCACAATACCAGCTACTGTTTGCTAATAGTAATGACAGCTGTCATTGCTCACTGAATACATAACACATACCTTCCCATAGATGACGACATTAACAGATCCCTTCAGGATGATGTACCATGAAGTCCCCTCTTCCCCCTGATTAAACACTTAAGATGAAGAAAGCGAGTCAATCAGACTGTCCTCAGAGTCTCTGTAACTGTACATCAGTGGTTAGAATAGCAGGATGAAATCTTACAGCCTCTGACTAGCTCTCATACACAGCCAGTTAAAAGAGGGAGAGGCAAAAAATAACAAAGCAGATTATAATATCACATTCGGATTTTTGAATGCAAACTATACTGCCCCACAGATTTTGTAGGGCAATGCCTTCAAGTTCGAATAGGAGGTGCTAAACAACAGTGCAATAGCAGTACTTGTGCCCATACATTTGCCAAATGCAAATTCAAAGCTGTACTCTTTATATCTTTCATTTCCTGCATATTAAGTTCAATTTGTATTTTTTTTTCCCTGTTAAGCAGTCCTGTTTTTGAATTGCCAATTGTAAGCAGCAGTAGGCCCGTCTCACCACAAAAGCCTGTGCTCTCACACAGGGGTGCTGAGGTGAGATGAATACACCAGCACACTGTGAATGGCATTGCAAATCTCACAGCACAACACAATAGAGCGGGTGCACATTGGAGGATGGCATCATTCAAGCAAATCACAGGCACCTGGCAAATCTGGGGTCCCATTTATTGTCAGCTGATGACACAGCTGTGATCAAACCCGTACTGCAGAGCTCAGTTTGTTCTCAAGGCCAGTGCCTTAACCACCGAGCTACTCTGGAGCCCTACAGAAGCTGTGATCTAGGCAAACGGGTAGAGCTGCTTTACTTACGAACTGTTCCTGCTTTGGCGTGGGACTCAAATATCAGCACACCCGCTAACTCCCTCTTCACCTGTGGCAGTGGACATAAACAGGAAGATTATTCACTGAAGGGACATTGGAGCAACAGTGTGGTATTAACTGTAAGAGAATATGCACTCACAGTGGTGGAGAGGTGCGATAAGGCCTTTATATGGAGGAGCTCCTCGTATATAATTTCTAAATCGTCCACTGTTCTCTGGCCTGGCCTGCAAAGGAGGAAGGAAGGTAACAATTTAAAAAGCATTAAAATCTGATCAATCCATAAAGGGGGAGAATTTTATTGGCGAGATGGGCCAGCTGGCAGCCAATGAGCTCTGTAGATGTTGTGATAAAGGCTTTATGGATGATAAAAACCTGATTAACATTTTGAAACTTCCTAAATCACTGGACAACAATGTAGAATTCGATAGGACTCATTCTCCCAAGTGGCATAACTTAATTTAGAGCAGCTATTACTATAGCTTTGTAAGATTCCCCTGGCAAATTTCAAACAAACAAATTCATCCTGGTAGCACGGACATGAGTGGAGGATCTTTAAACTGTCTCCCCTCTGTGTTGTGTAAAAACTTGTGAATGACTCAGTAGTGATGTAACAATAGAGATCATTCAAATTTTCAATCAGAGCTGCAAGCCTCCATCCAGCAGAGGGCAGTCAACCTAAACCACTACTCACGGTTTCCTGAGGATCATGCGCATGTGGGCATCAGGACCAATCTGGGACAGGAGGAGGAGGGTGTCCTGCAGCTCCTCCTCGCTCTCCTTCTTCTCTTCCTCGGTGGGGAGGGGCGTGTCTTCCCGCTCATCGTCCAGGAAACGGTAGAACAGGTATTTGTCTTGGAAGTTGTGCTCCTGGTCCACTGAAGCCGGAATGCATAGAATACATACAAAGTTTTCAATTGTGTATCCATATGGTTCACACAAAACACTCTGACGGATACTCTACAAACTGCAGTTAAACAGCACAAAGACACGGGCGCGCCATTATCCCTAACCAACTATGGGTTAGTTAACCTCAGATTTGACTTTATCCAATCAGAACCTCTGTCATTCACAGTTCAACGTGCACTTTAATTGGTCCAGATCTGTAATGCGACGGAAGCCTGTGGCGACATAAGCTTTGTAGTTGAAAATGGTGGTATGGCCGTGTGCCTTACGGCAGCAGTTATTGTGGCAATAATTCCCACATTGGCGCTGTTACAAATATGGTACTGAGGAGTCAGCTCTTATAAAGCTGCATGCCTCACCCTACTGAATGAACTTTTTCTAAGCTCCCCTGGATGAGAGTGTCTGCCAAATGAATACATGTAAACGTAAAATGAAGCAGGTGTGCATGTTGTTTTAAGTTCAGCATGGTTGTTGTTTGTGTGTAATGTACAGGAATTCAGATTTGCCTCAAAGTATCACGCCCCCTCACCCCCCTGCTTCCCGTACACACAGGCCAACTCCCAAAACAGAGTCACCCAACTGTGGGTCAATACAGGTCCATAAGAGTCATGACTGGAAAATAATCACACACGCATCCACTCACACACACGCGCGTGCTGAGGTACGCACACACGCGCACACACACACACACGCACTCACACACCCATAGGCATGTACTTAGACCTAGATACATACACATGCATGTATGCACATACACATTACTCAGCATCTATGATTAAACAGTGCCACTGTCTCTGTCAGAGCTTGTGTCCTCAGTGACCTGCTTCTGTCAGCCTCTGCATTTTGTAGCTGTGATTTAGGTTCATTAAATGCATCCTTGACAAGACACTTCAGACCGGAGGAAGCCACACATTTATACATGACACATAAAACCCTGTCTATAAACAAACTCACAGCCTTCAATGGAGGGTCACAGACGAGGATGTTTAACACCACTGATAAATGTCATTAGACCTCAGTCAATCCATTCCCCGTGTCAGTCAATGGTAAGTCCTGTCTCAACCCACATTTATTCTTTCAACCTCCCCTCCACATGAAGAAAGCAGACTAATGTGTCATGGAGAAATTACAGGCCACCACAGACTGTGGGACTGAATGAGCAGCCACGCATTGTGGGGCGGACTCCTTCATTGCTGGTGGCCTGTGCTCATGACTGCCCTCTGCAGGTGGACAGGGGTAGGTGCAGGTCTCACCGTGGTTGAGGACTCCCTCCTCCAGCAGCACCTGCCACATGCCCACAGCCTGGGTTCGAGAGTGAACACAGGGGCTCTGCTGCATCTGCCAGTCCACCAGCTCTGTGCCCACACAGCACTGCCTGCAAGAGACATACATAAATGCATATATAAATATACATATACACACATGCATATATAAATTTACACATATACACATGCATATATAAACACACATACACACATGCATATATATAAATATACATATATACACAGACACATACACACATGCATATATAAAATATACATATATATACAGACACATACACACACAGACACATTTGCACATACATATATAAGTATATGTATATACACATACACAGACGCACACACACATACAGACATGCACAACCACATCCACGAAAAACACATTCATGCACTTATGCACATAACTCGCGGGTGTGTGATCAGTGGTGTGGATCAGAGCAGGACACGCATCTGTGCAAACGACAGACCCACCTGTACGTCTTCAAATGGTACTTTCTGTCCCGGATCATGTGGGGAGCTCTGGACAGGATGGCATTGCGCAGAATCTTTCCCGCCCTCAGGATCTTCTCCGATGGAACCTGTCCCAAAGACAGTAACACAGTGAGAGGGAGTTCTGAGCGGTGTGCAGGCCACACAAGCACAATCCTTGCTTTTCAATGGGTAAAGGTAAAGGCCAGGTCGCTTTGATGATCTCAGTACCTGAAGAATGGATTTAGGGCGTGGTTTGGCTTGACTTTCAATGAGTGGGGTCTGAAAAATAAAATGTGAACACAAACTGAACAAAACAAAAAAAAAAACATGGAAATGGATCAATAATGGATCGGACTGAAAAGGGGAAATTGGCAAATGAGGAAGAGGTGGGATGTGAGGAAACGAGGAAGGAATGATCACAGTGCCAATGTCAGACATAAGCTTTCCGATTTCATGGAACAGGCAACACTGTGCAGCCTTTCGCATTGGGGATTTAATGGTCACAGTTCCCTGTCTATGAAGTGAGTCTTCACAACGTACTACACGGTTCTGTTTTCAGGGGAAAGTCACAGTATGCATTATAGTGAGCTTATTCACTTGTGACTTGTAAAAGTGGCAGCCATGTTCAGCAAATAACTTCTGCACTTAATGTTTCCCAATGTGACATGAAAGAAGTACTGTATAAACACAAAATATTAGAACACAGTGCCTCCCTTCCCTGTTTTCGTTTCCATGACGCTGTGTGAGCGGCACTACCCTACCGTTTCTTAATACGACGCTCTAATATTGAACGTTCTGTTCCCTGTTGTTAAAACCATTCACACTGCGCTAATAACTAGTTGAAATTCTCACTCTGTCCCTATAACTAAAATGGAGAAAGTAATTTCCAAGCACTAATCAGACTATAATAATTGTATTTTTCTCATTATCCTTCCAAATTCGCTTGAGCTATGTACTGCAGCAGCCACTCTCCTGTTCTTATGAGAGCTTCGTTCAAGAACTGCTGTCCCAACTTACTCTTGTCTATGAATATTAATGAGAGTAGGGGTTCGATTGTGTCACCTAAGTCTCACAGCTGATTAGGAACATCTTCTAGACAGTGACAAGCTTACAAATTAAGTAAGAATTGAGTTAAACCAGCTCCTTGTCTGATAGCTACCACGCCTTTAGCATGGATTCCAACTTGGTGCCATTCTCACAATCTTTGTTGCAACCAGGACTGAAGAACAAGCATTACTGATTGACAATTTTGCTAATTGGATCAACTGATAAATGTGGGCACACCAGCATTGAACTTTTGTGGTGCTGATCTTGCAATCATCAGATTCCCCATCCTGTAAAGTCAAACGTTCTCTCTGCAGCTGGTTTGATGAATGGGTACTCCTGGTTTTATGTCCACAGGAGAGGCAACTGATAATTCCTGTGTGTCTGTCTTATCCTTTGATAGAAAAACATATATATGTAGATTAAATGATTGTTGTTTTGCGAAAATGTATACATTTCTTGATGAATGTAATATTTATGCTAACATTATCAAAGTCAGAAAGATGGAACCCCAGTTAACATGCTAGTTGACTGAACTTGCTCATAAAATAATCAATTTCAAAACCTGTGAACTAGGTTACATTCAGCAGATTAACCGCTCAACTTGGCTTTGTCTCACACATTTTGTTTGGTATCAGGATCAGATGTGGAAAACAGTTAGTCACTAGAGGAGATGCTGATCCTTCTTCCCTAGCAAGAAGTCGTATGGAAGCCTCCAACCATCACATCTGTCTCAGTCACCCAAGGAACGACGCAATCTTTGCCCAAGAACAGCTCATCGCAGCACTCCGACGGACATCTTTGATGGCCAAAATCCTCATCTACCTTGCACCTGGAGATTTTCAGGGATGAAACCCTGGTGTGCCCCCCCTCGCCCCATCAACAGGGGCAGTTGTGTGATGTCACAGAATAGCATGTGGTTACAGGGCAACAGTACTGCTGTAAACTACAGCTACATCATCTAACACTGTGCCCCTGAGCCTCTGTGCTGCAGTCAAAATGAATGAATTCACAGGTTTATTCACACAGATCAATTTACCAATCAGCTTCTTTCAAAATGTAAATCCTTCAGTTTTTCAGAAAATTGAATATTTAGTGCCCTGAAAGCAGTGAAAAAAAATCAATGACTGAATGAATTATTGACCACAGCCATGGAGACTACATGAAATCAGATTCCACTGGGCCAAAAAATAATTACTTATTAAAAGGAAAAAAACACATATAAAAATCTTAAAAGGTTTGGATGAAAGAGGTAGAAAAATCCTATCATTACTGACACCTAATTTCCATTCCATGATAGTCTCCAGGCTTTTAACTGTGTTCCAGCATTACTATAATAGACTACTTGCTGCTACTCTGAACATGTCTGATCTCCAGATAAAGGCTCTTTTCAGGACACGTAAGTCTTTGAAACTGTTTTGGACATAATTTTCTTCAGATCACACACACTTGGATCATGATGTAATGATAGTAATGAAGAATGCAAAATTATTATGATTATTACATGCAAATGCTGAACGTTGCAGGGTGCCAAACACCAGACAAAGTCCATGTTCTCAGTTCAGTTCTCCATTCAGATGACTGCCGGTTACAAAGCAGCAGTCAATACCCATTCCTTTTCTTCAGCTCTGACCGGTTTATTGCCCCTCTGAAAATAATGCCTCAACAAAGCAAACAGTTTATTGAAGAGAAATAAACTGTTGATGTTTTTCTTAGCAAAAAAAGGCACTGAACTCTCAGCAGTGGAGCCTCCCTCTTTGCTTTACAAAGATGACTCCTCCTCTTCCTTTGTCTGAGCAATGACATCGTTCCCAGATTCCCACAGCCTTGATCAGTAAATGCCAATCAATGACGCTCACTTAGCTGCACTGTAAATAATTTATCACCCCCCGCCTGGCCCATTCCATAACATAATGGATGGAAATGCGTGTTTAAATACCTATAAAGCAGCCCTGCCGCTCCTTAGGGTTTTTTTAAGTGGTTGATACTGATCTGTAGACTCAATCAACATTTGACAAACTGCTTTGACTTACAAATACAAATAAAGGCTCCTGTTTTCTTCTTAAGTATTCTTTCTTTGTCTGTTACAAAATGCAATTTCATTTGATTGATGGACCTGCCACATTGCCTGCGTTTCTTTAATTGTGAGTGAAAGTTAAGGGCAAACATTGACTGTGCTCAGGACTGGGCGCTGTGTGAGACTGGGTGGCCAATGGACATGAGAGAAGAAAGATTAAGAAAAGACTGGCGAGACAAATTGACAAGAAAAGATGAACGTGCGAGCATTCAGCATGACAGCGCAAATATCATGCAAACATTTGGCAATAAATCTCAGGGAGAATAAACTCAGTCCCTAAGGTCACAAAAATATCACTCAGGCCATAAATTATGCTATTGTTGCAGTTATTTTTGAAACAATAACTTTTGTTTATAAAATCTCCTCCAAAACAAGACACAAATCATAATATTCTCAAAACAAAAGAGGAACGCTCAGAAACAGCAGTTTTTATCTGTCCAAAGGTTAGCAAACGACCACAGGGTAAGGTGGGACAGGAAGCGCTAAAAACGTCCCGACAAAACGGATGCAGAGTCACCACCACCCCCCACCCCCACACCCCACGCAACCCCGCCACCTTGTTTATATTTAGCCTGACGTTAAACAAACCGCACATTCCTCGCCCGCTTTGTGTTTTTTAAGGAGGCCGGTGGCCGGCGGGGATGTTGGCACATCGGTCCTCACGTCAGAGACAGACAGATAAGCATCGGCGACATTCCTCTGTGACAATTGGAACTTCGTTACTGGCCGTCACAGCTCGAACTTACATAACCAGTAAATCTAACAGAGTAGGGTATTCATGAAACACGTCGCTTCTGATTGGTGCTTTCTTTATTTTCCCACTGTGCCACGCTGTACTGATAATGACAGTAAACTTTACTGTGTTTTACAGTATTTTACAGTAAACTTTACAGTATCAGGTTGGGATAGTGCCAGTCTGCCCCCAATACATTACCTTGAAACCCAGTTTAAAGATGGTGCTGTCAGAGAAAAGTACAGTTTAGAGAGGGGCCTCACTATTCATATAAAAGGGATGGCTTACCTTGTTCAGGTTTTTAGGCAAGGCATTATTGCTCATATTCTCTTTGTCCGGCATTCCTGGGGGGAAGAAATAAAGCCATTCTCACAGTAATTCAACACCCTTCACAATGTGAGTCTTTCAGTCATCAATGCCAAGATTAAATCAATACATCTGACACAATATCAAGGACATTGCTGTGCCTCTGTAAATCTAAACCAGAACAGATTGACAACATTTGAATGCATCTTAAAAAACCAACTGATGGAAAAACAATCCAACCTCTTATCTAGTGTCACATGCAAATGTTGATACAGCAGCACAAAATCTTGGCATATTTTTACTTTACAAATATTGAGAAAATAAAGGCATGAAAGCATCAATCAGTTTGCTGACTACAAGGCACTGAACTCCTTTAAGTATAATCTGATTCACAGCAGAGGTCTATTAATATAGTATATACGAATTAAGAAGTCACAAGGCCATTAGAATAATTAAAGGCTGTTTTGGCACACAGATTTGGATTCAGGAACAGGTTACCACAGTACGTCTGTGACTGTAGTCCAGTTGGCTGAGCCTATCTCTGTGGTATGGATCAGATTGGCACTGATCTTATAAATGTCTGTATTACCCTTTTACATTTATATTTATTTATTTCAGACATTTTAGTTGGCTCTCAATTAGTCCTCAACATTACTGCTGTTGCTGTTGTTATAGGACATATCACACACTCAAAGTATCTGAGAAAATTACAACATGGATACAGTTCAGGAATGTTGATATTTACTTAGACTTAGACCAGTGACCTGATTTTCTTAAAAGGTCCCTTGAGAGGGATTTGTAATGCAGGCTTAATCATGGTTTAGGGACATTTGCTGTGCATCTCCAGACATTTATTTCTGTTCCCTCGTCTGACATTCAACATATATCCCCCAGACAAAAGAGCACATTTGCAAGCCATTACAGCTGCTCTTTCGCTGTCCGCTGGCGGTATAGGTCCATTTTCCTTGCCACTGTCACCATAAGCTTGCTCTCAGGGGTTCAGGCCCAAGATCTCTATGTGCTGCTTTGTGACAAAATCCCATAGTGAAACCTCCAATACAAATAAAATGAAATTGAATTTAATTGAATTCTGAAGTGGACTACGATAGCACTACGATAACTGGTGCTATAGTATAGGTGAACTGAATCAGGTTTTCATTGGTCAGAGACTGGATAAAGACTTAAGTCCAGTGCTCTATCAGGGTTTAACTTTCATCTTCCAGCTCTTGTCTATACATATACAACCTGTATAGATTTGAACCCCCTCAGGAAAATAATAAATATCATATCTTCAAAATGTGTCTTGAAAAGTGTTCTTTTATTACAATTTCAAACAATGTTAATAACCTGAAAACATTTAAACATGAGGTCCTCTCCTTTCACAGTTTAACAAATTCAAGTGAGCAGGTGAGCCGCTGACAGCACTCAGTGGAGCTCGGTTATGGGACTGAAATCTGGAGGAAGAGAGGCCACTTACTGTCACTGCTTGGTCCACTTTCCATAACACCATAGGGAGGGGCGAGGAGTCCAGCCATGCACTGACGGTATTTCTGCAGGGACAGAGAGCGAAAGAGAACTATAGATGAAAGAGAATAACTGCTTTGGAATAACACGCTTGTTGAAAGATTGGGCTTTTATGACAGGTTTTTTTTTCTGCTATTGCCGCTTCATACATTCCATATCTGCTCATAATCATCATTTTAATTCGGCTGCCTGTAAAACACATATTTCATCACTCGCTTTGAGAAAGCTCTCTCTCTCTCTCTCTCTCTCACACTCTCTCTCTCACTCCCTCTTTTTTCCATTTCTCTTAATCAACATGACAATTCAGGTTATGCAATTACGCAGCTGAGCCTCGCAGCTGGCCGTAAAGAGCGTTCAGCGGCTTTGCAACCTGAGCCTTCAAACAGCTTCTGCATGCTACCCATTCCTCTGCCTGATGCCCACAAACAGAGCTTCCTATTGGCCAGTTTTTTTTTTCAGTCCAGGAGTGTTATACATATCCGCGCATCTCAATCTGAGCCTATTTTTAAAATTATATGAGGAAGATGAGGGCTCTCCACACGCCCTTGTGTCTAGCCTGCTTGTCTGGTCTGATGCAAAGCAGGGTGGGAAACCTGTCCCCTGGGATGATGAATCAACTTTCTGCATAAAGTAATATCTGTATTAGAATCTGTGCCGCCAGTGACTGCATCTTGCTCAGAATCCCAAAGTGTTTGTTTAGACTCTGGGAGAGAAAGTAATGATGAGACAGCCCAAGTGAAACTCAGTAACAGGAGACAGTTCACTCTGAAAGGATGAAGTGTCTCCACTCTGTGCTTCCTGAGGCTGCGGGGGATCATACCTGATTACAAACGCAATATACACACGTCCCACTTTTTCGGATGCTGAACGGAAAGCAGTGCCCTTCACACAGCCAAAAACCCACACATCTACTGTGGTGGTGCAAGCTGGATGTAGATCTTCACCAGGTTGGAGACAAAGATCCACCTTGTCTTGATGCAGATCCACCTCGGATTGAAATGTTGCCCACAGCGCACCGCCGCAATAGAATGGATTTCGGAGCAAACAGACAGTGCCACCACATCGGTGTCACCTCCTCCCAATCCTTCGCTGATGCTGAGTCCAAGACCGGTTTGAATTCAGTGTGAGTTTCAATCACGGTCATTTCATCATCAAACCACTATCATCTCCATCTCCATGTCATCTGTCCGTCTCAATCCGACAGACAAGCAGCAAAAAATGTCCAAAGTGCCAAAATAAGCTCTCCCAGTGATTACATGTGACATGATGTCAAAGCACTCCTGTGTAAATGCTGTTGGGGGGGGACCTCCAGATGGATTGCTCACATTCTGTGTCTTTCTCTTCCATATGGCTTCACTCCCTTGTCCATTTACATTTGTGTCAGCATTGATGTATATACTGAACAAGGGGTTGCAATTAGCTCTGCTGCTGCATAACAGCTTGCGAATAAAACAGTGGATTAGAGTTGCTGCTAGAGGCATTACAGTGATGTAATATTTAGTCCACTGATGTACACAAATGCAAATCTTGCCATTTCTGCCACTCTAACGTGGGGAACAAGACAAAATGTTCCCTGTGAACTGAACAGTGCATTTGAAGTTGATGCAAAAGTTCAATGTTGTAACAGTTATAGTACCAAGAAAATGATATGTTTCTGATTGTGATTTAAATCAGCATTTTCAGGGTGAGTCAATGATGGATATGAGCCATTTTTTACCGTGGTACAAAACGCAGTCCTAAACCTTAATGTTAATATTTTGTCTTCATGACTGCTATAACCAAAGAAGCACAATATGTCCTCTAAAACAACTGTTTAAAAGTACAACCTGTTGAACTGTTTGCAAATGGTGTTGCCATGCATTTCAGGTGTAGTCATCAAATGTCTATTCCGCAACATACATAATGTCATGGGACAGATCTCAGTGACTTATAACATGCAGCATTTGGTCCTTGTGTCATTACATTACATACAACACACATATATGATCAGCACAGACCTCATAAAAGCACTAACCTCACTTCGTTACCAGATGGAAATCTGCCATCAAAGATTGAGTTAAAATTTCAATTCTACGTGCAGCAGTCAGCTAATCAATTTAGCTCCTCTCAAAGGTAAACACTATTTTCCTTCAATTATACATGCCAATGAACGTTTCAGTGTAAAACTAAATGAAAAATGAAAAAGAAGTAATCCATCTTAACAGCATCCAAGTAAAATTTCACAGTTCCATTTTATCGCTTGTCCAAAAATAATCAACACACATGCTCACAACTATGGCCATGATATTAATCAACAACGACTCTAAATTTGACAAAGACATGTAGAGTATCCATTGCTTAAATAAGGAAGTGATTCTAGACGAATATTTTCCAAAAGGTCTACAGTATCATGCAGCAACATTAAGTTTTAATTATGATTGTTCAGATAAACACATTTTTGCAATGAAAACCCAGAATCTAGCCAGGAGGGCTGCTTCAGCAAATGCATGATATTAAGTATTATTTGAATAATTATTAAATGCGTGTATTAATTACATTCATTTTGGTGCGGCCCAGGCTTATAGGTAATACTGTGAATTGCAGACACTTTGATCCAGAGCGGCACCAGAGACATTTAAATGGCAGAACCCAGCCCTGTCGGAGGGCTTGTCTAAACCAGGGTTCGAGTAAAGGTGGCCCTCTGTCAGAGGTGGATTAGAGGACAGGTGACAGGTGTGCTCAGATTCCACAGTGCCATACCCCCTTTGGTTGCTGACCCCGTACTTGCCAAGTTGTAGAATTAGAACTGCATGCTGGGATTCACTGTAAGGAAACAATCTGCCAATGTAAAGACAGACATACTCAATTAAATTTCATGTTGGGGGGGGGGGCCGGGGGTGATCCATTCAGAACTAGCATTTTTCACAACAGCTTTCACACACTGATTGGGCGTTATACACTCAAAACCAGACACTGATAAAACACCCAGCGGTGAACAAAATACCACTTATGTTTCACTCTCCTTTGCAAAATGTGTGAGGGGAAAAAAAGAGAGCACTGAAGCCATAACGCCCAAGTTGTGCTTCAACTTCGTTTTTTTCAATTATCTTTCACCTTTTTATGATCATTCTGACCCTTGTCATATCACCACAGTAATTGGAATCCATTAGTGGAAACCAAACTCTACCACTGGAATTAACTGTGCACACTACATCCATTAGCACCTTCTCACCAAATTACCACCCATTACTTCAGCCCTCACTAGATTGCACATATCAATTTACTTCACACACTACTGGCAGGGATAGTACTGTACTTAAGAATACACAGCGCAATACTTGCTGCTGGTAAACTAGTCCCATTAAACACTAAGAGTGCATAGTGCAACACTTCCGAAATTAGTGCCCCCTTGAATTACTAAAATGTTCAATTTGAATCCCACTCATGTTCCTCCTAAGAGCTGGAAGGTGTTTGCAGGAATGGCTCAGGTGTGTCAGTGGAGCAGAATCATATAGTGTTCATAATGGACCCTCTTCTACAGGTTTCCCAGTAATTTGAGTGCAGGTCAACGCGGCCTGCTTGCACATTTGGCCTTGCGAAAATGCTCATTTCTCCCACGTAAAAAAAAAACAAGTGCCACTAGACAACAACCCCCCCCTTTTTTCTACCCTTGAGAGTAAATGCGGAGCTCTGATGTGACAGGATATGACAGGCCGTCAGTGCCGCATTAAGAACAGGCACACCTAGCACGGCATCACGGGAAATATCTTCATTGTTGTGTCAGCCGGGCTAAACGATGTGGTCGTTTCAGGAGGGGAGGCCTGTTGCTTGAAATCAGCAATTACCCCCAGATTAGATTGGCTCTTCCAATAGAAATGAAGATCACTGTAATGAGTCAATGGAAAGATCTGGATGACATCAGAGACCCCCCCCCAGTCACATCCCAGTTCAGGGTAACATGCACTGTTCTACACTGTATCAGACAGAGGTTCAGCCATGACATTCCCCTTCCTTTATGTGGGTTGAGTTTAATTGGATCTCACAAGCAATGAAGCAGTGGTTGTCTGGCCCTCAGAATTTGCTCAGGTCTTCTGCCATGTTTGTCTGTGTCTGCACCTCCCACAAAGTTCATCCTCTCCACTCACTGGTATAGATGCATACAAGTTTTTGCTGAAGTTTTAGACAGGGACAAGAAAGCTTCACCCGCTCTGACTGGATTTTCACATTATTTTAGGAAACTTCACTCCGTGGCCCCAAAAACCTGAACAAGCCTAAGGCATTATTTTCACATTAAAAAGATATTTCACTCCTCCATTTTTTAGACTTGAATGTTGTCGTGAAAGCTAGAAATGCTTGTTTAAAATTTGACTGAATGTTTTCACATTATTTATTTGCAAACAGCCAGCCAGGCTGTAACCGTGTGCCAGGCAGGGTTGGAAACAGGCCAGTGGAAAAAGCCTGCGGAGAGACATCCTTCCCCTCCATCACCCACACTTCTCTCGGAGGGCATCCCACAATGCACTTCCAGCTCCAGGAATGGCACAGTTTGGTTTCAGTCCGTTAGAACTCAGAATTCAGAATGGACAGACGTAACTAATGGGGTTTAAATTCTTTAAATGCTTAAGTTTTTCAGGATGATTTTGCAGTGATGCACCAGCCAAACCACCACTGCCTCTAATGATTTTTGTCTGAAATAAATAATGAAATAACGTTTATCACGGCATTACGCCGGGATAATGAAATCTTTTGCTTGTAATCCCATCATGAAGGCAAGGCTTAGAGGGTTACAATCTGAGCCATTGTTCAGGTCTGTATCCTCTCAGTTAATAAAAGAATTGAAGGCATAAACAGGAAATTAAAATGGCGAGCTTCAAACGCGAAGAAATAGTGCATGACAGTTTTGGCTGGGATCGGAATATCTATAAGCAGACGTGCTCATTCCACTTCAGAAGAGAATGTTCTGCAGTCACAACCATGAACAGAAAAACAGGGCAGCCTCAACTACTACTGCTAAACCACTACCCAAGACAGCTGTAGCCTAACACCTTCTTTAAGACACTTAATACAACCTTCAGCTGTAGATATTAACACAGGCTGGTGTTCAATTAAAAAGTATTTATTCAACAGCATTCGCTCTCCATTGTTAATGTCTCACAGTTAACATGAATTTGTGTCTCTGCAGTACTACCGAGTGCTGTCAGAGTCCCTGTCCTGAAACACAAAGGCTATAATCTCTCAGCAGCAACTAATGCGCCAGCATTTATCCTACGAGGGCAGAGGAGGGTTTGTCAGCACTTTGTTATGACAGATGTGGCCACCGCCACTCCCTCACGGGAACCCCGAAAGACTGAGTCATCCGCCCCATTCACACTAACAGCGAGCGCACGCAGGTACGCCGGCCCCAGGTGCGAACGCCGCGAGAGGAGCATGTGCTTGCAGGGCCTCTGCCGTACTCCAGAGAGTGAAGTGAACTGAACGCTGATGCAAGCTGTCAGCCCCCCTGAGAGAAAAAGAAACACTGGCAATACTTCATCAAACTTTCACAGTAGAAATGTGTTTTTGTAAAACCAACTTTTCATGTCTTCAGTCAAAACAGATCTGGAAAAGAATATCCAACACCTCTTTGAGTGAAGAATGCCTACTGCTTGCAATAACTGCAATGCAGAACATGATTGGATAAACTGTGCCAAAAACCATGCTGGGTAACCATGGGAAACATGAACGTCATTGGTTTTGGCTTATGCTAATTTGAATATGTAACCTAGTTGGGGTCGGGCTTATTGATGGGACCCTGCTGGAGTCAAAACAAGTCCCTCCTTCAGAGCTAAAAGTCAAAGTATACCTACATACTCTCTCTACCCATCTTGCTTCTATGGCTACAGTGTAAACATTCAAAATAATTTTGATATTGTTTGCATTATGACATACTTTAAATATGACAGAAAACAACACATCACAAACCAAATGAACGAGAAATTGAATGAGAAAATCCTTCTTTCTTCTTTTTTTACATGCATGAACACATTTCATCCTTGCTACATCTTCATACATGGACGCACACACATGCGTTGAATAATTCACCCAGAATTGCATAATGTTGAACATTTACTGTACAGGTGGCCCTTAAGTAATTGCCAAGCTAACCCATGCCTCATGCTCCACGACAGCCTTCTGTTCACTATACAGGAAAAAATAAATCATGAAGAGAGCTGAAACATTAATAATAAATCACCATTATTGTGAAGTTTTTAGAAAAACACAGCTATCACTGAGTCAAAATCTGCAGGCACAATTTTGCAAATGCAATTCGCAGTTTGATATATTATGGGGAAGTCTGAACAGCAACTCACCCAGGAGAGGTATCAGCGCCCCATACGGACTGACAGTTGATCTAACGTTTCCAGAAATGTGAAATCTGCTCATCCGTTCTGAAGAAACGCGGGACGTGCTTGTATCCTACATAAACTCCCGTCCGTGTCTGCCCTCTCAGTAGCTGATATCCTGCGCGCACAAACACACACGCGCCTGCCTGTCCTGCCAGCGCGAGCGTCCGATCTCCCGTCCCTCTGCTCAGCGCACTGCGAGCTACCCGCGTGAGCCGAAAGATGCGCGAGCCGAACGATGCGCGAGGCAAACGATGCGCGAGGCAGGAGCCGGCGGCTCGCTTCCCTCGTGCAGCAGTTGCTAGGCGATTACTGTATCGCAATGATCGCGCCCCGCTGAGTGCTCTTTCTCTCCGGCATCGCGCTACTACGCTACTGGAGCGGAGGAGAGGGAGAGCAGGGGCTCGCGGGGTCCCGGAAGGCAACAGCGACAAAGAGCTATGTCAATTATTCAGACTCTTAAGTGATATTTACAAAGAACGCAGATGTGCACCTTTAGTGGCCAAGAGCCTGTATAAAATCACATTTCATTCTCTGCACTAGGACAGCCCCTACTGAAGACATATAGTTGTATGTTATACCTAAAGACTTAAACATAGTAAGGAAACTGACCGAGGAAAACTGGCATTTCATTACTTGCAGATCAAGCTCTAGATGCTTTGGGTTGTTCTGAAACAGACACTACACTCACGTACAGGTCGTTTATTTCTGGAACTAAAGATGAGCACTCCTTCATTTCTGTTCTTATTATTTCCAAAAAAAAGCAGCAAGTAATTTACAATAAAAAAGCTAAAGCTCTGGCTGTTTCAGCTAAGCCTCAATGACTGTCCACTGAAATGGACCAAAATGAGCAAGACTCTCATGCCACCGCACATTCCCAATAAATATATTGCACATCGTACAGCAATTGCTCAAAATCCATCACAGCAGTGATTGCTTTAAAATGAAACAGAGCGCCACATGGGATGATGTCCCTGATCTACCCACTGATTAAAACGGTAAAAGCAAAAAGCCATGTCCGACAGGTCTTTCTAAAATAATCATGCGGCTATTGTATGACCAGCGGGATTCTGACACCCCATAATTGTGTGGGTCGCTTTGGTACAAAAACATCAATTCAAAACCATAATTCAAGCCCTGGATGGGAAAAATGGTTGTTACAGTTACAATTGTTTGGCACAAAAAAAAATACTTGGCCCAGTCACATATCAAAATCAAAAGAGGATCTTTCAAAGTAATTCCACCACCGATTAAAACGATGCAGAGAATACGTAAAGCATCTTCCCCTCCTCTCGGGACAACTCCCCAGCTCTCCTGCACGCTGTGGGAACGATGACAAACACCAACTGATTGGGCCCACTGGAAGGACAAAACGCCAAGGGGCGAACCAGAGCTGCCCACATTGTGTAACTCTGCACTTCATTGACAGGTCAGTTGTAGATTATCCGAACAGAGCAGACAGCATTAGGGGATTTGGGAGAAGAGACTGAGAACAGCCAAGTCATTCCTTCAGACATGAGTGGAAGGAGGAGTGGTCTTTTCCCTAAGGCAAAAGAGGACCAAAGGCAGACCATTTCCTCAGGCATGAGTTAACCCGCATTGAGCCCTTCCCCCAAGGCATGGGCTATAACCAGGCTTGGTCCTTTTCCCTAAGGCATCAGATAACCAAGGGCATGAGTTAACCCACGTTGAACCCTTCCCTAAGGCATGGTCTAGCCCAGAGTGGTCCTTTCCCTGGGGCATGTGCAAACCAGGAATGGTCCTCTCTCTGACCGAATGGGAATGAGGAGGGGTGGGAGGAGGAGGATGCAGATACTGCATTGCCTGCTGCTGAAGCATCTCTCAGTTTCTCCACGCTGACCATGACCGTGACCATGGCAACCTGGCCATGCGCACAAAGCCTGCATAGGAGGTCCTGTCAATCACGGGTAACCTCGCACATTTGTTTTTATAACGGAATTCCCACTTTGGCTGACGATTTCCAAACCCTGGTTCTGTTGAAAATGGCTTCACCCAATCAAAGGCTGCACAGGCGCAAAGTTTGCAAGGCAAAGCATCCATTAAATTACCCAATAACAGCCTCAGCTCCATACATTCATCCCAGCAGCCGGGAGAGAAATGAAGCTGACAATCCGCAAGCAGAGGAAAAAAATGACGAGAATGAACGAGTTTTGTTCCAGCTCTAATACGACATATGCTCAGAGTTATGAATGTGCCATTGTGCTGTATGAGGTCTCGTCCATTTCAAGGATTTAATGAGCAGAACACTCTGCCTTAAGTCTTAGTTTAGTATGTAGAGATCAAACCGTCTGCCACATGAAAGGTTTTGAAACCAATATTATTAGAAGTACTAACTGTGCCTTGTTTCTTTCTCTTTCACCCAGGATGAATGAGGCCCAAAGTTATCTTCTTTCTGGGTCTTCTGAGGTCTTTATGACTGCCATTGAAGAAGACAGGAGGACTCCCCCAACACTAATCACCCAGGGTGTCTGTTTCATTAGTTCAGTTTAATTAAATTCAAGGGAAAAAAAGGGAAAAACATAAAAAAGAAAATAAATGCAGGTGAGAAGCCTTAACAGGGGTTGTAAGGAACCACGCCAGACAATTAGAACAGATTACATAATCATACAGCCATACAAAAAAGGATTGCATAACCGCACTGACACACATAAAATATTGAACAAATTACACGACACACGGAATAAAGTTCAACGCAAGAAAAAAAATATATAGTTGGCTGCTAATGGGAGAAAGAACAGCGCCAAGCGAATAGCTGATTCAGAGAAAAGCCTTAGGTCCTCTACACGCCTACGTGTTTTTGCTTCTGTCCCAAAACAGCAGGTTACTCACACCCGCATTCCACTCAACCATTCATCTGATGATAATCGCATCAGACAATAACCCTATCAAATAATAATCAAAAAATATAATAATTTTTGTCCTTCCTGGCCAAGTTTACCTAATACCACACTTTGACAAGTTTCAGTCCTTTGTCGAAATAAAAAATCCTATTTTGTGTCTGATGAAAGCGTCCCCTTCGTAAATACTGTACAAGCAGCAATCTGGCTGAGGCCAGCCGCAGGCAGTGAACAGGACTGAAACACACACAGGACAAATGGGAGATGAATCTCACTGTGCCTCTTTGTGCCAGCTGATGGATTTTGCATTTTAAGTGGCGTGGCCTCATCAGAGGCTTTTCTCTCTCCTGCCCGGTTGTTACCGCGACATTGTAAACACCATCAAAGCGTGTGTGTGTGTGCGTGCGCACGTGCGTGTCCGCGTGCGTGAGATTGGGGATGATGTAATGTGTACCTTTGATTCTTTATCATTCCATCTGATTGAATGTCCGGCCAGGAAGAGCGGCTTTAAGGTAAGATAAGGACGCATGGAAGCTTGAAAGAGACTCAAACTTCGCCTCTGAGCTGAGGTGAAGCAACACTTGCAGACACACTGAAATTGTTCTTCCATGGCACAACTGAGGTAATAAAAAACAATTACAGTGACACTAAATGGTATACAAATTCATTTAACCATATGACCACATATGCTAAATATGCGACATTTTATTTAATGTAAACTGCAGCTCAAAGCTCAAATGCTTTTTCCCAAAATCTGAACTGTTCTCCTATAAAAAACCAGTGACAATACCATGGCTCTATTTTCAGGATCACTCCTGAGCTCCTCTGTTGTGCGTCTCCTGTTCCTGTTAAGGGACTGCAGTTTGGTCTGAAAAGGGACACTCAACACCCCCTCCCCACCCCCCTCCCCACTCCCCTGAGGGCACGCTGTGTCTGTGGCACTTCCTGTTATTCCTGCTGACACCACAAACTGCCCGCCTGATTGGCCAGTGCCTCTGATGCACATTTGCTGCAGTCACCCACCGCTCACCGCCTGAACTCAGAGCCAGCCTCTACTGCTGTCCTGTGGCACACATACGAACCCCTGCCGTCAGCTTCCACCCACCGCAGCAGAGAGGCAGGGGCGTGTGTGTGCGCTGCGGGGAAGCGCCCCACGATCCGCCGCATGCAGTTATGCGGGGGACGTAAATCCACATGTTTAACTAATGCGTTGTGCAAATTTGGCGTGCCCCAGAGGATGCTGGGAAACAAGGCGAATGATGAATCGAACGGCTCCTCCGGACCTATGAGAGAGCTCCCACCTCAATTCCATGTCCACACACAGTGTGTGCGTGTGTGTGTGTGTGTGTGTGTGTGTGTGTGCGTGCGTGCGTGCGTGCGTGCGTGCGTGCGTGCGTGCGTGCGTGCGTGCGTGCGCGTGTGCGTGTGCGTGCGTGCGTGTGTGTGTGGGGGGGTGTTGCGTCTGCTCCACTGAGCAAACGTGCTCACGGCCCCCAGCTTCAGTAACTCAGTCTGGGGTCTGCATGGGTGCTGCTCAACAACCGCGTCCCCGTTGTTAGAGCTCAGATCAGCAGAATAAACACGCCGTCGGCTCCATCACGTTTCCGCAGCCTGACCGCCACGGCTGTCAGATCCGCTGAAGTGCTACAGCATCGTCCCTCACTAGCTGGCTTCCCAATAACTTTCCCCGTGACAGCGTCTCCTCCGAGAAGCAAGCGCAAACCTCCCAGCGACCAAGCGCTGATCACAAACCCCTTTGCTGAGCAAACATCAGGCTGAGCGCTTTGAAATTACTGCGTGCAAGATTGAGGCATTTCACAGAAAAAAGTACAAGAAAAAATGAATGGGTGCAGTTGGGGAGAGAACATGTGCACACATGGTATTTAAAACCAGAGTGCCTGATGTGCTTTGAATAACACACAGGCCTATGAATAAAGGATGCAGATTTGTCCTTCGGTTCATTCAGGCAGCACTTCTGCTCTGGCCACTTTGTGGAGGCTTAGCCTAAGGCTCTCTGCAGGAAAGTCAAAATGTGTGGGAGGCTTGCTGTCTCTTCCTGGGGCTACCTCTGCTCCAGGCAAGGGTTCGAGTCGCAGTCAGATTACACAGGAGACAGGCCGAGTGTCCTCGAGGACTAGAATCCAGTTTTGCCACTTTCAGGCGTCTACCGAGCGGCCTTGACCTAGACAGCTGCAGCTCCCACAGTGGTCCTCGCCCTGAAACAATGCTTTTGCCAACTCTGCGAAAACACTTGACCTAAACTTCCTCCTGCTCCGACTCTCTTCTGAGCGTGCCCGGTGACGCAGTGACTGCCGCAATCAATTAGAGGGCTGTATGCACAAGGGAAAGATTCTTCCGCATTTACACTCTCGTCCCCTCAGTTCGGCTGCTAAAGACGAGGGTTCAGAAGGTCAGGCAGAGACACGTCCCGATTTCTGCAGCGTGAAGCAGCCAAACACATTAACACACCCCTCTGGACATAACAGGACCATTATCTCCATTTGTTTCTGTCACACAGAGAGCCGAGCTGAGATGTAATGAGGTCTTCCTTCTTAAGAATAGCTCAGTTTTGGAACGCAGCCACAACTCCCCAGCAGAGGGACAAGCGGTCTAAAATCTACTCCTACTCTTCTTCTGGAAGGTCCAATCCAGTTAATACACATCACTTTATGTCCTGCCGTCTCTGAAGCCTTTTTATGAGACCTGTGTCATGTCAGCACCCCACTCATTGCAAATGTTACTCAGATAATCAGAATTATCAGAATGTTACTGTGATTGTCAGAAGGTAGGAGTCCAGCTGGAACCCTGTCCTCTCCACCTGAGTGGAATCTTACAGGTTGAAGGATAGCCCAGGTGTGGAGGCTCTCCAGGTATCAGTGAGAAAACACGCCCACTCTCTGAGGTTTTGGAAGCGCTCCCAGATAGAGCTCCTCCTTAGCCGTGGGAGAGTAAGGGCCCAAAGCCGCAAAGCTTCAGCTGGAGTCTGTCAAAGAAAGATGCTGTCTGCTCCGTTACAAAGAGATGTAATCAAAAACAGCTCAATGTTTAGAGCATCTTAATTCAATTTTATATAAATAAACTTCAGTTTCATTAAAAAAAACCTCCAGAAAGCACCATAACATGGTGCAAACCATGCACTGTGGTTCCCTTTGATTTTTGCTAGGGAAACGTCCTTCCAAAAATTCAAGCAATGCACACAGCCTTTGCACCTGCACATTAAATAACAGATAAAAACTGAACTGCATTTTCAATAATCTGCTGTAGAGGTTTGTTTTTATATTATAAAAACACCAAGGGCATCACAGTCAGCCACAAATGAACAATTAATCAAATCAATGCCAAAGACATCAGATCAATAGTAAACATCAATACAATTGATTTTCGTAAAAACATACGTTCATAAATGAAGTGAAAAGTGATGCTCAGGATGCTGTGCATGGGACATCAACAACAGATTCCCAGCAGTGTCCCGCTGATCCCTGCTTATGAAAAACTAGTCAGCTTTTTCTCTCTGCTCCTGTACAAGGCCCTTGAACCAACACGCAGTTTCTTCCCCAGATGGGGCCGATGCCACTGCAATTTTCCTAACGAGCACAGAGCCGTCACAGGTCAGAGGGAGGGAGGTGGCACTATAAAGCAATAAAGCAAACAGCTACCATGGGCAATGGCTGAGGGATAAAGAGGCTGCTTTCAGATCTCAATGCCTCTGACCACAATTAAGGCGACGGCAATGAAATCCAGTGTGTAAATACCTGATGACGCATGAGGAGTGTGAGCAGGGTGCATGAGATCTTTAAAACTGGAATCTGTTTCTCAGAGGAGGACTTTGCAAGGGTACACGTATGTTCTTCCAAAGCGGAGACCGGCATTCACTGTAAAGCCAATATTCTGCACATACCATATTCGCTAAACACGGGCTACGACAGCACCCACCATTAACTGCCAAAAGCGACCACAATCATATCAAAATGCAAAGCAGCAATAACTCGATCAAAAATATTGATTGCAATATAGACAGGGAAAATATTAATAACACATAAAAACTGTAGAAAAATAAGGAGCCATAAGTACGCTCTAGAAAAACATTCAATAGACCAGCCATTTCAAAAAACCTTTTCTTAAATTGAAATGATATTTCAGTGCTAGCTGCCAAATTAAAACAGCAATGCCAGACACATTTTCCCCAAGATTCAGATAAACTGGGTGGTTCATGGCACCTTCCTGCTAAAATAATTGTGTTTTTCATTTAGAATTGCTATGAAAGCACCAAGATCTCAAGCTCATCCTTTCAAAGCATTACACATAATGGCACAAAAAAAAATAAAACTGGAAAAATAAAACGACCCTTTCAGCAAAAATAGATGTGCATGGTTGCTGTGCGTCACAATTTCTCAGAAATTCAAAGTGCGCACATTGTCATTGTAACAAACTTTTAGAATTAGACTAAAAGCCCAGCACCCCGGGCAGCAATCTTTAAGTTACTCAAGTCAATCTTTTCTCTCTCTACTCGAAAAAAAAAAACAGACTTCAATCCTAACCCCGGAGGGCAAAAATGTACTTACACAACAGACGATGGGACAAAAACACATTCAGCCAATTGAGCGTGGATGCACAATCAGCCCTTGGCCAGCGAACACAAGGAAAGTTTGCAGGGAACAGCGGATCACCTCGGACAGGACGTGTCACACAACCCCCGGTCTGGGGACACAGAGCGCTCCACGTGGATCTCAGAGGGAGGACAGAGTGGTCCGGCCTCTGTGCTAATGGGCGACCGGCGGCCCATGCCTTTTAGAGACCCACGCCCAGAGGAAACGGGCTCTCTCGCTCAGGAAGCCAGTCTAGCGTCTCTCCGCGAGGACAGGAGCCTCCGGGCTGTGTGTCACCTCCCAGCAGAGTCACTCCTTTCCTGCTGGAGTGGGCTTTGGGCTGGGGGTTGGCTGGGGGGGGATGTGTCGGGAAGTGGGAGAGGCTGTGGACAGTCAGGGGCGTTTCTCAATGCCCTGCTGCTGCTGCTGGACCTGCCTCCTCCCCCTCCTTCACACCCTGTTCAAAGGGTCAATTGCCTCCTGGGATGGCCCAACTATGTGCTGCATTGCAGGGTCCTCATATGACTCAATCATATTTATACACACACATACACACACACACACACACACACACAGTAAGTTAAGTACTCTGTGCAACACAAAGCCTAGCTCTGCCTCCGGAGGAGTCAGACCGAGAGGTTCTGGTACCTCTGAAACATCATCAATGACATCACAATGCCACCACGGCAGCTTCAGTCCAGGCATTTCCAACCAATCACAGGCAGTGATACAAGAGAGGGAAAACCCTGGCACAGACCTCAAAAGACCCATTCAGCTAAATTATGACCGCGGCTGATGCATCAGCGCACGAACAGGGCACAATTACCCATGAAGTCTGTGTGGATCACATGCTCTAGTTTTGGCATCGACCCAAAGCAGGCTGTGGTATGAGTGTGATATGTATGTGGCAAATGAACATAACCTGCAGAGGAAATTCAGGACAAAGCCAGGTCTTGCTTTGGCAGAACAATTCAAAAGCGGTGAATCAGGTCAAAGAACAAATGTTTCTTTTCCTGGAAAGGATGTCAGTCTACCACAGCGTGATCACGCAGACAACTTACAGACACCACCAAACACAACATGCTTGCCCGTGTAGAGTGGTGGGAACCTCGGCCACCCTTTAAATATGAAAATAGACACTGTCCCCTGGTGGCCAAATGTTATTACTGCAGACTAACTCAGGTAACTCAGGTAATTCAGGGGGGTACCCAGAGGTGGGATCAACTGTGAAATTACTTTCTACTGTCTTTCTACTGAGACCTTTTAAACCTATTACGATTTCTATTATTAATAAACAGTATTACATTTTAAAAACTTATCTCCATTTCTGATAATTGTGTCCATACCCTATAAATTTATTATTATGTATAATTTTTTACTTACATAAAAATACCGTGCATTAATATTTTTATATTATGTGCTGTTAATTCATGACATTGTGGATTATCATCTTTAAATATGACAGTCAATAATAATCCCAACTACAGTTAGAACAACAGCAACAAAAAAGGCATTTTAAATTCATATAATTTTATGTCTACTCCCCAAATACAGTCTCCACATTATTTATTCATTGTGTCAGTCTCCTCCTGATTCTTCAGCAAAACAGATTTCAGAGGTAACATGAAGAAAAAAAAATACGGTTTCTTCAGCAAAACAGATACTGTATTCTTTTTTCTTCACGTTACCTCTGAAATTTTCAGCAAATACAAAAAACAGAACCATTTTGATGTGTGCCTATCAGATGACTTGGGCTGTGTTTACAGAGAAACAGCATGATTTTCCTGAACTCCCTTCAATTCGTCCTCTTTAAGAATGAAATGAAGCAGTCCACAGTGTGATTGCTGAGGCTGAAATTTTAAATTGATACATCCTACGCAATCCTCCCATCTGTTACTCTGCCAAACTGTCACATAAACGATGACATTTATATCTACTGATCTACAATTATTTAATGAGCGATACTGCAGAGGCAAAATATTTAGACATAACATATTGAACCGTGCACAGTAATAACAGACTTTCAAGGACAGGATTCCCAAATGGACTTGGGAAGCTTTATCACTTGTACTACCGAGACCAGAAATCGAACAGAAAACCATTCAAACCCAGACAGCCAGGCAGGCTTACCCTCAATGCACTGCATCACACCAGTCACCTCGACACTGAAGGCTACTCTGCTAGGGGAAACACTAGCGCAGCTACAGCAGCAAAGATGTGCGGCCTCACCTCCCACAGAGACTTGAACTCCCTCTGCTCGATGCGGAGGAGCTCGCTGCACTCCCGGGTGACGATGGTGGCGTGGCGGGGCGTGTTGTCCAGGATAGACTCCCCGAACGCCGTGCCGATCCCCAGGGTGCAGATGGTGACCGCATCCTTCAGGTCGGGGATGGAACAAAGGAAAAGGAGGACACGGCGTTAGAGAGCGGAACAGACGGCCTATCGTGCGGCTCGGCCAGTCCGACGGCCGGGGGGGGCCGGGGGTGCTTGATTAATTCAAACGCACTCGTTTGTTCACGGGCGTGTCGGCCTGTCTGGGCCCTCTCGAAACGGAGGGCCCTCGTTCGGAGCGGTCCCGGGGGAAGGGGCGAAAACCGGCAGCTACGCTGGCAGAGCGGCTGTGTTACATTCAAAGGGCCTCTCTAATCACTCCAATCAGCACAAAGAGAGCAGCGAACGCGGCTGAGATAATGACGCCAAATGGCCACTCAAGTCCCCAAGGTTAGGAATCTCGTGCATGGAAAAAAACCGCTCTGAAGTAGGCTGCGCTTCAGAGCTTTGTACTTGAAATGAGCTGAGGGTCAGATGTACAACTTTATTTCCATACACATGAGGGGGACACAACCTCATCCATTCAAATATTTCTACTGGAGGGGGTAAAACACGATACCCCAATACACCAAAAATGATCCACAGGGCGTACGGCACAAAGAAACAGCAGCAGACTATTATAGGATTTCACCCTGAAACGGAAGGGCATAATATTCCTGGGGAAAGTGCATTCAATCCGAAAGAATCAATAGTGAATCCGGGCAGAGTGTAATAGAAGCTTTATCAGCTGCTCTTATTCACAGCAGAACAGTAATTCCTCAAGACCGGGGCAAAAAGCTAAATATACTGATCTCAGAATAGCATTAACCTGCTTATAAACACACCAGGCTTGGGGATTACAAGACAAGGAGTCAAAAGAGTGCTAGGCCAGTGGTTATAAATGTAATCTTTACAATTTTACTAGTAGTTATTATTATCATTTACTGTATATGTTGCATATTTGATAGCCTTACCCAAGGGGAGCTACAGACATTACATTGTATGTATAATCCATTTATACAGCAGGATGTTTCATTAAGCAATTTAGGTTAAACACCTAGCAAAAGGCTACAACGGTTGTTTCCCCATTCCTTATTTTCTTTTATTTGTCCACATCCCTAACAGCTGAGACACACTGCAGACCAGTTTTTGAATGTTGCTCTTTCCGCAGACGGTATGAGCTGCATTGTGTTTCTGGGTTACCCGCTGCAGCGCTTACCTGGTGGTTGGCCGTCTCGGACACTTTGACATCGAGCGAGCCGGACAGGACGGCATACCAGCTGGTTCCGATGTCCCCCTGCCGGTACACTGAAAAAGAGCACCTCACATGCATCACCAGCGTTGCATAGGGTCCCAGTCAAACCTACATTACATTACATTACATTACATTACATTACATTAGTTTAGCAGACGTTCTTATCCAGACCGACTTCCATCGCAATAGAACATAAGTGTATCCATTCAAATTTAAATGAGCAACAGTCCAGACCAGTGAGTGTGAGCATAACACTATTCAAGCCCTACCACAAGTTAACTTGTGCACTCTGACAAAAGCCAAGTATACTGTGATACAAGCCTACACGCCATGCCTCCACTGAAGTGAAACCTCCCAGACTTGAATGAAAAATCAATCCCTCAGAAATCAACATTCAAAACAATCCATTTTTACATTATTTTACAAATATTCATGTCTATAAAATTCACCATTAGCATGCCTCTCACCTCAGGGAGGTCACAATTTGTGTGATTTTAAAAGAAAGAGTGTGCTGTTTGGAAATGGAAGGTGACCTACAGGTGATCCCTTTCTCCAGGCATTCGTAGAACCCGCACAGGCAGATCTGCTGGAGGAGGTTGGGGTGGAACTTCTCGAAGGCCTTCACTTCTTTCAGCCGGGCTAAAATGATGTCCACATCTTCCCCGGACCGTTCTGCAGGCCTGGAGGGAGGAGCACATCCCTGTTAGGTCTGCAACAAGCCTCAGATTAAGTGGGAAAACCAGGTAACCTTACCTGTACCTGCTGCATGACCCATCAGACCAACCCAGATAACTAAACACCCTCATATCTACACTGCCTTTGCCAATTCAGTAAAGACTCACCCTATACCTTACTTTTACCCATGCGAAATTAATGGCAATGGCAACATTGTCCTATGTAACCAAGATATAAGAGATAAATAGAAAGACGTAATATTTTATTTTATATCTGTATCTATCTATATCAATATCATATATGTGGCAAGTGGCATAGGGCATTTATGAACAGGCATTGTATTTATGGTAATTGATGTGATAATAATGACACAATGCCCAACAGTCTGAAACACAGTCTTTGCCCCTTCCTGTAAAGGATTCTCTGTCGCCATGTTCAGGCACTATGCAACATTCCTAACAGTCAGACCTGACCCTCCTCCCTCCACACACCTCGCCAGTTCCCGTGGCAACGCTGTGCCAGGGTCTTACGGCTGGGCACTGATATCCCTGCTCATGACGCCTCTACATCTAGCACACTGTGGGGTCAGGACAACAGCCAGCACGTTCAGAGAATGGCAAAACACTTCCATTTCATCACCGCCAGTAGTGCAATGAATAATTCATGAATGAATAAATACACCCGGGCCAGACGATGAGGAAATAAAAAGCCGATCAATGGGCCACACATATTTATAGCCACTTATCAGACTTCTTGTGTCTCAATCCATTTCGTGTGGACATATTTGGACGTATTTTGTGTTGACATATTTGGCATTATAAAAGAGAACGTTTTCAAAATCACATCAAGGCCACATAACATATTGGACATATTTGGTATTATAAAACAGAAACGTTTTCAAAATCACATCAAATGCTATTCTTTTTTCATACCCCTTTTGCTAGAAATATATGATCCTGCCACCGTTTTTCACATTTTACAGTGACAGACAGTACTGTAGCCACCTCAAGAGCCCCTGCCTCGCTAACCTTTACCGCTATCATGAGAGAGCAGCACTATTTACTTGACCTATGCACTGTTCTTGTCTTCCTGTTGTGTGCTCTGCCTGAAGGCCACAGAATTATAAATATTTGAGAGGCTAACAAATGTCTTTCTGCATGCTTTCAGCCTTAGGACATGTGCTTTGTAGCTGCCATACTTGATGGAAGACAAGAGCTCATGTTAAATATTAATGCACATGGCGATAGTGTTTGTTATATGCTAACAAAACAAACAAAACTGCATACAATGAGTAAAAGCAAAACTACAATTGTAAGGATGACTGAACTGTTCTATATTAAGACTGTATTACAAGTATCAACACTGCACAGCTACTTGCCTCACCGTATTGAATGCACTTTTCAGGAAGTCGCTCTGGATAAAAGCATCTCCAAATGAACAAATGTGAATGCAGAGCTGTAGTCTCAGGAGACTATTTTAAAATGATTTTGTTATCAGGGTTTGGGTCTAATTCTAGCTGAACACATAGATACCATCTCAGAGGAGCTGGACTAAGAGCTCTGTTGAGGGAAGAAGGCACAGGGAAGGAAACGCGGGAGAGGATCATGGGAGGATGCAAAAGCATAGCGGCAATCCTGTTGCCTGCACTACAGACAGAACGCCCGGAAAACAGCTTTGGTACTTCTGCATCTCTAGTCTATGAAAAAACATACAGGTCTACCTTATGATAATCAGCTAGAATGTTTATATAACTGGAGCTTGAAATGAATTGCAAGTTCTTTTAAAAACATATTTGCAAGGCTAATTTATAAATGCTGGCTACATCAAAACCAAACACTTTCCCTGGGTTTTCTTTTAATTTTTTTCTGCCTGTGAATCACAGCTCTGAGAATGTACTTCTTGGGATTCTCAAGATTTTATCCCCTAATTTGTGCACAGATGGTTAGGCTTTGATGGTTCTCAAACAAACACTGCAACAGATCTGATTCAGCATCAATAGCCTTGCTTTGCAGAGGCCTGTGTCAGGCCTAAATGAGGCGCTGTCGCCGACGGCTGCCGGACTCCGGAGCGGCCGGGACACCATATCACTGTGCAGGGAGACGGACCAATAGGCAATTACACAACCAACCGACAACAGCCACCAGACCAGGGAGCTGTTAGGTTAAAAATGCACCTGTTACAGTGAAAAGCCAATATGTGTGTAGAAGGATGGAGGGTTTCAGGGGACTATCTCGCAGGTGTAGTGGGTACGTGGATTCACAGAGGATTTGAAAGGCTGGAGGAATGGGGCCATTTCAGCTCTCTGCTGCCTGCTGAGCAAAGATCTTTGCTTGTGAGCAGAGCACTGTGGTGGACACGATACCAGAGGAAAGCTGGTATGTACCACAGTTTGCTTATGCGCCCCAATGCTGCTCCTGTCGGGCTTAGGCAGGAATTGACTTCACTCTCCGAATACACAGCTAAATCCAACCAAAAATCGGGAGTGGGATATATTTGAATCTGCATGAGGTGGCCGAATTAAGGGAGGGAGGCTCTGCTAAATGTCAATTTCAGGTTTCAGAGAGTGACGCTCTTGCCCCTGGGTGACGGTGACCCACCGCAAGCTCAACCCATTGGGACTGCTGGTGTGGAACAGTGCCGAAATGCCTTCGCACTTTGGACCCCTTCAAAAAGCGTCAAAAGGCCCACTCTCTCTGCACATATACACAGAGGACATGGGCCACTAAAGGTTCAGTGAAGGGACCACAGGACCACAGGAACAGGCCTTCCTGAGATTTTTGTCACCTCAGCATGGAGCAGACCCACCATTTCTGCCAGGGGTGTGTGTGATACAGGAAAAAGAAGCAGGGCCGGGGCGCCCGCCGTTTTTGTGCATGAGGAGTAATCTTTCAGACAGGTAGCCTCTTATCACGCCACGTTTAACAAATCAGGACTGGCAAGTTTAATGGTCTGGGGCAAACTGCAGAGAAAAAAAACAAGTCATGGCCTCCCACCTCTATTACCTGTGATATTTTTAGCTCTGTCATCGGTGGCTTTGGCCCTCCCTGTTCATGTTCTTTGCTCCTCGCTGGCTGTTTAAACACACTGCTTTGTGTACACAGCGTATCACTGCTCACGGTCTCAGGGCTGGTGGATTGTACTGACCACTCCCACATAAGCTGAATGTCAAAACGGTGTTTTCTGTTTTATATTGATGAGTTGGTTCAATGAAGGAACCATGCAGTGCACTTTTCATGTCCCTCCTTTCCATGATTTTCAACTCCTTTCTAGTTAATGGAGTTTAAATACAGTTTTTACAGTGTATCTCCACTGTATGTAATGACTTCATATAAATGCAGGTGACTGGTAAAGATATCGGGACACATCAATATTGATCCAGAGTGACAGGGTCTGGTGTTAGTATTGTAATGTTAAGTCTTAACAGGAGTCCTTCTATGGCCTATCACCCTAAACTGGAGGAGGATTTGTAGAATAAATGTTAGAGTATTGATTTGCGGAGAGATGATCCGCTACATCTTTGAGCTGGTCATGTTCAGGGTCCCATTAAAAGGTCATCGCGAGGAACCCTGGGTGCGTCATAAATGCATTATGAACTGATCTGAGAGCGCGCTCCCCGCGGTTCATATCACCATGGTAATTAGTAAGAGGTCGGCATGATGCTTCCCATCTTAAATATTCCAGGATCATGCTGTGGGTACCGGTGCGCCTGTTGTGCAGCTAGCCGAACTCCACAAGAACATTTGAGTAGCTTCTTTCTTTTTTAAGGATAATGGTAAAATATTAAACATTCATACTTCATATTTTCATTGCATTAACAGTAACTACCAACAAAGGAAAATCGTTTATATCAGAGGCTTTAGACATAATAAACTAATGTGTGGCGAGATCATAAATAATTATAATGAAATTATAGTTAAAGAAATTAATAATTTAAAATTATAATGTTTTCGGATGTCACAAATGGGAAACATGCCTTGTGTAGCTACGATCTTTATAAGTCTTTATGAAAAATAAATGATTTCCTAGTCAACATTTATACTCCTCAGATAATGCTCGTCTTTACAGAAATACAAATACTGAGGCATGCAGGTAAACTGAAATAACCATGTCTTCAAGACCCGTGTTTCCTGGCTAATTCAGTGAGAACTACCATCAAACCAGAACAGCATTTGTTTTCGATTCACGCGTAAATGAAATACCGATTATATAGGAGCATCCAGACATGACTGTGAAGCGAACGCTTAGCTGGTCACCCCAGCAGCAGTGTGATTCAGGAGCCTGCAGCGGCACTCTGCGGCTCTCTCTCCCTCATCCCGGTGACATTCGCCCGACACATTTTGAATCACAAAGACAGCCATTCGTAATCGTATATTTCACAAGTAAACAATTGCTCAATTTTCCTCAAGAGCACAACATAAGTAGTCCATGCATTTCGCATAAACGCCTCGAAATTGCAAAAATAATGTTGGCTGGACGAAACAAAAATCAAAATATGGCAGTGCATTTGCCAGATTGTAAAAATACAAATTGTATACAAAAAAGCAAGCAGCATCACCAAAATCAATTTAGATAACCCTGTATGACCCCAAAAGATGATGAAATTTTTATGAAAGAAATCCACTTATCCGCGGTCTTGACGTTTTTAGCAACCTAGCATACAATGGTGGCGAGAACTGGGACAGCACAGGTTTCCGACGTAAGGTTTATCACAGTACTTCTCTGCTTGTGATGAGTAATGCGCCGTCTCTGAAGAATACGCGAAATTTGGAAATGAATCACGTTTAAACGTCTTTCACTCACCTCTTATCAAGGCAAATAATCCATTCTGTGGACGCGGAAGAATGGGCAGAACTGTGCGCTGCTACCATCTTTGGCGAGATCATGGACCCGGTGTAGCTGGAAGACGATTTACATCACCCTCAGTTGTTAATGGGCTCTTCCTTGTTTCCTCCGGTCTGAGAACGCATCGCTCAAACACCTAGTGGCTTGACCATCTCTGTGAACTCGCAGTTCTTTCAGACAAACGGGAACACACAATCCCTCAGCTGATAAAGACAGAGAACCTCACAAGGGATTCGTTTTATTCGATGATTGTTAGCATCCACAGTTTTTTAACGTCAAGGAAAACCGCAAAGTGCGTTCGCGGAGATAATTTGTGAAAGTTATCTGGCAGTTTACCAGTAATTTAGATCTGCAAACTGACTGCCTGATGACTGTTTCCCTGGAAACCGCTGGGATTCGCTTTGTAACTTTCCCCCATCGCTCAAGTGAATGCACATATATTGCGCAAAATATTTCATCCTACAAGCAATGACTTACCCTTTAGGTCTGAGTATATGTATACTTTTTGTAAATCAAGTGTGGATTGAATGTCGATGCCAGTGACGACGTGGCACTTTACAAGATCAATATGTATTCATGCAGTCAAGTGGCCGTTCCTTGGCAAAGGTGTCACTCAGAGTGAGGTCGCTAATAAACCATTTCCCTCTATACACCTACTCCTGCCCTCTTTGGTTGGTTGTACTGCAGGGCTCTCGGTCAGATGCCAGCACAGCGCCCAGAGCTCAGTGGCACAGCATGCTGGCTGTTGGAGACCGGGCAGGTGGTACCCCAGGGATGCTCCAGTGTAAACGCGCTGGGTGAGAGGTGTGAGCGGGAGGCTGCATTTCACCACCAGCGGGAGGCCGCAGAGCTGGGATGTTTCGTCACCACGGTGACGCCGCTGCCGAAGGCAGGCACGGGGGGGGACCGCGGGGCTCCCTGGGGAGCTGTGAACACGGAATGAAGGAGAGTCACGCTCTAGGTGGGGAGGATTACTCCCTGCGGAGCGCCAGGGGAGCCCAGAGCAGGCCAGAGCTGCTGACCGGTTCCCAGGGGCAGGACAGACAGGGGGGCCGGGGTCACGGTGCTCGTTTACACAGTCTGCACTGGGGCGCTTTGGAGCAGTGTGTGTGTGTGTGTGTGTGTGTGTGTGTGTCTGTGTCTGTGTCTGTGTGTGTGTGTGTGTGTGTGTGTGTGGGTATGTGTTTCCCCAAGAATGTGTAGACTCATATGTCAGCGCATTATTCTGTCTGCATGCTTTTTACAGAACGCTGTGTCCTAGGACATATTCAGTTATGTGTTTTGACTGTGCATTCCCAGAATGCACATTGAGGCCTGATTTTGACACCTAATTATCCCTCTTTACTCTTTAAGGAACTTTATGCATTGAGGAAAGGAGTCTGGTGACACATCTATAGTGCCATGCTGTGCGTGGAGCTTCTTGTTTACCAGATGACATCTTGATTTCACATTCCTCAGTATTTAATGATAGAACTGCTGAATGCACACATTGCTGAGTCTCATTGCATCCTATTTTTCTTGGGTCAGGAAAAAATAAACAAAATAATTTACAGCATATAAACTATATATACATATATATAGTCTGTGTATATGTTATATAAATAAATACTTTATAATACACTTTAGAAAAAAATGCACAAGTATATAACACACATATGTGGTTAATCCAGTAATCAGTTATTTGCCATCTCCATCAGAGGCAGCAGTGAAGATGCAGTGCTTGCGGACACAAAAGTCCCAAGTGTTTCACAGCTTTTCTGGTTCCCTCAGTGTAATCTAACTGTCTGGCAGTGCAGTGTGACCTTACCATGAACTGCATCAGGAAGCACAGTGGAGCGCCTCCTACAGGACACATTAGGGATGAACCGGGCACTTTTCATTGGGTTACCCACAGAAAAAGAAAGACCTTGACAAAAGGCTCATCATATAGATGTGACTACCTCAGATAAACAGAGGGTGAGATGGGAATAGGAAAGTCTCAGAGCGACATATGCTTCACTTCACCACGCACAGCTGAGCCCAGTGCATGTGCTGATTCAAGGATTGCTGCATTGCTGGGAGAGCTTTTTTTATAAATAGAGTGAAGGAGAAAATATGTTCATCCACCGAGAAATGTAGCTGAGCAGTACACAACCTCACTGTTAGAGGGCAGGTGATCGGGGGTGTTTTTGGGTATCAGCTAGCCACGTCAGTCCAGGAACTTGGCGGTTTGTTGTCTGAGGGCTCCTTGGTGCTGGTTCTGTAAATCCTGATAAGGATACCCCTTGCGTGATCGCCGTGGAAACCTCCCTTTTTCCCACGGAGCTGCCATCCGGCTGGACTCTGTCAACGTTTATTTGAAAATATCGGTTCTATTTGCAGGAGGTCGCAAATAGAACCTGGCGCTGTGCCAGGCTGCTTCCTCCTTCACGGGGTCTGTAAACATGCCTATTTCAGCCACACGCAGTACAGCCACACACCCGGGCCACACCCGGGACAAACCAGCCCACCGGACCCAGAGTGACCCGCTTTCAGCCGCACCTCAAGCCACGGCTGACGCAAGAAAGAGCAGCCTTTTTAGCCTGGCCTCGATATAAGCTGGTGGGAATGAGGCTTACAGCTGTGGGGTAGGCAGAGGGAGCACAAAAGCCACCATCCCGCACCCTCCCTCCCCTCGCCCTCCCCCTCTTACACCCCCCACCCCCCTTCCTCTGACCGCCATTCCCCCCATCTCAGGATGACCTTGTGGGCCCATTAACACAGCAATCAGCACGCGCCGCATGTGCTTGGAGAGCGGCCATGCAGAGAGAGAGAGAGAGAGAGAGAGAGAGAGAGCATGCTACCGCCACACAGCCACTGACTCACAGGCATGGGGACTGAGGCCTGGGAACGGTTTGAGGCTGCTGTCCTACATCTCACACCCCTGAGCTGCTGTCCCAATGTCACCTACGCTGACCACCACATCCAGGGCAGCTCACTTCCCAGCATGCAGCGGGGGTGTCTGTGTCACGGCCGGCCGTGTTAAGGGGAATTCGCATCAGAAAGACTGACAAAGACGGGCGATCCTACCGAGTCCTGTGAATGCAGTTAAGTTTGGTGTTATAGCTCCACCCTGCATATTCTATCTCTGATGGCCCCGTGTGACTCAACAAGCTGATGTGCAGTCGCAGTTACAGAATGTCTCAGCCAATCAGGGAACAGGAGAATTTAACTGTCAGGACATCATAACGTTCTATAGTAGGAATCTTACTGGACTCTTTTATTCTTCTGTGTTAACATCCAAGTTTATTGGTAACATAAGCTTCGCATTCAATGGCATTGAATAAAAAATATTTAGTGTGACCACCTGACTTATTTAGAACATTAGCGACTTGAGATGTGGTAAGATTTTCCATGCAACTGACCTGTCCCATCTTATCTTTACGTTACATCATATTCATTCAGCAGATGCCCTTATCCAGAGCGACTTACATAGATAACAATTTTACATGTTATCCATTTATACAGATGGATACTTATTGAGAACACTGTGGGTTAAGTGGCTTGCCCAAGGGTACAGGGGCAGTGCCCCAGCGGGGAATCAAACCAGCAACTTTTCGGTTACCACTCTGCTACTATGCTGCACTGCCGCCCCCGTCTCATCTTAACAGGCACCCCTCAGTGTGATTCCTCCTCTCGGATCCTCGCCCCTGCCTCGTGCGCACGGGCGGAGGAGGCGCGTCCCCCGAGGCTCCAGCGGAGTGGGGGTGATCCTGACAGCGCGTGCTCCGGGGGGGAGCGGCCGCCAGCTGTCTCAAACAGATGCGCCACGCGACGAAATCAAAACACGCCCCCGCTCGCCACATCAGAGGGGGGCGGGCGCTGCGAGACATCGGCACGCCGGGCGAGCGGGACCAGGGGGCTGGGAGTGGGGGGGGGGGATTTGGGGGTGGGGGCGGTGGGCTTATGGAGGGTGCATTTTTACCAAAGTCAGGAAGCCCTCACAAACACAGCACTACATCTACAGGCAATTTATACACCACTTTATACTCCTACTCGTCCAGCCGCCCGGCATGTAGGCAGCAGTGGGGTGTAGTGGTAAGGAGCAGGGCTCGCAACAAAAAGTTTGCTGGTTCAATTCTCTGCCGAGGCGCTACTGTTGTACCCTTGGGCAAGGTACTTAACCTACATTCACCTCAGTAAATATCCAGCTGTTTAAAATGGAAAACATGTAAAACTGTAACCTGTGTATGTCACTCTGGATAAGAGCATCTGATAAATGCCAATAATGTATGTAATGTAATCTAATGTCCTTAAAGAATAAGGGAGTCAGTGTTATTTCAGAGGTGATGCACAGCTCAATCACCATCCTCAGGCCCTTTAATGTTCATTCATGCCGTTTAAGACAGGGCTTCCAGTGAGAGGCACTGACGCACATCTGGTATGGAAACACCCATAAGATGCTTTCTTTTCCCAGCACAGTTTCCCTAGCAACTGACTGTAAATGCTGGAAAGGTGAGGACAATATATGTTTGTGCTCACCAGCCACTGGCCTGTTTTCATCCTCCTCTATTATGGACTGTGGAGTATATGGGAAAACCCCACTATGTTATCTAAGTCATTTGCAGTGGTAGTTTGGATTTATATTATGCTGTATCCAGTTTAGGGTCTGAAAATAAATAATTTAGTGTCTGTGTGTAGTATGGTCCTCCAGCGGCATTTGTTAATACAGAAATCAGTGAGCCTTTCTAAGAGCATTCAATGTAAAGTGCAAACATTTAATTGATATAATGCCTTTTTCCTGAAATAATTTGAGAATCTTGATCACAATTAAACATACTAATGCTTAAGCATTGCCTGAATTGTAACATGCACTGTGTCAGTGGAGGAACTGTAAGCAAACCATTCTACTCAGTGCCAACAGATGGCAGTATGGATGTTTGTAATTTTGTCAGGTGAACCTTAACCACTAGCAACACTACATTTTTTCTTGTGTCTTTTTTCTGGGAGATCAGATCTAATAGTTTTGCACTGAGACATAATTACTCAGTTACTCAAAGATAATCACACTTCTCTGTTCTGATAAAAGTGTTAAATACAATGATTAGCTATCTTTGTTCTCTGTTTTATTAAGTCTATGAATTTGTATAATAGGAGGCAATGCATCATTACGCATTTATTTATTTGACAGGCCTTTTTATCTAGAGGGGCTAATATAGAATGATGCATGAAAGCAATCAGGGTAGCAATAATGCATGCAGAACATCCAGGAATGCCGCAAATTCGCATCATTCTCAACGCCTAAACAGTAAAAATGAAGTGCCTGGCAGTCACCCTTAAGACCAACATACTTAGTATATTATTTATAGATTAATCTAGTATCATCTAATAATAAGACAACAGGGTTTTTAACAGCATTTTTGTATAGTATTACTATACTGTATGTGCCTTTGTGTGTCACACACAGTGTAGTGGTAATCATCATATCTTCATTTCCTTGCTCGGAGTGTTATTACATCCACAACACCACTGTGGATTACTATGTTTTTACAGCAGCCTGTCGCTTTACAGACTTCCTGCACAATGAACTCAGTCTCATTTATCAATCATCATGTATCATGTTTTGTATCTAATTTTCCAACAAAAACATTGAACAAGATGTCTGCGTAAAGCCAAACTGTAAATCTCATTAAAGCTTAGCTGATGTATGTACTCAATTAACCCATTCACCCTGACAATCCTGGTAACATTAAATGTTGTTCCCTTTCAGAATGTCAAGCATAGATAATTTACTCATTTTACATATTTTTTCATTTCCTAAAGAAGATCAACAGGCCGATTGAGAGCAGATTTATGTCGGGTAGAGACAAAACGCTACACCATCAGATAAATGGAGTCAAAACAGCACAGAAGTGAATAGTAAACAACTTGTTCCAATCTGACGGGGAAATTGATTGTCGTAGATGGCTGATTGATTATGACGCCCTGAGCTGCTCGGGGTGTGACTCCTCGGCGGGGGTGAAAAGCAGGCGGCGTTCTTCACGCCCGGAGGCGCCCGTTCCGGAGTTCCACTGGCGTCAGAGAACTCGCCCCTGCCTTGGGAGGAGGAAGGGGAAGGGGGTGGGGGGGTTGAACAGGATGCTTTATCGCTGGGAGGGCGGGGTCACGCACCGGGAGCCCCAATCAGGTCGGGGCATGCTGTGCGACCAGGATACACATTCCATCAGTGCCTTAGGAGCTAGCTGGTGCATGTGCAGGCAAACATGGCTTAAGGAGCCTGCACCACAGTGTTGCACACACCACACCCTCTTTTATTAAGGAGATGTTGTCCCTTCATAAACGCCAGAACCTTTGACATCCATCTGCATCATTAATAAATAGCCACAGTTTAGGCTTTCTGCCATCCCAGTGTTTTGCAAGCGTTATGCCGCGTAGGAAATCTGTGATTTACTGTGGGCTGAGATCCAACAGGAAATGTCCAAATTACTGTACTGGTGTTTTATGTAAATGTGGTACTGAAAGAGGGATGTGCAGATGTCCTTGTTTTCTTGTGATAAAAGCTAATGTGCATCGTAAAAAAGACTCCCAGACAGGAAACCCGCGATGGAAACGTTATGTTTTATCTGTCAGGCATTACCAACACAACAAAGTATGTCCCAAAGATAACATCTGCCAGGAAATGTTGAAAACAGAAAATTCAGTCAAATCACATTTTCCTCAAATGAGGAGCAGATACTGAGACATGAATATGAAGACTCCCACAGACTTGTAAAGCATGACAAAGGGGCTGCCAGTGTAAACACAGACTGCCCCGCAATCTGTGATGTCGGCAGTGAGTCTTTTTCCCAAAAGAAATCCTTCTGCCCACATACGGTGCACAGAGGAATTATCCCTTTCAGCTGAATCCAAAAGCATCCTGTTGATGAGTCTCCCAGTGGATCCTGAGTGTGGTTAAATAACACAGTTTAATGTTCTAGCCACTCACCTATTCACGTAAACTACACGCAGACTGATTTTGTCACATTTCCAGTCTACAGACTATCTTGGATTCATAGGAATACAGGCAGCTCATATATCACACGGTGGCTCAGTGGTTAGCACTGTTGCCTCACAGCAAGAAGGTCCTGGGTTCGAATCCTGGCTGTCCCAGGTCCCTTCTGTGTGGAGTTTGCATGTTCTCCCCGTGTTTGCGTGGGTTTCCTCCGGGCGCTCCGGTTTCCTCCCACCATCAAAAGACATGCATGTAAGGGTCAATACTCCTGTCAGTGCCCTTGACCAAGGCACTGGCAAAAAGAACTGGAGGTGGTCCCTGGGCGCTGCACTGTGGCTGCCCACTGCTCCTGGCTCCTGGTGTGTGTGTGCTCACTGCTGGTGTGTGTGTGTGCTCACAGCTCACTGTGTGTGTAGGATGGGTCAAATGCAGAGGATGAATTTCCCCATGAGGGATCAATAAAGTATATGATTATTATTATTATTATCAATCAAATTTTCACTTTAAAATGATTTTCAAAATATGCAAAATAACCTGCAAGATATTCCAGTTTAGGGAAGTCTAACACCACACTAAGATGTCTGAATATGATGATTCATTCGGCAATAAGGCCTAAGCACAATTCCAGTGGCAGAAAAAAATACGAATTTCCCTTTGTGTCCCACAATCAAAGATGTGGCAGAACCACAACGGTGAGCACTGCCAAAGCCTGACGTAACCATCAAAGGACTTCCCCTCCGGAGAGCTATCTGATCATTTTCCTATTCTGTCCGAAGACCTCTGCACTGAAGCTGGGCCGCACCAAACTGGGGGCATCATATCTTACAAAAACTTAGTAAATACTATGTAGACATCGGGATATAAGGAGACAACTTGGGGTGCACTGAGGTCCGTCTGGGGGTGCACCCCTAAGCACCCCCATAGCGCTGGCCCTGGGTGAGTTGATCCTGAGGCAGGGTTCAGGTTGCGGAGTCCTTTTCCCACCAGCACAAGCTGCTCTGGGAGAACTAAAGAAGGATCAAACCAGTGCCACTACCCAGTGGGCTTAGTGTATGTTGAGTCCTCATTTGGACCACAGTTTCAACTCATTCCATGCTGAATTGCACAGGGTTTCCCCACAGCATAGATGTCACAGTCTCTTGTGCAACTTCATTTGTATTGTTTGAGAATAATAAATACTGAAATACTCAAAATGGTGACCGTTTCCACTCTTCTACAGGATGATGCTTTCAAAAGTTCCTGTGCCACGTCGAGCAGGAATCAACCAACCAGTAAACCTAAGCAAAACGTCGGTGTCAATAATTTGGATGTGCAGTAGGGGATGTGGTCGGGGAAGGTCAATTTTGCCCTTTTAGTTTGAACCGTGTTATTTTCGCTTCCTCCCTCACTAACGCAGGAATTCCCGCCTGCAGTTTCTTGCGGACTGCGGTGTCATTTCACGGCGGAGCTCAGCCAAGCGCGAACAGGCAGGGGCCGCGGGTTGGAAAAAAAAGCACACTCGTTTAAGGAGCCTCTCATTATTAATTGACTGCGACGCTGAAATAAAAAAGGTGGAAAACAGTCTCGGCTAAAAGCGCAATCCCGTATTAATCATCATCTTAACGTGATCGGGTTCCGCCGCCTCAGCTGTCAAAATAAAATCGATCCTTGACAAACACAGATGTGTATTAGCACGAGTAAAAAATCTGCTCTCATGGCATCGGTGAATCAGCATTACAGTACTTCCACAGATAAATTTCCATATGTAAATAAAGTCTACGCTGCCGGTTACACGAACGAACACGTGTAAAGACATGAAGATCTTGCTGTTTTGGTAGGCTGCACAGCGGGGGAAGAGTGAAATTACCAGTCAGTTTGTTGCCATGTCTCAGACGGCACTTAGGACCGTCACATGAAAAATCTTCAGCTGTTTACGTTCAGCTTTTAGCATGTGTACAGACTGATGGCTTAAATTAAGATACAACCTTATGGAGGAAAAAAACATAAGTAAGACAATACAAACTGTATCCAAACTGTCGGAACATTTTCCTAATGTCATCATCACCCTCGGTGCCTTTCAAGATAAGGATAAATCTTTAATAGCTCTAGGGACGCGCTGGCCCTGCGTCAGAAACAACAGGTGAGCCCCGGCGAACTCAGACTGACTTTAATGCCTGATAGCGAGCGGCTCCGCAGGAAGAAAATACAAGTGAACTCTGTTTTCAGGTTCACATAAGTAATTTATTAGTTCCCAGGCAGTGAGCGGAGGCAGCCAGCGAAAAAACACATCGGGAATCTGAATTTACTTTGATGAATAATCTCTCACAGCTGTCCCTTGATTCAGTCGAACACAGTGATCACATTGATCCTTTAAAGCCTGCGGAGAAATTCAAGGCACAGAGCGCTTAGTCGAATCAGTGTAGCTGAATTAATGGACACTCCGGGCTGTTCTCTGGAAACGTTATCATTTGTTTAGTTTACAATTAATAATCGCCATCCATATCTGGATGTGGCTTCAAGTTAATTACATTTTGTTTTCTTGAAATAGTAAGGGTTTGAAAATGAATGATATAGAAAGTGATCAATTGATCAAACTAAGGACACACAGACGATATTGTTCTTTGGTTTATGAACGCTCCATATGTCCAACTGGACAGTTTCCCTGGGTTTTGTGTCCACACAAAAGTCAGGAGAAAGTCACTTTTAATGGTGACTCCCAAGCAGTTAGCTGGCCCGTACCTTACCCCGTGCATAAATCCCCCAGGGAGCTGTAACCTGATCCACAGGGCAGGACTGAAAGGGTATATTATCTGTCCTCTCAAACAAACTGCCAAATTTGACTCCCCCTGTCTTCCCTCGCTGTGAGGATACCATCTATAAAAGGAGAAAAAAACTGTTTGAGGAGTTGCCATGGGAACGGTAAGCATGACAATGCCCTGTATTGAACTCTCAGGAGAAATGCTGGCCCCGGTGACTGCCTGCCTGCTTTTCGAGCCCCACCGTGGTTGCTAGGAGATTATCCAGTTGCATTTGCAACAGTAAACACATGCATGCACACACACACACACACACACACACACACACACACACACCATGCACGAATGCATCATGACACGGTCGCAAACACGCTGGAAGACGTTTTGGTCCGGAGCCTTGCTCGGCAGGTACAGTGCCAGACACTGAAAATGAATAAGAGCCATTACGCACAGCCACCGGTCTCTAAATTAAGAGCTCAGAAAGTCAAGGGGCAGAGGGTTCCAACTTCCTTTCTTTTCATTTCTTTACCTTATTCTTCCTCACTGGCAGAGTGCCACCTACACAGAAAAGAAGTCTGTACCAGGATACAAACACTCCTGAACAAATATGTACTTGTAGCAGAAATGTCAGCTCGCAGAAAGAAAATTTAACTTGTCAGAGGAAAAAACCTGTGCAATGTTATATATTTTAGGTTAATTTCTTGAACTTTTAAAGTATGATTTGCTTGTGCACTCTGAACCTGTGGGCTGGACTCCAAACTTATTTCCCATAAGGAGCCAAATGGCTGAGTATTTATATTCAAACACATCATTATTAAACCAGACGCCTCTGTCAGCTATGATGAGGGAGTCAAATGAAAACCCACCAATCAGGGAAACAGAAGCCTCCAGGAAATGCCAGTAGACCACAGTTTCTCTGTGAAAACTTGATTGGTCGCAGCCCTGATGTCCTGATATATCTGAGAGACATTTATTGGAACAGAACTTTTTAAAAAATCCACACTCAGCACTTTTCAGTTATTTTATGACCAAAAGTAGTCAGAAAGCATGTATGAGATGGTTTTGTCTGAAGAAAAAGAGAAAAGGAGACAGTAATATCAGGAAATTTTGGTCTCAAAAACTATGTGCAACAATGATGGAGACAGAATTTGCCTCTTTTGAGAAACTGACTTTTATACATGGAAGTCATTTTTGGTTTTAGTAAAGGTTAATTTTTCATGTTTCTGGCAATTAAATATGCATATACTCTCATCCCAGAGGCAACTGAGAAAACTGCAAAGCTCTAGATGTGGTGAACTAGATAGATCGCCATCTGGTTGGACATTATCGTCCAAGCTAATTCCATGTCCAGAGAAGCAGCTGACTGCCCTGCAGACTTATGTCTGTCAGCGTGCTTGGTTGCATAAGTGGATTTCACAACGATCGACTCTCAGATCTCAATGGCCTTGTTAGCTTTTAAAAAATGTATATTTATGAGGACAAAATATACAACATATGAATGCTGGCTTTTCCAAACAACCTTAAGGCTATATAAATCAGGACCTGTTGTTGCCACCATATGATTATTATCCTATGTTTCTGGATGTAAATGAAAGCATTTATCAGCAGACATGTATCGTATTATGTAGTATGTAATGACAGATAAAGAGAAAGGACTATACTTCCTGCAGATAAATGCACCAACCACAGAATTTCCATTTTTCATCAGACCAAAGACAAGACATGGCAGTATAAACCGCATTCCAAACACTCATAAAAACAAAGCAGAAACACAATACCCTCCAAATTCTCAACTTTAGAGTGCCGTAAATTAAGTAAGCTACATTTTCTTAAAAAAGTCCTCTTCACTTTCAACACATAATTCATCATGGTATTGTAGTACAGGTCATGGCTGTGGCCTTTAATGTGAGAAATATTTTCACTGTGAAAAGACCACCCTGTGATTATACAAGAATCCAGACAATCAGGAAATACTGTACTTAGACAAATCTTACGTCCATAACTGGACTGCCCCCTCTTGTACTATTCCTGGCCAGCATTTGAGAATGTGGTGTTATTCATAACCCTAGCTGTATTAAGTACTTTCAACACAGTTTTAATTAGTCATGTGCATCGTTAACCTAAGTAGACAGTCTAACAGTCTAGATGTAGTTATTTCAGACTGTATTTTGAAATGAATATTTAAACTGTAACTGCACACTCCTGCTACAAAACCGTTGCTCTCCAACACCCACATGGCAGTTCTTACACACCAGCACTAAACTTAATGAGAAGGAAATCAGGGCAAGCACGTGCTACAGAAGTCAGACAAACACCACTAGCCCATTTTGTTCCCACCACAGAGTCACATTGCAGTATAGTCTCTTTTCAGGGCCTATATAGATGCCCTTTGATGCATGGCGCTCGCTAATTAAGCGCACTTCGGTAACCGATACAACGGCACAGATCACCACTCGCCTCATTCGCTACGATCCAAACTCGCAAACCGCTGGATGAACATGCGGTGAGGTGCGCGGTTTCACAGTCACTGTAATGACAAAGGGGAAAGATGTGGCAGAAGCACCGATGCCAAGTTTAGCATGGAGCCGCCGTTTCGCAAATTCCTAAATATTTCACAGATCTTGAAGTATGTCAGGGAGCACGATTTTTCCCTTTCATACGAAACCATTTAATGTATTATTAACTCAACGCTATAATAAATCACGCGGATACATTTTTGCGGTCCCACAGTGGCTTTCATGTTTCAGACATCAGCTCCCCTCCCTGTCCCCCGAAGTACCGAGTTTATTAATTGCGTTACAGAGATATGTGGCGGTCCTGGTTGTAAAAATCTTTATCTGATGAACTACCTATTATTTACGTATATATGCTTCTACTCGGGTTATGTACATATACTTCATGTTCTGTACATTTTAATATGAATTACTTAAGGGCAGACACAGTCCTTTATAATCTGAAAGCCCTGCCTGAAAATCTTTTACATTACATGGTACTGACATGAATGAATTTGAAGTACAAAGCATTTCCCCCCTCAGTCTCGTTTGGCTGCTCTTTCCCCTACCTCTTTGATTGGGTGGTATTTTTGAAATCTAGGTCCCTCAGCCACCCGGGAAATGGCACTAAATTCACTCCAGGAAAGATTGTAGCTAATCTCAAGGACATCAGAGAGCCCAGATATGGCTTTGCGCGTCTGATAGGAAGAATACCAATTATTGATGGCAGTCAGATGTCATCCCCGCAGTTCGGAGCTGTATTTGTCAGTCTGGATTAAAACCAACCGGCATCCCATTCCGCCTGCGACTGTTTCCTTCCCAGGAGGGCAGACCCGTTTTCAAGTAAGTTGCTCCCTTTTCTAAAATTGGAACTGCTGAGGGCTATTTTGTGAAGGTGATTCTATAGGCACTTTAAGGTCTATCATATGGCAAACCAGCTCTGGACTGACACTACTTGCATGAAATGGGGGTACTACATTGTTTAGAATGTTTGCTAAGAGCCGGTCAGATGGTGGAATGTTGATAAACTATTGATTGATTAGAAGGAACTGCTCCTTTGGTATGGGTGATGACCATTTGCTCATGTTTGTGGTCAGTTTGGGACAGTTTAGGAAGTACTGGGGATAATCCCCACACAGTATGGACAGGCTGCAACTCCATTTGCTCGTGAAGCCTTGACAAAGCTGATTTTGATTTTAATCCATCAGCTAACAGCAGAACCACATTTGATACCCAGCTTGAATACATCTATAATGCACGGTGTAGCCTTTCAGCTGCAGACCCGATCGTTTACAACACTGGGGGCAATAATGTGATTATTGTGACATCACAACTGGACAATGGGAGATTCTCTCTCAGCCATGTAAACTTCCAGTGCATTATCTCACCCCTTAACACAGTGAACATAGGTTACATGATGGTTCACTTTTAACCACACGTCTCATTTTCAATACCAGTTTCCGTCCCCAACGTCAACACCAACAAACCTGCGAGGAAAAGCAGTCAGCAGCGTAACCGAGGCGTGCTGCAATGCCACACTGCACGGCTCCTGCTCTCCACTGCCACAGAGAGCCTGGTGATGCTGACCTACTTGTTTGTGTCAGCAAGATGAAATGAATTTCCCTGCATGGCAGCTCAGTCTCGGTCTGCAGTTTGTGCCTCCGGTACTTAAGGGAATGCAGCTCGGCTGGACTGTAAATAATGCAACTTTACTTCTGTTGTGCTACAAAACACTGTTTCCTTTAAAATACTTTGAACCACGGTCATGGGTTTGGCTGCGACACAAGGCCAGGCCTGCAGGACCGGAGTCCTGTCAGTCAGATTGTATGGCCTGGGAGTTAATACCCCAACAGAATAATTTCAAACCCTTTAAAAGTGTTACTTCCCATAAGGTGTGCTAATGGCTATGTAATAATAGGCATCTTGTCCAGGTGGTGCTTATGTGCATTTGAGCCTGCTTCACCCAAAGACCTGACCCACTCTAACAGTTTGGGCATGGTTTTCCAGCCTTGACAACTAATATGAGCTGTTCTGGAACACAGTGCCCCCATAGGCTATGCAGGCAATGTGCAACACAGATTCCATGTTATCATGTGGCTGGAGTGACCAGTAAAGACCTCTGGCCTGTTGCAAGACACATTCTCTAAGAATGTGGCTGATTTTCATGTGCTGTTGCAGTCAACCTGACATAGTTGTTTACCCTTTGGCAAGCATGCACAGCAGGTTAAACATCTTTCCTCATAACCAGACACCCAAGAAGACAAATAAAGTTCAGTGGCTTGTCAGTAATGTTTACCCTTGGTGCTCTGGTAGAAATCTGAGACTGGTGCGACAGTAACAGTGAAGTCACTTGTATGTTATTTAGCTTTTAATCATTTTCACATAACTCTGTAGAGCAGACATGGCGGCCAAACGAGCGGGATAAGAAGATGAAGAGGACAGTGTTCTCTTCTTCCGACTAAGAGCTGACATAACCCACGACCGATCCTGTTTATTAGCTGAAACATGTTTGATCAACTTACCAATTTGATTGCTTATTATTAAAAATGTTATGTGCTTACGAATTATAAAACACGAGTTTTTGACGTTAAAAAGAGAGAGATAACAGTTATTGGCAAGAATGAGGGGTATTAAATTTCATTTTGCGTAAAATGACAGTGTTGTCCACAAAAACGTATGAAACAAATAATAATCAGGATAAACCGTGGGGGAAAATGGAGCGATGGAGTGCATAGCGATTGAATTATGCTCGGGGCTGAATTAAATTCAATTTGTAGCTCAATACGTGTAGTGGGCTGTCGCTAATATGAACAATATCGTACTTGAGCTAAGCTTTTCAACCTACAGGAACAACGGCGAGGCAACCGTGTTGTTTTTGGAGCACACAAAATTTAATTCCGTTTACATATCTTCCATCACTGCAGTGCGGTAGGTAGTATCTTCATGAATCGGAGCGCTTTCCCACGCCATTCCTGCTGCTGTGCGCCGCGCCGGTGCGGGCGCGCAGCGGAGGGGAAGGGGGTTAGAGGAGGGCCGCCGGTCCTGGAATGTGTTCGTGCGCGCGTCCCCGACCTCGTCTGTTCGCTGTGGCGCGCCGGGATACTCGCGGACACGCGCGATGGGGCGACAGGTCTGTGTGTTTGGAGAGCGAGAGGAAAAGGAACGTTGGAGAGTGGGAATGATGGCGGTGAAGGAGTGACAAGTTTGGGGAGCGTAAATTGAACCCGTGGGGGAGCACTTTGCCGTCTCCTCAAGATACAAGAAACGCACAAACTAGAGGTGATCATTTTAAACGTTCGGATACTATTGCATAAAGTTTTACTAGCGATCTGGTTAACTTACTGAGTTCGCCGACAGCAGTAGAGAAATGCTCACCGTAGAATCTCAGGAACCTCACTGGTAACAAAAGTATTTCTATTCTAGCTAACTCTGCAATAGGTACGTGTTAAGTATGCGTGTACAACAACGATTCAGTACTTTTGATTTTGAGATCTATTCGGTTTGATCCTGCGGCGAACACGTAACCAGATCTTTTTCTGACAATAGGTTGCTAGCTAGGTAGCTGGACTGGCTAAGTAGTTATTTTATGGAGCATGTTTCAGGAAATGAAAACGTCGCTGGTTTATAGCTTTAAGTACAAAAAATCGGCTCGCGAAAGTTTTACTGTGCTGCAAATGTGGCGCGATCCCCCGTTTTCATACAAGGCAACTTAATAATTAATTAAAATATGTGGCTATTGAAGTCGGAAACTTCACTGTTGGAAAAGCGTGTGGAATGAACTGGATGGGTACTGGGCAACACGGACACTTTTACGGTATTCAGTTAAAAGTAATTAGATCTTTGTTAACGGCTGTTTCTCCTGTTGTTTTAGATGGCCGCAGTCTGCGTGAAGTAAGGCGCCGGGAGCAGCGCGGTGGGACCTATGGCACTGTTGAAGTAGACGGACGGAGGACGTATGAAACGGCAACGGAAGGGGAAATAAAGATTTGGATATAACTTTTTCTTGCGCCCGGCCAGCGATCATTCTGCGCTTCATTGTCCGCATTTGAGCTTTGAAAATGATCAAGACCGAGAGCAAAGGCGACCGGACGCTACGGAGTGCTTCTCCTCACAGAAATGCATACAAATCGGACTTCCACGCAATTAAGTGCTCTTTTGATGGGGCTAGGTCCGACGGCGCTTCCAAGTCGTATGCAAATGGCTCCAGCGAGTCACGGGAGGAGGCGAGGGGGAGACCGTTTGGCAACAGGGTGAATAAGATCAAAAACATCTTCCTGCAGATGGACGGGCAGCAGCAGGAGAGCCAAGAGGTGAAAACGGGCTTCAAAAGTGATGCTTCCCAGATTTCTCCACCAAAGCCGCAGTTTACAGGCAGTGCTCACAGAGCCAGTTTGGGGAGCGTGAGCAGCCCGGAACCTCTGAGCTCAGACAAACCCCACAAGGGCGACGATGGGGATATCGATAAAGCCGCACTGGCGGAGAAGTTCTCCGTCACCAGGAAGCTGTTTGAGAGGGGCATCAAAGACCCACCGTCAGCCGAAAAGCAGTCCCCCACTAAAGCAGGAGCTCGGGTCTCGCTGGGCAGCGTGGGTGATGAGGGGCGGGGCGTCAGGAGGTCGTCGGGGTCCGTGGAGGGCACGCTCAGCGGCGTCAAAGCCGACACCCACCCCGCTGTGCCGGCCAAGCCCCGGCTGGAGGACAGGAGCGAGGGTGAGGAGAAGAAGCACGTGTCGCGGGCGTCACTGAATGCCGGTCCCATCTCCCGGAGGCTGGAGAACTTCATGGTGGACAGCGACGGCGAGGAAACCAACAACAAGGCGGCGGTGAAAGGAACCGAGAGCCAGCCAAAACTGCGCAGCCCCTCCGAGCGCTCGCTGCCCACCTCCCCTGTAGGCCAGAGCTCCCATAAACCCGCCACTCTCATTGGCCACAGCTCTCATAAACCCACCTCTCCCATTGGCCAAGGTTCTAAACCCACTTCTCCCATTGGTCAGAGCCCAAAACCCACCTCCCCTATTGGTCACAGTGTTCATAAGCCCGCCTCCCCAGTAAGTGATGGTGTTTGCAAACCGGCCGCGAGCGCCGTTATGACCAAAGCCACCAGTCCCCCGCCAAGCACCGCAAAGGAGCCGCCATCATTCTCCAGTCGCTGCTACAGCCCTAGCAAGGCCATGACCTCAGAGGGGGACAAGAATGAGGGGAGTGTCGCACAGAGCTCCAATCAGGAGAAGCCGGCCGAACAGGCGCCATCTTTGGACACAGCCGGGGTGGGAATGGTCCGAGCCGAGCTGGTGGTGGTTCAGAACGAGTCGTCGGAGAGCGAGGAGAACGAGGATGACAATGTTTTCGAGGAGCTGAAAGTGGAACCTTCAGAGGAGCAGAAGGAGGACCCCTCGAATGAGCTGAGAGCAGAATCCCCAAAAGAGGAGAGCGGAGATCACCAAGAAGAGAGTCTGGATGAGTCTCCAGCAAACCACATCTCACAGAATAGCATGGAGGAGGGGTCAGAGGTCACGGAGGAAAAGCAGGTGTTGAAAGAGAAGGAAACGGGAAGTAGCAGGCAGGAACCAGAGCTGGAAGTGAAGGAAGAGTGTAGGGAGGAGACGGGGCCGGCGAGCCGAAGTGAGGATTACAGAGAGGAGGAGGAGGCCGCGGAGGAGGAGGAGGCAGTGGAGGAGGAGAGCGAGCAGGAGGATCAGGTGGAGCGGAGTCCCAGGGAGGTGGTGTCCCCTGTGGTGTACGGCATCGAGAACGCCGCCTTCGTGGACGACAGGGACACCGACCAGGAGCACCACGAGGAGGACCAGCCCTGTGAGGAGTACGAGGAGGTGGCCGGCTTATCGGACGAGGAGGACCCAGGCCCACGGAGGAAGATCAGGTTCTCCACTGCTCCTATCCGGGTATGCCTTTACATTTGGACCCTATACATGTGTAGCACAAAAAAACAGCACTGAAAATGCTTGCCACAGTGGTCAGCTTAAGTGGTCTCTATGAATACCATTTTCATACCAGGAAATACCAGATCACACAGTCTTTGTGACAGTTGAGAGAAATCACACTAACGTGACAGGTATTTATCCACATCCCCCACTAAGGCTGCCCGTAAAAGTGATCATTTCCTGTTGTAGCAGCTGGTGACCTCTGAACCCAAATGTTTTATTCTGGAAGTCTCTGCCACACCAAAGATTTATTCAGGCTGGGTCATATCTTCAATGTGGTACATGGTTTAATTGGGAAATGAAATCATCTTTGGGTTCTTTGTAACCTGAGGTGTGCATGAAGCACATGTTAATGTTATGGTTGTTGAGTAACTAGAAAAGTGGGTTGCTAACAAAGAGAGAATCTCTCGGGTCTAAGCTAGTTCTCAGAGCACTGAAACATTGTTTAACGCAGCGAGTGTTTTGAAGGTCACATCTTTGTCATACTTACTGTGCATGACGCACGACCAGAGGAGATGCATTTATGGGTGATTCTCAGGAATGCGGAAGGATCCAGAAGTATTTCTTGGAGGTATTTTTGATGTTAGATAAGGGCCATGTGCACACAGCTGGACACACATGTGCATCGGGGGCTCCTGACCCTGCAGGTAAAACTCAATCCCTGCATTAGAGCGCAGTGTGTCACCTGACCCTGTGAATTATTAATCAACTTAGTTTCAACAGGTTTGTTGTGATCACTATTTAAAGAGAGGGATTTCTGTGGACTTCATTAAAGGCAAGCGCGAGGCAGTCGGTGACTTGCCCAATCCTATTTTAAGAGTGGGGTAATTCATTTGATTGTAGTCCAGTTTTCTGGATTGCAACTTTAAATCTTTTATTTTGGAGCCATAAGGAAAATCCCTTTTGAGTAGCACATTCCATTCCGCTGTGTTTAGATTTTTGTCACATTTCTTGCCCCGTTAATCATCAGACAGGATTATCCTGGGCTGTTGATTGCTTTGAAGGTGACCAGCGCCGTACCTAACCCAGGGAGTCATTACCTATGGCATTGACATTCCTGAGCCTGTGATGTCACGTCTGTGCCACTCCTGTAAACATCAACTCTGATTCGGCTTAGAATGGGGGTTAGAGGGTAAGAGGGTAGACACAGGGTGCCCCGCATTATCATTACACCCAATCAATATTTTGGCAGGATGTGGGGGGAAAAACAAGTCACCTCACTGCATTCTGTCACGTCTGGAAAAAGTTCAGTGTTTACCCATGGACTGGAATAGGCCCGGTGGCTTACATGGAAGGACAGCCTGTCCTCTCACATCCTGTTTATCAGCGGGGGCCCCCAGCGGCGGGGTGTCTGTGGCCCCCTTTGCCCTCCTGTCAGAGGGTCCTGGGAGCAACTGGCAGTAGCCGCTCTCTGGATGGCCAAAACAACACATGCCGGGTCCCTGGGGCGGTGCAGACATGGCCCAGTCGGGCTGATTGATGGCGGGTCAGCGGGAATCCTCACATTAGAGCTGGTAACTATGTGCTGGACCGCACTTACCCACTTGCTACTACAATCCACATGCTGACTGCAACACTGCAAGTAGCAGAGCAGTGTTAAAAAAAAAAAAGCAAGCATGGCAGAAGAAAAACTTAGGTTACCTGGGAAGAGAGCCTCAGATGGAGATAAAGGCGTTGTTCTTATGCAGTGTTATCAGTGTTAGTTTTGCTGGCAGGTTGTGCACTTTATCCAGAATAACTTTGCGCAAGTGTTTTTCTTACATTTTTTTGTATATTTGCAAACTGCATTCATGGAGTCAGTTCCCCAGATTAATTGAGCACTCAGCCTTGAATTGGAAAACACAGCCATCTGGTCTCAAGTCCAGAGTACTAACCACATCCTGGTGCGGGCCCGCTTTCGAATACTAAGGCAAATACCGAAGCTGTTCGCTTCTCCAGTTTCCCCTCATGTAAAGTCGCTGGAAACGAATACCTCAGAAAGCACGTTTTGAAATCTCCTCTTTTGTTCGGCCTGTGCCATTACCTCTGAATGGGCCCCAAACAAGATCTCACATGCCCTGTCCCACGCAGAGAGCGCTGGCGATAAACAGTGATGCAACTCCCGCACCGTGGAAACGCATTCCTCATCCCATAATTGTGAAAGGACGATGTCGGACAGGGTTCCTGTAAACAGAGCCATCCTGCCCTGGCACGCTGCACATTTTATTTGTCATTCCTTCTCTCGTTGGTAGCCTGGGCTTTATGAGCTCGGGGCAGGTGAGGTCACTTCCTGTGCTGGTGTTTATGGCGGTGAATCACGCGGCTCACCTGGCAGTTGAGTAACATGGCCCAGTCCGTGCCACCTTCCAGACGTTGTAAATTTAATATTGCTTTCAGTTAGTTTGCTATGCTGTTGGATATGCTGTTTTTGGGGGTGTTTGTGTCTTGTAGAAGTTGATAAAAAAATTGTACAGACCCCAAGGCTCCTCATTAGCATGTTATTAAAGTTGTTTATGATTTTTTTGGTTTGAGAGGAAACAGTAGACAACTTGAATAAGCCTGAGGTCTGCTGCCATCTTCCCGGCCCCAGGGGAGCTTGGTTGTTGTGAGAAACAGGGATGAAAGTAGCACTCCAGATACGTAGCAGATTGAAGCATTCCAGGTTTTACTAGAAGCAATTAAGCATACCACCAACATACAGCTTTCACTGAGTACACTGCACTGCTTCTGGTAACAGCTAGAACGGCTCAAAGGGCTGTACACTGGGAGTGCTATTTCCATCCCTGAAAAGATCCTCCTTTTCAATATAATCTCTGCTGTAAGGTTCCTCCTTGCTGGTTCAGAGATACGCAGAGAGATCCAGCCCTTTCAGACTCCCTCTAACACACTGATAATGGTGAAAGTGCATGCATGGCTCAAAGGAGGAATTATCTGCCGATCCCTTCCTTTCTTTCTTGGAAAAAAAAACTCTGGAGCTTGAATGGGCAGGCATTTGGCATGAATGAGTGCTCTTTTATACTCTTCGTGTTTGGTTGCCAAAGGTGTGGCCCAGGTTGTATGGATTTGCACAAACGGGACGCTCTTTGGCAGAGAGCTGTGCTGAAGTCTCTCCTCCTGGATCCATTATGGATCACTTTATGGTAGTGTTGGCTTGCATCTGCATCTGTCTCACTTTAACTGTGGAAGCTCAGGAGGAAGTGGGTCACCTGCCACACAGTATGTCGCAGTCACCGATCCTGTGGCACGCTGCTTTTTCCTGTCCCTGCACTCCATGGATGTACTGTGGAGTCACCACATTTCAGGCCTCCAGCACCAGTTCAAAGGAACTCTGTCCACTTCAGAGAGTTGTGAAATCTGTATAGTGAAGGTGTTTCTACACCCTCAGTTAATGCAGCCTACCTTTGAAATTTCAATTGGTCTGAGTGCCAGTGCTAGAGTAGGACCTTGAGATTAGAGTGAATTACCCATTACATTACATTACATTATATTACATTAGCAGAGACTTATCCAGAGCGACTTACAGCACAATAGAACAGAAGTGTATCCATTGAAGTTGACTGAGCAACAGTGTCAGACCAGGCTAGCAACACCCCCAGACCCAGAAACATTTGCTTCAGCCTGCTGGTCTAAGCCGTCATGGTGACAGAATAGTGTAAAGCGGTATAGAGGACCCCACACCCCCCCCACACCGCCCTCAGGCCTCTGGCCCGGTATCTGAGACCAGGCGTTTTTGTGCCGGGGGTCACGTGACAGACTCCGGCAGGATTAGGTCTCCCTGAAACCGGATCCCTGGGAAAGAAAGGAGGCGTCCTGTAAGAAAGGTCCTCTTTGTGAGAACGAGTCCCCGGCTCTGTCCCTCACAGTCACCGTCTCCAGAGAGGAGCCATCTCGGGCGCCGGTGACAGAGCTCCGCATGTTCTGCCAGGGTTCGAGGGCACCAGCTCGTCAGGACATGGCTGACCGCCTCGGTCTGGTGCACTTCCAGCAGACCCAAATCCACAAGCCTCTTGCTGATTAATGTGCTCCCCCGTGCATTTCAGCGTGGCCTGGTTTTATCATTACGTCTACCATCCGAGGGGTACATGCAGACGGCCCTATGCGTTTTGCATGTGGAGCAGTCTCCCTCTTTGTCCTGGAATATTGCCTAGATGACAAGGCTCATGGTGTTCTCTCTCTCTGCAACAGCGCGGTCTGTGGTGTGTTTTTTCTTTTGTGAGGGTCTCCAGTTTGGACACTGATGCACGCTGGTGTGTTTGCTGTGGTGGAAGTCCGCAGTTTGGATACTGACACACTCCGGTGTCTTTGCCGTGCTGAACGACCCCAGTTTGGCTGTAGCTGTGCAGCAGAGACGTCTCACTGTGTTCCCAGGCTCTGCTTCGGTACTGCGTGCTTTAGTGGGTCAGGGAAATGCTGCAGTGCCTTCCTATCTGTGTCAGTAGCAGTCTGCAGCAGAACCCTCATCCCTCCCTAAAGGTTACCCGCTCAGCCTCTTCCAGTCAGACGCGAGGCCGAAATGACTTTCACTGTAACACATTCACGAGCTGCAGTGAATTCACTTGGCAGGTATTTTGCAATCTGTGTGAAAGTCTTTGGCATGTTAAAGCAGTGTCAGAGGCACGGAGCAGGATTCACATGGTTCAGTGCCATTGTGCGGAAACGTTTTTTCTTTTTTAGGGTGTGTCGCAGTGTGCAGTAGATGTGCGCGGTGCTGGTGTGCAGAAAGGCGTTTAAACTCTAGACCACTGCTCTGCTCATCCATGGAAACGATGTGGGGCGTTGCGGTTCAGCATGCTCAGGAATGTGCAGTCACCTTCAGAGCGCTCCTCACTGGCTGGAGAGGAGAATGGATCACAGCACACTCTTAGGAGGACTGAGTGTGTGTGTGCGTGCACATGCGGGTCTGTGCGTGTGTGTGTGCGCGCACGCGTGCACATGTGGGTCTGTGTGTGTGTGCGCGCATGTGGGCCTGTGCGTGTGCACATGTGGGTCTATGTGTGTGTGCGCGCATTTGGGCCTGTGCGTGTGCGCGCGCGTGTGCACATGTGGGTCTATGTGTGTGTGCGCATGTGGGTGTGTGTGTGTGTGTAAGCGTGTTTGAGGCTCTGTGTGTGTGTGTGTGTGTGCGTGTGCATGTGTGTGTAAGTGTGTTTGAGGCTGTGTGTGTGTGTGAGTGTGTGTGTGTGTGTGTAAACGTGTTTGAGGCTGTGTGTGTGTGTGTGCGCATGTGTGTGTAAGTGTGTTTGAGGCTCTGTGTGTGTGAGTGTGTGTGTGTGTGTTAGCGTGTTTGAGGCTCTGTGTGCATGTGCGTGTGTGTGTGTAAGCGTGTTTGAGGCTGTGTGTGTGTGTGTGTGTAAGCGTGTTTGAGGCTTTGTGTGTGTGTGTGTGTGTGTGTGTGTGTGTGTGAGGCGTGTTTGAGGTGTGTGTGTGTGTGTGTGTGTGTGTGTGTGTGTAAGCGTGTTTGAGGCTGTGTGTGTGTGTGAGTGTGTGTGTGTGTGTAAGCGTGTTTGAGGCTCTGTGTGTGTGTGTGTGTGTGTGTGTGTGTGTGTGTGTGTGTGTGTGTGTGTGTGTAAGCGTGTTTGAGGCTCTGTGTGTGTGTGTGTGTGTGTGTGTGTGTGTGTGTGTGTGTGTGTGTGTGTGTGTGTGAGAGAGAGAGAGAGCGCAGGTCTCATCAGCCCTCAGCACACACTCACACTGGCTCTCTGTCCCACAGGAACAGGCCCTGGCATTGTTCGCCTCTGGGTCTGTCAGAAGCCTCACGCTGACACTGTGATGAAAAGACCTCTGAAGCAGTTAATCATTACGGATCAGAAAAGGGTCTGAATGCACCGCTGCACCTGCGGGTCCCCCTATAACACACGCTCTCACACACGCACACACACACACACACACACACACACACACACACACACACACACACACACAGTGGTCTCCTCCATTTCAGATAAACAGACACTGCCCTGTGCGGCCTCTCTGAGTGGAGGTGTGCGCTGGAGGGTGTGGTCTGAAGTTCCAAAGGGCAGGTGCGGAAGCGCTCACAGGAACACACCAGGCAGCTGACGCCCTGAGATCTCATTTAAAATGTGCTTCACAATTCATGAAAGCATCTTGAAATACTGAATACTGAAAAAATACTGAATCCATTTTTTATATATCAGTTGACATATTACCACATATCGGTATCCTGTGGGTCTGCTTTCCTGAGTATCCCACTGCCCTGATTTGTAAAAACATGAACAGATGACTTCCAGAGATCTTGGTCCTTCCTTACAGCTCTCTGTAGTGTGGTTCCAGGGCAGAAAAGGCCTGGAAAAACACACCATCGCTTCAGACGCTCTGACATCGCTCATGTATCCTGTAAAACCCGGGCCACTTCCTCCTGCACCCTGATTGGCTGTCGCCTCCCTCCTTCTCCGCAGATTTCCTGCGTAACGATAGAAATCTGAGAGAGCCGCATGCGTCTGCCGCCGGGCTCAGGGAGTGGCTTTGATCATCTCTGCTTATGAGTGTTATGCTTTTCCATTTCCTGTCTGCGCTCCCTCCTCACCCGCCCCCGCCCCTTTCCAGGGGGGATGTGTCAGAAGCCGAGGAGCTGGGCCAATCCAGGGCGAGACTGGGGCTCAAGGGCTGGATTGAGTTTGACTCATTTCACCCCTTTTTACGCTTCAGAGTGAAGACAACATGGGGTTCCTGTTAGGGCTTCCTATTTTTAGTTTTGCATTAAAGCACAGAAGCGGATATTTTCCCTTGTCGGGGTGGCATCAGCTGGGTAGTGGTGTTGAGTCATGGACTGGGAAATGGGCTCGTAACCAGAAGGTTGCATGTTCACATCTCAGGCAGGCAGCACTGCGGTACCACTGAGCTAGGCTCTTGCTGAGTTGACTCTCCTCAGTAAAGATAATGTAAGCTTTGTAAGCTGTCCTGTATACAGAACACCTTAAAGTTAAATCAGTATATTTACAGTAACGCTCATGGCTCAAAGGGCACCAGGGCTGCACCAGCAGAGGAGGAGAGCTTCTGCCTTTGTCGTGGGTCAACACAGCCTCCGTTTACCAAACCCGTCGGACCTGTTGAAGCCGCATACCGCTGAAATCTATCCGCCTGCCACAAACAGCTGCAGACTGGGGGAGGAAACGCGTTCACCTTCTTATCCTGGACAGACACTGTTCCCTCCCAGTGCAGACCTCTGACTGAACCTCAGAGCTGCGATGCAGGGAAACACTCACAGTATCACCAGCGGCCGCTCGCGGGGTGTTAATATGTTTTCAAGACAGAAAAGCAGAGACGTGGCACTGCTGTGGTGAGCTGTTGAAGGCCCTTATTTATGTGGCAAGCAGTAGATGCTTTAATGGTGTAGCAGAGTTTTAATAGCAGTTGGGGGTGGTTCATTTGATTTTTTTATTATCTTAATGTTTGCAGTCCTCGGTGCAGTGCGCTTCCAGGAGACATTGACCTGATTGTGCGCTCTGAGTGGCTTGGCAGCGCGGTGTCTCTCCCGCGGGCCTGGGGCCTGCTCCCGCTGCATGGTTTTGATTCTGGGCCGTCTTTGTGGAGCTGCTGACATTAACAGCAGCAGCGTCCAGCTCTTTGTGCTCCCTGGCGCGCATCGCTCCGGTCCGCTTCCCTCGCAGCCGCTGACTAATTTCCCACTGTGGCGTTTTATGGGGAGAGGACTGCGGGAGGAGTGTGCACAGGCTGTCCTAAACTGCAGCTGGAGCAAGGAGTGCGTATGCGCAGATTACTGTCGTCAGCTGCAGTTGAAGGAATGAATATGCATACGCAGATTGATGTCCTCAACTGCAGTAAGAGGAAAGAGTGCGTACGTGCAGATTTCTGTCCTCAAAAACAGTTGGAGGAGCATGTATGCGCAGATGAGCTTCCTTGGCAGTAGTCTGAGGAGCACGTATGTGCAGACGACGTTCCTTGGCAGTAGCTGGAGGAGTGTGTGTGTGCGCAGACAAGCTTCTTTGGCAGCAGTCGGAGGAGTGTGTGTATGCGCAGACTTGGCAGTAGCTGGAGGAGTGTGTGTGCGCACATGGCCGTCCTCAGCAGCGGTTTGAGGTGGGCACGAGGCCCACTTGTTCCGTGAGGAGGTTTTCCGCGAGCCTCAGAGAGAAGGCAAACGCAAAGCAGACGGAGTCAGCCACATCACAGTGCTAACCGCACCATAAAAGCCCTGAGGAATGTAATTACTGAGCTGCAGGAACAAGAGAGAGGCGAGCTGTAAAGCTGCGGGTTCAGGGACCGGGCCGCACCGCCTCGTTTCGCTGTAACGGCTTTGCCGTCACCACGAAAGCCGTACCTTCAGACGTCAGCGAAGGACGTCACCCACCCAAACACGCGGGCCTCCCAGCCCGGAGGCGCCTGCCTGCTCCGAGGTGTGATCGCGGGGCGCCGATACGAACATGGTGCTCTCTTCCACGCTCTGATGGGCTATAGAGTTTCGGCGAAGAAAAGAACATTGTTCGGAATCGCTGGAGGATTCCATGGCAACCGGGAAGTCGGACAGGAGCGTGTGGGGAGAGGTGAAGTGACTCGGGGAGGGGGCGGTCTGTACGAAGGCCGGGCCCGGGGGAGCGGGGCTCCCGAAACGACTCTGCGCGCACCGTACCGCCATCTTGGCTCTTAATTAATCCAGTCGCTGTAATAAAGTCTAATTAAATGTTTTAATGTGAGACTTTACTTCGATTTGGGTTAGATTTCGGGGCTTTGATTTGATTTAATGGGTGACGAGGTGAAGGCGACACCCAAGCGGAACGCCTGTGATTGGAAACAGGCATTTCTGAAGAGGCGTTGATTGAAAACACGGTCGTCTGAAGAGGCTTGGTGGACAGCACAGGCAGTATCCTGCAATAACATACTCTGTCTCTGTGGTGATTCAGCTCGGCGGACAGTGCAGGCAGTATCCTTCAGTCATTCTGTGGTGATTCAGCTCGGCGGACAGTGCAGGCAGTATCCTTCAGTCATTCTGTGGTGATTCAGCTCGGCGGACATTGCAGGCAGTATCTTTCAGTCATTCTATGGTGATTCATTGACAGTGCAGGCAGTATCCTTCAGTCATTCTGTGGTGATTCAGCTCGGCGGACATTGCAGGCAGTATCTTTCAGTCATTCTATGGTGATTCAGCTCGGCGGAGTGGCACACTGTGAGAGCAGACAGTGTTGTTTGCGTTCCTGAGGACACCGGGCCTTTTGTGGGGGCCGCGCTAATGACGAGGATTGATTTGTGTGAGCGTTCGGCGGGTGACCTGATCCACTCCTCTGATCCGGTGTGATCTATTTGAAAAGCAAATGTCGGCCGGCTCCCCTTCGTAGCGGCAGCTGGAGCTGCTTGATGCTCAGTGAAAGGCCTGCTACCACGGGGCTGGCAGGAAAGTGGTTTTGAAAACACTAACACAAACTCAAGTGCGCGGTTAAGAAGTGCTCAGCTCCGAGATTAGTGGGGCAGATTAAGCTGTAGGTCAAAAGCCAAATTTGTATTTCGGTAAGGGAAAGTGGAGTGGCGCTATGTTAGGGGTGACAAGGACATTTCTTACAAATGGATTACGTTCCACGATCACTTGTGTGCAGTGCCCACTGATCTCAGAACAGTCTCAAACTTGTGAGCAGTGTGTATTACCTACAGATTTCAGTACAGCGGATGATCTGTGTGAGGTGTGCATTGCCCACTGATCTCAGTACAGGAGCTGATGTGTGAGTAGTGTGCAATCCCCACCGATATCAGCACAGTGTCAGACATCTGTTCAGCGTGCACCACAGTGCCAGACTTGTGAGCAGTGTGTATTATCCACTGACCTCAGTACAGCGTCAGACGTCTGTTCAGTACATACCACCTGCCAATCTCAGTACAGTGGCTGATGTGTCAGCACTGTGTAATATCTGGGCGCAGCGGCTGACGTGTCAGCAGCATGTAATGCCCACTGATCTCAGTACAGTGGCTGACGTGTCAGCAGCATATAATGCCCACTGATCTCAGTACAGTGGCTGACGTGTCAGCAGTGTGTAATACCCACTGATCTGGGTACAGCGGCTGATGCGTGATGAGCGTGGGTTAAGCAGAGCGTGCGTGTGTGGGGCTCCACCTCCTTCCTCCAGTCCTGACATGCACCGGGATCCGGAGCCGGAGTGGAAATGTTTACTACATTACGTCAGCTCTGTTTTACAGATGGATCCCCGAGCCCTCTCTCTCGCTCTCTCACTCTCTCTCTCCCTCTCTCTCTCTCTCCCTCTCTCTCGATCTCTCCCTCTCTCTCCCTCTCTCTCTCTCACTCTCTCGCTCTCTCTCCCTCTCTCTCGATCTCTCGCTCTCCTCTCTCTCTCTCTCTCTCTCGATCTCTCGCTCTCTCTCTCCCTCCCTCTCGCTCTCTCACTCTCTCTCGCTCTCTCTCTCTCCCTCTCTCTCTCTCCCTCTCTCTCTCTCTCGATCTCTCTCTCCCTCCCTCTCGATCCTCTCTCGCTCTCTCTCTCTCTCTCTCTCACTCTCTCTCTCTCTCTCTCTCTCTCTCTCTCTCTCTCTCTCTCTCTCTCTCTCTTGCTCTTTCTCTCTCTCTCTCTCTCGATCTCTCGCTCTCTCTCTCCCTCTCTCTCTCTCTCTCACTCCACACACTCCCAGCTCTGGCTCAGCCTCACCGCTTTCATTTTCCAAAAAAAGGTCCAACATCTGGGGAGCACTTGGAGATCACGACCTCGGTGAACTGTGCCGGGAGACGGATGAAATGAGGGCCAGTGAGACGCTCAGTGTCGTTAGGCCGCAGATTGGATTTGCCCTGGGAAGGAGGGGATGAGTGGAGCTGCACCCAGTGGAGCTGCCACACAGCAGGGGAAGGGCTCTGTATCCTGCCTACTGCAGAGACAGCTTCTCACTGTTCATTCAGCTTCACTGTGGATGTGTGAGAGTGTGTGGGTATGAGAGAGTCTGTGTGTGTGTGTGTGTGTGTGTGTGTGTGTGTGTGTGTGTGTGTGTGTGTGTGTGGGTATAAGAGAGAGAGAATGGGTGTGTGAGTTAGAGTGACTGTGTAAGAGAGAGACAGTAAGTAGAAGTGAATGTGAGTGAATGTGTCTGTGTGAGTGTAGGTGTGTAGATGGGCATATACTGTGTGTGAGCGAATGAGTGGGTGTGTGCATGTACAGGGATGTATATGTGTGTGTGTGTGTGTGTGTGTGTGTGTGTGGTCCAGGGTCCAGGTGTAGGGATGGGTTTCCTTCTTTAAAGTGACTCCAGAGATGGTGTCACTCCAGGCTGCAGGGCAAGCGCTACAATCGCTGGAATGCATGAGGTCACAGCTCGCGCCATGTAAGGCAAAACTTTTATTGCTGTGATGTCACATGCGACCCCTTGCCTCCGAAATGGAGCATTACGAGGACTAGCGGTGGGTTTATAGTCTCAGCTGTGACTTCCCCCTGAGGTCCCGTTCTGTCCCGTACTCTAAGTCCAAACAAAGCTGGCTCTTCCCAGAATGGCCCCCTGTCTCATCATTCATTTAACTCCTCTTCAAAGTCTGTTTGAACAGAGGAGCCTCTATAAATATCCACGCTGGAGTCAGAAATGTAGGGCACCGCGCAAGTCCCTCTTACGTTCCCCTCGTGGTTCGGAGGGAACGGCTCGGCTCCGCTGAACTGTAACGGGAAGAAACGGCTGGAGGCCATGCTGTTGCCGGAGGCCCGCCAGCAAAGGATGCTGGGAAGTCATCCTGCTTCACCACGGTTACCGAGTCGCTGGCGCGATCACCGGGCGGAACGCGCGTGTTTCACACAGTCCGGTGAGCTGTTCACTGAGCCGCAGCTGTTACCGTGGCGATGGACCGCGAGAAGCGCACCTTGGCGTTCGGCCCAAGGGACGTCAGGTGGGAGAAGGTGCTGCACCTGCAGCCTTATATCTCCATGGAGAAAAGGGCTCTGTGTAGAGCTGAAAGCAACGGGCTGGTGCAGGGGTGGAAATAACTCTCAATGCACGGCAGTTTGATCCATTCCAGGCCTTAGTAGGAGAAGGTGACAGATGTCTGTTGGTGGCTTCCTCTCAGTACATTGAAGTGTGGGCAGCAGTGTGCTATAGTGCTAAGGAGACATGCTCACAACTCAGAGGATGCCAGCTCGATTCCCTGCTGGGGCACTGTTGTTCCACTGCCGTTGGACCCTTGGGGAAGGTCCTTAACCTGAACAGCCTCAGTAAATATCCAACAGTGTAAATGTAAACTTGTAAAAATTGTGATTGATGCAAGTCACCCTACTTCACGGCATCTGGCTAGCAACCGTAATGTAATACAGAAACCTGTGTCTAGTAAGACCTGGAGTGGCTCAAATTGCTGTGCATGGAGAATGTTATCTGTCCATGCTGGTCAGTGGCTGGCACGGCCAGTGATGGTAGAGTGACAGAGTTTGTGCTGAAGGAAAGCTGCGTGGCCCATGCCAGCCGCCATCTCGGCTTAGCGGTGAGGACTGAAAGCGTGGCGTTTCCACACAGCTATGTCCCACTTCACCGGCAGCTCTGCTCTCCACCAGGGACCAGATCGCCACCCATAAACTCCCGCTGACCCTGCACCCGATCGCCGTTTCCACGCCCGGGGGGCTGGGTGGGGGGGCGATGACGGGGGGAGAGGGGAGGCTCAGACCCACGGGCAGTTTATGGATCGTTTAAACCTTGATGAAACCTCGCAGGCCTCTAACAGCGTGCCGTTGTGGCAGCGTCGCAGAGCGGCCGGGCACCGCGTACCTGCCCGCAGGTGTGTTTGGAGTAAACTCTCAGCACTCCTCCCCCACAACAGCGCAGCACAATGGCCCCTTCTGCTTTAAACAGATGAACCGAGCGAAAAGCACGCCAGCCCAACCCCTCCAGCCGAAAACGCACTTCTGAGTCGCGCATTCCTCAGGGCCACAGTGATTACAGGTTAAAAACCAAAGGGTCCCGAGTCATCGAACCGCTGGCACGTTGGACTGGCTGCCCACTCTGATATGTGCTCACTGGGCGAAATGAACGCACAGCCAGTGAAATGAAGACTGTTTAGAGAAACGGGGACTGGATGTGAACCGCATTACGTCATGTTCTGTAATTCAGTACCAGGCCTGGAGCACTTTTCTTCCTCAGGGTGAGACTGAGCTGTTTCCTCTGTAGCTGAAAACCTGTCTTGGCTGCTTTTCAGCATGTAATGCACCCAGCACCACAATACCGTGACTAACATGTATGTTGTGGCAGATACATGATACAGGTGTGTGGTACGGTTTGTGCTCAGTTGCTTTCAAACAGCCTGTAAGCAGTCCACGGGTGATTGTGGACTGTTGGGTCAGGGCATTATTCTGCTGGTGTCATTAGTGGAGTAGATCAGGCTGCTGCTGGTTTTGGGGCAGGTCCAGTGACAGAGGCAGCGTACTCCATGGATGGTTCTGATCCGAGTGCAGCTGTTTGAGCGGCACCGCTGTCCCTCCCCGCAGGTTTTCAGCACCTACTCCAACGAGGAGTATGACCGGCGCAACGACGAGGTGGACCCGGTGGCGGCGTCGGCCGAGTACGAGCTGGAGAAGAGGGTGGAGAAGATGGACGTGTTCCCGGTGGAGATCGAGAAAGGTGGGTGTCCCGCCCCAGGTTAGCCCCCTCCCCAAACAGCAGCCAGCGTTTCCTGGTCCCTTGAAATTCCTTGAGAACCTTTTCAGCTGGGAAAGTCATCAGTCATGAAAAGCATTGAGATGTTCCAGCGTTCTTGAAAAGTCTTGGACACTCGTCCAAATCGAAGAAAAATGAATTCTTTTTACAGTGAGTGAAATGCATACCTCTTTATTCACTGATGTAATTTACTATCAGGGCCTGCAGTGTCAATGTGCCGATTTTGCTAGTATATCACTCAACAGCTTGTGTATTAACTTCATTCCTGAGAGTCCCTGGGGAGTGGTGTTGCTGACAGTTTGCCAAAGTGTGTAACAGCGTAGACGCCAAACATTTGGAAAGCAGACTGTCTCAAAATGAATTTCCCTTTGCAATGTCATCTTCAAAGTAGCCCAGTTTTAGGATAAATCCACTATAGCAGCAATTAAAATAGTCCTTGAAAAAATGTATGTTACTGAAAGTGTCTTTGAGAAGTCCTGTGCGATGGAACTGGTTTGCGTGTGACTCCTGAGCAGCTGTGGCTTTCCTCCTCACTCTGACCACCCTCCTCATCTTCCTCATGGTCCCCTCACTCTGACCCACCCTCCTCTTCCTCACTTGCAGGAGACAACGGCCTGGGCATCAGCATCATTGGGATGGGTGTGGGGGCGGACCAGGGCCTGGAGAAGCTGGGGATATTCGTCAAGACCATCACGGAGGGGGGCGCGGCCCAGAGAGACGGGCGGTAAGGGCCGCCGCCTCTGCTGTCACCTTCCCGGAGAGCGCGCTCTCCTGTTTGATCCCTCCCTCGTTCCCTCCCTCCTCCGGAGCCAGCAGGCTGAGCGCTCAGCCTCCCGGGGAAGCGGCCTCTGTTATCTTTTCCCATCGCGATGATCCGGAACCCCTTCCGACATGAGACGCCCCGCGCGCGCCCTCCATAGAGCTCCCCAGGGGGGGTTCCCGAAACGCCGTGTCTAAACAGCCGGGTGTATTAATATCCTGCAGTAAAGAGCTAAAGAAAATATGGGCAGGGGCTCCTCAGGGAGCAGAGCTCTCTGCAGGACTTCCAGACTCAGAGAGCAAGGCTTTGTACTGTTCCCTGTGTCAGCGAATGGGATTTATCCATGCAAGTATGCCATCACATTACATACAATTTCAACATGCGTTCTGCCATGCTGGGGGTGGGGTGGGGTGGGGGCACTTCAACCTCCACTGAAGAGTAGCCCCCGCCTGGGTGATGCACAGCAGTTAGTTTTGTTGCTCACCACACATCATCTGGGGTGGGGAGGGAGGGAATTATTCAGACAGTTTAACAGGGGGTTATTAGATGGCCAGATTGAAAGAGCCTAAGCAGGATTGGCCAGGACTCTTGTTGGATCTTTACTGGCTGCAGTGAGTCAGGGTCTCAGTTCGACATCCTGCATGAAAAGACGGATAGCGTCAGGTCTCCGCCCCTCTCCCTCTGACCCGTGTCGGGTAGCGTCAGGTCTCCGCCCCCTCTCCCTCTGACCCGTGTCGGGTAGCGTCAGGTCTCTGCCCCTTCTCCCCCTGACCCGTGTCTGTTCTCTGCCCTCCAGGATCCAGGTCAACGACCAGATCGTGGAGGTGGACAACATCAGCCTGGTGGGGGTGACGCAGCTCTTTGCCGCCACCGTCCTGAAGAACACCAAAGGCACCGTCAGGTGAGCGTGCGCTTTCCCTCCCGGCCTGCCGGAACACGCCGCTGTCAGCCACTCCCTCGCCAGGCGCCGAGGCTGTGGTGGGCGGGCTCACGGAATGCGGGCGCTTTGTGAGGTCACAAAGGCTTTCGTCCAATGGTTGGACTCGTCAGGAAATGCCGTGGAGAACGATGACACCAGCCAGCTGTGGCTTCCACAGTGTAAAGCAGGGCAGTGTGTGCTCGGGGCTGGCTGAAAGAGAGCAGCCGCTACTGGTCTGTCTCAGGCCAGCGAAACGCACGTTCGCGCATGCCCGGCACACACAGTACCCTGCGCTCTGGTATGAGGAATGCACTGCGCCAGAGGGACCAGAGGAAGGAAGTTTTCACCTTTGCTGCTGCAGCCCTGAGCCCTGTCGTCCCTCTCTCTCTCTCACTCCACGCAGCTTTCTGATTGGCCGGGAGAAGCCTGGGACGCAGAGTGAGGTAGCACGCCTCATTAGCGAGACCCTGGAGCAGGAGAAGAACCAGCAGCATCTACGCATGGAGGATCCCTACGACCACTCCACAGAGGAGGTAAGACAACACTCTGAATACTCTGTCTCACAACCACTCTACAGCCCAGTTTACATTGGGTTTAAACAGCCCGCAGTAGGGGTACTCTAGGTCAGAGTGGGGTATACACAGCCCACAGCAGGGGGTGTGGTTGGGTTATACCAAGCTCACAGCAGGGGGTGCGGGTGGAGTGTACCCAGCCCAAAGCGGAGCTGGATCTGTTACACATGGTGAGCGGAAGAGCCACTCCTCGTCGGTGTGATTTTTCTGCAGCCTGCAGCGGGGACACTCCAGGTCAGCCTCGCCCTTCCCTTTTAAAGAAGCCCACATTATTCCAGGCAGGTGTTAGGCAAGCTCTGATTCAGCCTGTGCTCACACAGTCAATAACACGCTGGAGGAATGAGCAGCCACCACGTCGGCGTCGGCCGCAGTTGTGCAATGTTTGCTTTTCGAAAGCATTTCCAACCACCAGCCTTTATTTAAAGGGGAACTCAGTGCAAAGGACAACATGTTATAAGAAAGACAAAGTTAAATCTTTAGAAAGTGATGAAAACAAGTAAGTGTTCACTGTGGAAGTAAATCTGTTAAGAGAGTGCAGTTACATTCCCGTGTGGAGGCCCGCGCCTCGTCCGCCGCAGTTTCGCAGTGACAAGTTGCAGCGTGGGGGTGGATTTTTGAACATCTTCCCGCACTGATAAGGAAAACAAAAGGGAAAACATCCTCGGTTCTGCGGCAGTGATTGTTTTTCCCTCAGCCGGGGCCTCCGCTCTGGCCTGAGAACACAGTGATAAGCGGTGTGTAGTTTCTGTCCCCCGGAGGCCCCCCGGAGTCGGGCTCGCTGGGTGAGGTGTGGGCACCCCGGAAGCGGTGAGCTCATCGCCGCCCGCGGGCGTGTCTACAGAGCGAGCGCGAGCTCAGGTGTGTGATTAGCCACCCCCCTCTGTTCCAGGACGAGCACTACGAGGAAGAGGAGGGGGAGGAAGAGGTCCTGAGATCCAGCTTCTCGGGAAAGACGATGGCCGACGTGCTGGACCTCCCGGAGAGCGAGGACATGTTTCTGCCCTCCAACATGGACTCTGCGCACCTGGGATTCAAATTCAAAGAGGTACTTCTAACGGCCACGCCTTTTCCCTGCAGAGGCCTGTCATCTGAACTCATACACAGTCTGATGCTGACACGCTGTCTAGGGGAGAAAGATGACAGGTGTTACTACTTTGCACAGTAGTAGTTCTTGTATTATAACCTTTGTTGCTCACATGATTTCAGCAAGCTTCACAGTATATCTGTATGGTCAGATCCTATGCAAATACATAGTTAATGAATGAAAGGGTACTGTAATCACACACTCATGTCCACGACCTGAATAGTATGTCACTATTTGACACGTAGAGTACATTAATGCATATACTTCTGCTGTGGAATATGATTTTTCATGCTTTTGTACTGTAATTCTGCTCTTTGCCCCAACAGCTCCAGATGAAGCACAGCATAACCACGGCTGAACTCTGCCAAGTAAAGGAGAGGGTAGGTCAATCTGGAAACCTCTTTTAAACGTAGCCCCTCTGTAAACGTCACTCTGTAAACAATAAAGGGATCAGGCCTTTTCACTGGCAGTTTACAGAACGCCGCAGTGGTTAGCCAGTGGTTTTACACTCCGCTCTCTGGCCGCTTCACAGTTGAGGGCGTCGGAGGAGAGCAAAGCATCATGGGAGGCGAAGCAGACCCAGCTGCAGCAGGACCTGGAGGAGACTCAGGAGAGGGTTCAGAAGCTGGAGGCGTACTGGCTGGAGGCGCAGGAGCTGTGCAAAACGCTCAACGAGCACCTGACGGAAACACAGAGCCAGCACGAGGCCCTCGACAAGAAGTACAACAAGGCCAAGAAGCTGCTGAAGGACTACCAGCAGAAGTGAGTCCTCACTGCAAGGGGGCAGCCGCACTCCAGGGGTTTTTCCTCTTTAATATATTCATTTTAAAAACTTGGCCACGTCTGAAACACTCAGCCGTGCTCGGGCTGGTTCTGCTGCCTTTTTTTCCGGCTGACCTGAGCTTCCCTGACCATTTCAGCAGAGTTAAAGTGACTGACACCCACTGCCAAGCACTGCATCCCTTAAATATTCACCTAATGAAATGTTGTTTTTCCATCCTTTGCCATGCCTAATGGCTTCTTACTCTGTTCCCAGGGAAATCGACTTTGTGAAGAAGGAGGAGGAGCTAAAAAGAGCTCTGGATGAGCAGGAGAAGCAGTACAAGGAGCAAGTGGAGAGCCTGACGGAGAGGGTAAGACCTGAGGGGGAGGGTCACACTGAAGCATTGTGGGTAAAGAGTCAGGATTCACACTGGAGCATTGTATGCCAAGGGTGAGGTCCCACAATGGTGCATTGTGGGTAAAGGGTGAGGATTCACACTGAAGCATTGTGGGTAAAGGATGAGGAGCCGAGTGATGTATTGTGGGTAAAGGGTGAGGATTCACACTGAAGCATTATGGGTAAAGGATGAGGAGCCGCGTGATGTATTGTGGGTAAAGGGTGAGGATTCACACTGAAGCATTATGGGTAAAGGATGAGGAGCCGCGTGATGTATTGTGGGTAAAGGGTGAGGATTCACACTGAAGCATTATGGGTAAAGGGTGAGGATTCACACTGAAGCATTGTGGGTAAAGGATGTGGAGCTGCAGTGATGCATTGTGGGAGACAGCTCTACTCTCTCTGCAGATTGCAGTGCTGGAGGCCAGATCCCCCTCAGAAGAACGTGCAGAGTCCCCCTCCCGTCCGGACTCTGCGGGTGAGAGAAGGCTGAGCAGTCCGGAACCTGGAGATCTGGTCAAGGACACGCAAACGCCAGACACCTTGCTGTCAGGTAGACATCTAAGCTGTCACTGAATTGCACTGTCCCTGTCTGTGCTAGCAAAGGGAGAGTGAGACATCTTAATTGGTGGAGCTACCGTGAGTTGTCAGCTCACATGAACCAATCAGAACCTGATTTTCTCCCCACAGCAGAATGCTTTGATTTGTCTAAATCAAGGAGGCAATGAATTTTGCCACTTGTTAGGGTGGAGTGCTTCACCAGTGCTTGCAGTAAAACTCCCATGGAGTCAGGGTTGCCAGGTTCTGGCCGGTTCAGGCTGAAAGGGGATTTCCTGGAGCACTGCATCTGTGTGAACAGTACGCTGCTGGTGCTCACAGAGCGGTAACGAGGCGCGCTTTGGCTCCTCCGCAGACCTCGACTGGGGCGACGCCGTCCCCGAGACGGAGCGGCTGGACACCAGCGCGCACCGGGCCAAGGGCCAGCTCGCCCAGAAGGCCAAGCGGCAGCCGCCGTCTCGCAGCAAGCTGAGGGAGACGTTCGGGGCGCCGGCCTGCCCAGCTCCGGTGAGTCCGGGACCCGCCCCCCCCCACGCCCGCACTCCTCTCAGCCAGCCCGCGTCTGATTCTGCAGGGCTTCGTACCGGGCCGATCTCTGGGCCGGATGATTTTTCCCTCACCTCAGTGCATGCTGCACTAGCATCTACCTGTCTGTCATCTCAGCTCAAGTGACAGGCAGCAGTGTGGCGTAGTGGTACAGAGTAGGGCTTATAAACAAAAGGTCGCTGGTTCAATTCCCTGCTGGGGCATTTTTGTCAAGGTACTTGACCCACAATTGCAAAGTAAATGTGCAGCTGCATAAATGAGTAAAATTGTAAAATGCTCTGGATAAGAGCATTTGCTATATGACAATAATGTAATGATAGGGCAGAAGTGACTCGTGTCGTTCTCCAGGAGAATGAGGAGGAGGAAGAGGCAGCGGGGGAGGAGTCCCCCCGAAGGAGGCGGTCCATCCAGGAGAGCCTGTCTCTGCCCGTGCCCATGCTGGGTAAGAGCGAGGCGCCCGAGCCCGCGGGGAGTGCCAGGGTCCGGGCGGAGCTGTCCCCCTCGCCCTCCCTCCCGGTGCAGGCGGGCCAGCAGGGGGGCGGGTCAGACAGCGGCACCAGCCCCACCCTGACCCCGCCCAAAGACACATCCTCCCCGCACTCTCCCTCTGGCTTCCTGCGCAACGTCAAGAAGAGGGAGTCCAAGGGGAAGGGCAAGGAGGCCAAAGGTGCGTCCCCGTCTCGAAAAGTCTGTCCATCAGGGACCCGTGTCATCAGGCATGAACAGTGTGCGGTCCTGGAAAGCACAGAGCTGCTGCAGTCACAAGTCATTTTAATGCAAAAAAGAGACTGTTAGGATCCTCATGTGTTTTACTTTCTGGAGGAACAGCTGCAAGGTTACCTGTTTAAAAAAATATTTTGAAGCAATTGGAAGGGCTTTTAACAATTATTTGCCAAATGAAACAAGATGGTGTCACAGATAAATGTTCTGACTCTGACTGAAAAAGTATCTGGTTTTTTACCTCATGAGAGCCGTCTCCTCCTGTAGACACACACCAGGTATACTGCAGTGTAATTCTGCTTCTCTGGAAATTAAATAATCGCTTTTTTTCCCTTGTAGATGATGCAAACGACACTTCGTCCACAGGAAAACCAAAAAGACGATTCCCTGACTTTGGGTAGGTCACTGTAAGGCATGAACGCCTGTGATGATGGATGATGGATGCGTGCCAGTTAACACTCTTTCGTAGCCCTGCTTAACCTCAAACGCTTTGTCTCCCTACAGCGGCCTCCGAAAGTCTGGCGGCAAAGGGAAGAAGCACGACAAGGAGTCGGTTCGAGCTTCTCTGGACAGCAGGTGAGGTCACATGACTCTAGTTTTGTGATGTCATAATGGAAGCCCAGTTGCCAGCGCCTGATTGGGTAGAGAACTGTGCTGCTATCACTCGTGTGTTAAGAATGTCGTCCAGTTAGAATAACAGTGGGTGCTCACTGTTTCTGCAAACCGCCAGGGGGTCGGCGGACTTGCTGGAGGAGTCCGGGGGGAACCTGTCCCCCTCGGAGTCGGTGTCCTCCATCCCCACCTGCATGCCCTTCTCCTGGTTCGGGGACCGGGACAAGGAGCCCTCGTCTTCCAGCAGCAGCCTGCCCTACACGGCCACCGAGACGGGCAGCGAGCAGAGCCAGGACAGGAAGCACAAGGTGAGCGCCGGGCCGACCTGCCGGGCCACAGCTTCGGTGTGGGGCCACCTCCAGCCGCTCACAACACTTCTCAAACATTCATTCATCATTCATTGGAGGGAATGCGGTTTTTCCCACCCCGTCTTTTCCCAGCGAGTAAGAATGGACTGCCGCTGCTTTAATGGAACAAAGTGAAAAGCGTTCTCTCCCTAAAAGGTGTCGGGGAAGGACTGTGGAACCCCTGCCTCACAGGGAAAGAGTGTGAGTGTGTGTCTGAATGTGTGTCTGAGTGTGTGTGTGAGAGAGAGAAAGAGAGAGAGAGAAAGAGAGGGGATTGGAATCAAACAATGCTGTTCCCTCACTGACCACAGCTCCTTGTAGCAAGCAGAAGAGAGAATGAAGTCATTGATAACATGAACACGCATACTGTAAGATTCATTTTTTATATAATCAGTCTGACCACATTTATAAACCAACTGCAGTGTCACCCTGTGTAGACACAGGGGCTGCTGACTTCAGTCCATCCAGAGACAAAGCAGATCACACAGAAAGCCAGTCCAGTACACGTCACGCTCATCGTGGGGCTTTGAATACCTGAAAATGTTGCCTGTTTTTGGAAATGGTTCATTTTTGTCATTAACCACGTCATGGTTGCAGCTATCAGACCGAAACCGCTGATAGCGCAGGATGTTTGGAGGATGGCAGCGGATTACGAGGCGGAGTGGGAAGTCCGTCCTGTGTCAGCCAGCTGACCTCATTCAGCCCCTTCTGGCTGCTTTTGCGATGTGTCAGCCAGCGATAAGCCACTGATTCACCACCCAGCAGCCCACTCTTAAACTGGGCTCCTTCTCCTCTGGGAAAAACAAAAAAACACGGCGGCCTAAAGACACGCAGTAGCCAGCAGGCTTCAGGGAGTTTCAGGACGGTTAGCAGTTAGCGGTTAGCATTATCAGCGTCCCGGAGCCACCGGCGCGGTCAGCCGTTCCCGACACAGGACAGGCGGCCGGGCCTCCGAAACCCCGCGGGCGGCGTCGCCTGTCAGAGAGCAGGGGAAGGAGCCGGGACCCTCTCAGCGGCTTGGCGGGCGGGGAATTAATCCGCGTTAACCACATCTGCTCACACGGCCCGGACTAATTCACACCCCACGGCCCGAGATGCCAGCGCCGCAAAGCTGTCACCACGCCTCTGCCCGCGCTGGCGGGGGCCCCTCTGTAATTCCGCAGCTCGTCAAACTGCAGTTTAGACTCGCTCCAGGCTGCCAGTGTGTACTGCAAGTGACCCGCTATGGTTTGCAAAATCGCAGGGACCCATCCGAAGCGAATGGGTGGCCTTTCTCACTAACAATCCTTCTTTTAAACAGACAAACCTCTCCTGGTCCTCCTTATTCAGTCGCTCGTTAGACTTGGTACAGTATAAACCTCTATTCTCCCCTCCCCTCCCCCCCACTCTCTGAACCCTTTATAGTTAGATAGTTCCGTAGATGCTGGTTAACTAACTCTAACATTGTAGTCTAGCAATTGTTAGTTCCCTTGACTACTAACGCAGAGAGCACTGTGTTTTGTGTGTGTCTTTTGTGTGCCATTCTGTGTTTGTGCACTAGTACAATAAATCAGGAAGCAGCATAAGCTTGATTTTTTCAGATTTTAATATCTTATAAATGAGCAGTTAACTGTTTAATTTTCTTATCTTTTGTACGATCAAGTTTATGCCTCTTCTGACTGAATGTTGCACACACTAGCACTTAGCAATAGATTGTCCATTGTGCTACTTATAGTATAGCTCTGAAGCAGTGGTTCATAGCATAGTTTTATTTTAAGTTTAAGCACCCTGTAAAGGACGAAACGGCCTTTTTGGAGATGGAAAGTTAAATGAAGTACCTGCTGGAGTTTTACTAAGGCTTTGGGCATGGATTTCTTTGTGGTTCTTAAACATATCTGCCTGTTTCTGTCCTTGCACTCTAGGTCAGGAGTCATTAGCTTTTTCTCATTGTCTGGAAGCTGACATGTTCTTGCGGTTGGACCAATTATATGGGAACACTGCATTAAATCATGATATGCACAGCAAACCAAAAGAGTGCACCTGCCACATTCATGTAATAGACAAAGAGAAAGTCTTGGCAGTTGCTGTGATATTGCATCAGTAGTTCCATAGCCAGGTATGTTGATTTTTAAACAGGACCTGATACACTTCACACAAGCGTTCAGCTAATTTACAATAATTCAACACCATTTGGCTCTGAATGTAATGTTACATTATTACCAGAGAGACTTACATTTTTATCCATCTGTACAGCTGGATATTTCCTCAAGCAATCATGGGTTAAATGCCCAAGGGTACAACAGCAGTGCCCCAGCAGGGAATCAAACCAGCAACCTTACAGTTACAAGCCCTGCTCCTTACCACCACACCACACTGCTGCCCAACACTGCTGTGTTGTAGCACATGCTTAGCTGTAGCCGTGTCTGTAGTAGCTGTAGTGGACGTTTCTGTAGCCTAGCCCTTGACTGTAAGGTAAGGTAGCGTAACGTAATGCAATGTAATGTAGTGTAATGACTCCCAGGCTCTCCAGCTGGCCCTGCTTGTTGTGTGTGAAGTGTTTCTCACAGCCCTTAGCACAGTCACAGTTTGTGTGTCACTTCCCGGATCACAGCTGACGGTAGCCCGTCCACGGCAAACACCACCCAGCACTCACCCCAGCAGTGCAGCCTTTCGGCAGAAAGCCGGCAGCTCTGGCCACAAACCACCCCCCATGTGAACAAACACTTCCCCTGCGTTCGCCTGCGGGAGACGGAGGAAAGTACTGAGTCGGGACCTTGAGGAGCAGGTGCCATCGTTGACCTTGCCTCGACAGACAAGGCCTCCGATTCATTGTTTTAGAAACATCGCTGCCTCAGACCCTCTTTCATCAATGGAGACGGTCTCTTACAGGCAGAAAGTGAAAAACATACTGCTTTACTGAGCATGTTATAAAAATCCCTCAATATATTAACACAGAGAGCATAAACATAATGGCATAAGGATTTTGAGGTCATTTGGGAGTCAACCAGTAGGCTTTATGTGGGACAACCAAATGAGTTGAATAACATTTGACCACCTGTGTCTCCATAGTGGGATATAATTCTTGCCCACAGCTCCTACTGTAACCAGTTTTTTCCAGAGGCAAATGCATTGCGGAAGTTTTTGTTTAAAATGAAAAAGGGGTGTGATCAGCTGCCGATTACTTTCACAAGGAATGGCCGATGAAAGTGTTTTTAAATGATGCCAGTTTTGACGCATGCCGTTATCTTTCAGCCATTTACTTGCAAGAATTAGCTTGTGTTTGATCCTTATCCTAAGGGGCCAGCTTGTTTTGCCTGTTTGGTGTTTGGGGTAGTAACAGATACAAAGGAACTAGTACTACATCGCCCTTTGGCCAAGGAACCTTCCAATATATTTACAAGTTAGACAATAACTTTTGAGACTAAGAAAAATTCATATCTACTGCACTGTCAGTAGTATAATTATTACAGTGGATCGTGATTGAGCATGATTGTATGTACAGTTAATGTCAAAGGGCACATGGAACGTCACAACGTGCACTTCACATCAGACGTTCCCTCGTCAGTTTGTACACCCGAAAGCCCGTCATTCATTGGCGTCACCTGCACTCCATGTTCTGTGTTGCAAGTCTCCACCCCAGATACCAGCCCTGTTAGAGCCCTAGAGCCAGTGAGTAAGTAGCGATGGCATGCTCCCAGTGTCTCCGTCCACTTAATGTCTTCCTTGTCTCCGCTTGTTCCAGAGTTTGTCTGTCATAGATGATTCAAACCCTGGAAGTCCCAGTTCGGACTTGACAGGGCTAGTGGCGGAGCCCGCTCTGTCCGGGCGCTCGCATACTTTAACCTTCTCTTCCAACGAGGTGAGTCGCGCCCGGTCGCCGCTCCGCCATCTGTGTGACGATTTTCTGTGTGTCTGGCCTTAAACGCGCCGTGGAGCGGTTAGCCGCCCTCCCGCCGCAGAGCAGTAAGCATGCGCTCCCAGCGTCCTGCGATAGCTGCCCCCAGGACGTGCGAATGCGGAGGAGAGAGGGATCGCATGTGTGTGACGAGGCTTCAGCAGGGTGCGAACGCAGGGGGGCCGGCTTAATTCGATAGCCAGTGCCTGCTTGCGGCTAGCCGGCCGCTGCCCGCGCCCCTGTACACGGTTCTGTCACTCAGACAGCACGCCAGTCCTTCACTTCCTGTGTCTGTGTGAGGCTCGCCTTTTACCTTCCTGTGACCCCCGCCCCCATCCTCCGTTATGTAAGCGTCTCTGTCTTTCGGCCACATTGCTGTCATGTCTGTAATCTCTGCCTGTTAGCCTCTGCCTCTGCTGGCTGCAAGGGGGGGGTGGTTTGGGGAGAGGGGGCGTCCAGCAGCTTAGCGCTCAGGCCGTGTTGCGAAAGGCCTGCCTCATACTTTTGGCAGGTTGTGTAACTCCAACACAGGAAAAGCTGAAGCGGCAGGTAAGAGTTAGTGGGGGGTGAGAGCACGGGAGAGCGAGAACCTGCTTTGACTTCTCTCTCTCTGTAACTGAACCCTCGTTTAAATGCACGTTCCAGATTTTTATCTGCTCCGTTTCAAGTCTTCTGCCCCTGCGGCCCTGCAGAAGATACGAGCCCCCTGACACAGCTTTTATTAAAATAACACCCTTTCAGCTGATCTGCTTCAGATTTGTAAAGTGCATCATGCATGTTGCTTTGGAATGGGCAGATTAGGAGATTATGGAATACAGAGTATAAGTATACCATTTCCAGCTGTCATTTAGCAGGTTATTCATTTTCATCCTAGTCAGTAACTCAGTGCTTAACTATTCATATTCAATTTTCTATATCATTGGTGTTACCAATAAACATGTTATATAATGTACATTAATGTAGCCCAGTATGTTTTTCTATGTGTGGTTGTATTTTAACTCCAGTAACTGCTACAGTGACTAATATTCATTTATGTTTTAATAATATATTATTCCAATATATTGATCACCATCTGTTTGATGTGAAAATGTTAATCGTAAAATACCACTGCTCTTTACTGCTGTCTGAAATAATTTATGATTTCACACACCATGACTAAAAGCTGGCTGTGGTTGAGTGCTTTGTAGTTCAGACTTGCTCCTCATGGTTGAGCACACAGTACTGCAGTTACAGTCCAACAGTGTTACCTGCAGGACAGTCACATGACCCAGCATGACTGAGCAAGCAGGGCCCGAGGAGGAGGGACAGAATGAGTAACACCTCTGTGTGTGCGTGTGTAGACTTTGGACGATGACCCGGTCCCCACGGGGAAGGAATACCAGTGGCAGAACCGCCCCATCTCTGAATGGACCAATCAGCAGGTCTGTCACTGGTTGATGGGCATGAACATGGACCAGTACACGCCCGAGTTCACAGCCAAGGGCGTGGACGGACAGCAGCTCATACACCTGGACAGTGACAGGCTCAAGGTAAAAGAGCATTCCTGTGTTCCACTGGTGCTGGGTAAAGCTGTCAGATCTCATATCGGCACAGTGACATGGCTAACAGCTAAGACCCCAGCTTTGATGATTTATTTTATGACTTCAATATCACGGATTCTATCCTAGCATTTTCTTTAGTTTGCACTTAAAATACAAGAATGTATATCACTCCTCAGGATCTTTCTAAGAGAGGGTGTAAGCAGGTCAGCTAAAACAGAAGTGTTTCAGTGGCCTTGACTGCCACCTACTGGGCAAAAAAGGTATACGTCTGTGAATTCAGAGTATTTTACTCTTATATCCATTTCACAGTTCAAGGTTACTTCTGCATTGTATGAAAGGGTCCAGTGATTAAAATGGCGATCCGTCAGGGGTAAATGGTGGAAGGTTTCAGTTGATCAAGCGGCGTAGTTGAACCTGACCTCCAGCGGAAACCTGCTGAAACCTCTCCCTCCTCAGGCGCTGGGCGTTTCCAGTCAGAGCGACCGCGCCACCATCAAGAAGAAGCTGAAGGACATGAGGAAGGCCCAGGAGAAGATGGAGAAGCAGCGGGAGAAGAAGGAGAAGGAGGCGAGGCGCAGTGGGAAGCTGCCGGCCAGCACCGACTCCATCTGTTGAGCTTCACCTGGGGGGGGCGGAGTCCTGCTCCCGGCTCCTCCCACTGTTCCTGACCCCGCCCAGCCGGTACTGTCACATCCAGCCACTCTGCTGTTCCAGGCAAACTCACACGTTACTCACACACTACTCTTAAACCACTGCTGAGCAGCTGAAAACCACAACAGGAAACACCTCCCCCAGAATGCTTTTTTTTTTTTTTTTTTTTTAATTCCTCTGTGGTATTGATTGATGGTCCTATACTAAATGCTGTAAATTCTAGAGCAGCTTCATTTTAATGCATTTTAATCTAGCTGCCTTCATGCTACCGCAACACAATGACGTCACTGCCAATACAAATCGGAGCACGGCCACTGAAGACTGTTAGTTGACATCTTACAATGTTCACCCCTCCACTCGGCTTTCGGTACCCCCAAAATCTGCTGAAGTCGGCCCTTGTCTTTGAAGTCGCACAACACCACAGTGCTGACTTGGGCACAGTGAGGTCCTTGGATACAGCTGGAGCTGGGGGGGTTGACAGAGAGCAGTGAGATCATCCAGGACATGGGGCTGACTGCCTCGCAGTCTTAAGTCCTCTACAGACTGCAGTGAAACCTAAATGCAAAGAAAATGTATATGTACAGCTTAAATCACTATAGCTATTATATGCAGACATTTCACTACTCAAAGGGAATCTGAAGATTTGATTGTAGTTGCACACACGCCAAACACATGTGCTTAGTGTAGTCCTGGAAATGATTTTTTTTTTTTTTTAATGTTTTAGGTGTCTATTTTACTTTGTCACTGTAAGGATGAGAAAAGTGATACCTCCTTTTCAAAGGTGTTTTAGAAATGAGTCAATAGAGGATCTCGCTCATGGTTCCCCACACAACTGTAGGGTGAAATGAACACTGCTTTTTATGGGCTTTACATTGTTTTTTTTTTGCAAGAATCATACCTGTAGACATGTACAGCTCTTTTCATACAGGAACTTTGTACAGTTATTGAGATAAAAGCACTATATTGTCTTTTAAGCTACAAAAGGTGACAAGGTTTTAAATGTATAAATAAAAGGTTTTATACATGTTTGCGTATTAACTGCATACGTTTTTTTAAAAAAAGAAAATTTCATATGATTAGAGTTTGAGCATTTAGGTGAACATTTTCTACTAAGTAGAATTAGCCAATAGTACGGGACCACTTTTGCAAAAGAAAGCGAAGTTTACAGGGTGTGGCTGTATTTTTACTGCTGACTCCACAGGGGGAAGGACAGTGGGGGCTGGATGTGTTCTGTGGTCCAATTTAACGGGGGAAACCAGTGTCCTTCAAGGCTGATGCATCAGAACTGGGGCCTTGGTGACCCCACTGCATGCACTCCTGTTGATCAGGGAGAGGGGGGGGAAGTGCAGACTGAGGTCTGGAAGACTTATGATGCAGATTAATTAAAATGTTCAGATTAAGATTACGGTGTAGTATTCTGCCTCATTCCTCACATACGACCTGATCTTTAGGCCTGGAGCGTTGCGAACGCAACCACAGAGCTGCGTCCCTGTAATTTTTTTTTTCTGAAATATAACTGATTCCTCTGTATCGTTTGATCAGACTGAGCATCGGATGTTTTAATACGCATTCAGACAAAGGGATTGTGCAGTAAGGCCCGCAGGTCTGGTGAGAAGAGCCAGGCTCCTGTGACGATCCCCATGGTAAATACTGTATATGCAGCACAAATAAAACTCCTTTTCTCATATTAAGGCATGCCGTTTCATCTGTGTGAACTTCTTGCTGTACAGTACAATAAGTATTTGTATTATGCCTGACCTGGGAATTAGACAGGGCACACAAAGGAAGTATAATTCATTGTAAAAACTGAGGATCAGCACCAACACTGCTGAGGTTTTTCAGAGCTTTTTTGTCACTGTTCTACCCCCATTCCAATCGCCCTCAAAACACACACACACACACACTCACTCTAATAGATACTAATTTTCATCCAGACACCACAAGCTGCCATAGATAAAACCGACCTCAATTCAGAACATACCTCCTATATATGTGAACCAGCCAAAGTCATCAGTTGGCAGTTTATTTCACAACATCCCAAAACAAAGCGCAATAAAGTGGGGCACCACAGACCCTCGATTCAAAAAAAAAAAAAAAAAGAAAATCGACAGGGAGAAAAAAAAAAGATCTGAGCGTCCTGCAAAGAGTCTGCATGTCACATTTACATGCAAGACCACAGCCAGGCCACACAGGAACACACAGGCGTGTGTGTGGGACTGTTCTGTGGGACGTGATCTCAGGGCTCTTCACATTTAGCCTTTGCTCGTCTCAGTAGTTTGTGTCTAAAGCGCATGGTAACGCAGCACTTAGTTTCCTGTGCAGGTTTCTCCCACGACTCACAACACCTCATCCTGTTCTAAATTTGTGAATTTGTACCATCTCTGACCTGTTTAATTACTGTACTGTAGGTGTACTCGCCCCCCCTTGTTTCCAGGTATGGCGTTAAATACTGGAAGCCAGGTTTTGAAAACCATATAATAGTCCCTGAATTTTAATGGTCACCAAATGTGTCAAATTGACATTTGTGTGCCACAAACACGTGGTACTGGCATATGCAGAATGTGGATGTGCCACGCCACCAGCTGGCACGACCACAAGTAAAATTATGAAACACTGCCGTGTACGGCATATTTGGAATCATCCCTCATGGTCCGATTTTCGTTGTATGCGAATAATAAATTACAAACTTGTGTAACTCACCTGTGTTTCTCTAAAAAGCAGGAATATGTTAGAGAAGCTGCACTTTAAAAACGGGCTGAAGGATACTAAGTATGGTGAGTGAAAATACACACAAGGTACCCAAGCCTTACTACTCCTGTCATATACCAGCATGAACAGCCTCAATTTTGAGTAGCGACGCTAGCACGCTAACAAAGCTTGAAAGGGTGCTCTTTCAGGCCCTTTTGGTGCACACTACTGCGCTAGAGACGACAAAATTTGGAGGAAAGTGTGTTTGTGTACGCTCTTCCAAACTGATGATCCACGAGGGCTCGAACATGGGAATGGACCTATCTGGGCTGCAAGTTTGTGACATTTATCCATTTAGCCGTTGCTGCTACAACACCGCATCCTGCCTACAGGTGAAGTTGATGCATGAGCCGCCTAAAATGTGCAACTTAATTTCATTCAGTCAGATTGTCCAGCTACTGTCTACTACACCAAGACTGGAAAGTAAAAGTAACACCGCATTATGGAATATCTTTAAAAAAAAAAAATCAAACTCATAAAAACCGACTGGCTTAATATTAAGACAACACTTGAGAAATTGTTCTTACCAACGTAAGAAATGTTGGTACTGTTTGATTTAAACCTGCATTTTCAAAAGCATTCCACAATGTAATTAGCGCATTTAAAGAAAACAGAAAAAAGTCACAGCAAACGCTAAGGAAATCCTGCTGAAACGCATGGCACTAGTACATTAAACCTGTCGCTTAAAGCTTATTTTAAAAACCAGTAGTATCCTATCCGAAAGTGAGCTGGTGGATTTGACCTTTGTTCGACGTGGAAAAATACTGACACACAAGCATGGATTCCTCCTGGTTTGGCACTCTGTGCCTCAACCAGAGAGTCACAGAGGCCCCGCCCACCGCACCCACGGCGTCTTTGACGCTAGAAACTGCGGAAGGTGGTCATGTCCTTGGGCTCTTTGCTGGGTACGCACCAGTCATCCGCCTCGTGCATAGTCTTGTAGTGTCTCCAAGCAGACTTATTGTAGACCGGGAGCCTCTCTATAGACTCTGTGGATAAGGCCTGCAGTGCAAATAAAGGAGAAATAACGCACAGTAACATCAAAGGGCAATCAACAAAGGTGCGCATATTTTTAGGACTACAAGTTGTAACAGGTGCCATCAAAATCCTTTCATTTGTTAGAATAGCTTGGAAATTTCTGTTTAACTGCAAGATGTGAAAATGTGAAATCCCCAACTGAACTTAACAAGCATCAGAAATGTGCCAATATTAATAATAACAAAAAAAAATCTGAATTTCCTTGTGTGACTCACCCGGATGTATATCACGGCATCTGTGCCGTATCCCTCCAGGGAATACAGTTTCAAATCTCCTTGAAAGTACTTGGCGTACAGCCGAGAGATGGGAAGACCGTAACCGTACCCAGCCTGCAAATATTCAGGAGAAGAAAAAAAAAAAAAAAACACAGATGTACAACTGGTTAGACCGCCACTGACTCCTACACTGTAATAACTAACTAAACAGGTCTGTTTTAGCCATTTGGAACCTTATCTTGTGGATGCATGTGGGAATAAACATGATACCAGCTCCAGCCATGACCTGTAGCCATTCTCTTGAACCCTTCTGTTTACATGACATTATTGTCATAATAATGACAATAATGACCCACAATTGACCCACAATTGCATCAGTATCCATTTATACAGGCGGATACTGATGCAATTGTGGGTCAGGTACCTTGCCTACAGGTACAACAGCAGTTCTCCAGCAGGGAATTGAACTAGCAACCTTCTGGTTACAAGCCCTGCTCCTAACTACTACGCCACACTGCTGCCGCACTACTGTATTGTATAGGAGACTGGCTGAGGGTGCGGGGGCTGTGCTTACCAGGGGAGTGGCCCGCGAGGTCTCCATACGCGGCCGAGGGGCGGTGGAGTAGGTGTAGGTGAACAACCTGTCGATCTTCCGTAAGGGCACTCCCCCTCCCCGGTCACTCACCTGTAAAATCAGGGGCACGAAAATCAACCAGTGAGCACGAGTACACCCCGACCCCCCCTCCCCAACCCCCCCCCGTGCCTGACTGAAATCTGAGCCGCATGTCCTGCCCCCAGGACGCCAGCTCACCTTGACGGTCAGGTCCTCCGTGCCCAGTGCCACCTGGACGTGGATGGGAGGGTACTCCAGGGCGTCCCCACAGAGCTCCATTGTGGCCCTCATGGCGTTCTAGAGGCGACAGCCCCAACACTACATGGGTTAGACTGTCTCCACTGCACAGAACTACAGCCTGCACCTCACTCCTTCCGCTGCAAGACCCAGATTTTACATGAGTTAAGGACTCCAGATTTTTTTTCCCCTCTAGAAAGCACAAGTTAAATGAGGTGCTACACATGGTGGTAGAGTTCACATTGAGCCTGGAGCCTGGTCAATCAAAAAGGAAAGATTTTAAAAACAGAACTACTATGATGTCTCAGCAAAATGCTGCCCAAGGTAAATTTTAGCTTTTTTTTTTTTTTTTTGGCAAAATCAGAGACACAACACCTTTTGCAAAAAAAGATCCAGACCAAGTTGTTAACAGTGGTTGCTTTCATTTTACTCTTCTAACAGTTCAATTTAAATGTGGCTGGTAGGCTTGCATTTTGACACACTGCAATAATATAAATATACAGGTCCTTTTCATTTTAGATTTTAAGGTGTGTTACACTAGAGCCTACATTTTTAACTCTACATTAAAACTGCATGTTAAATAATCAGGACTTTACAGCTACAACTGTTTCTGGGAGAGGATTTCTGGAAAATATGCCTGGCTTATTCAGACCACATCTTACAATGAGGACACGATTGTCCTCCTAACTGATTGGGTTTGACTGCTGTGTTAACTGAACACTGACCTAGATCTGACAACTTTGACAGCTAATCATTTCAAGGCCCTCTCTGAAAGACATTTGTTGACGTAAGTAGGTGCTTTTGTGGTGACAGAAAGGTACTGGTCTAAAGCCATGTAGCATGTTATTTCCCCTTTAAACAAATTTCAGGGCTTGAGTCAATAAAAATACAAACTGGCTTTGTTCTGGGACCTTAAGCCAGTAAATTTAAACATAATCTGCATTGCCAGTTTGTTCAACAGGCACAAAATGTACATTAGTCCATTGAGGACATATTTCCTCTTGTTCTGTTTGCACGACCATTCTTGCAAAAATCAATTTCTTTCTCGAGGGACTCACTGCAGATAATGGACAAGAGATGCCAAATCGAGAACACTGTTCAATTAATGGTTCAATAAAACCTCACAGATTAATAATTCAGATGGACTCAGTGGGTCAAGAACCAGTACTGGGAGACACTGCTTTAATCTGTCTCTTGTCTAGGTCACCTATGACATTGTAATATGCAGTATAAGGAAGTTTAGTGACAGACAGTACTTGGAGAGAGACTCCACTGAAGATTGTACATTTTTAACCAATATGCTGCAGAAGACAGAGAATAGACACAGTGTAAAATGAAGTTTAAAAAAACACATACACATAAAGCATACCTTAAAAAGTTCAAATACCATGTGGTACAGGTGGGATGGTACATACACCACTGTTATTGGCTTTCCTTTTTCTTTCACTGAAAAAACATGAAAACGTACATGTTCTTATTACTTTCCCCACTCCACTAGTCTTTTCCCATAATTCATAAAAAATACACTGTTAGCATTTCCCATTAATGCTATCCAACGTGATTAGCGCTGACCAGAGTTCATAATGAAAAGGCTGGGCAGCAGACAGTAACTTTCAGAGCAGATCACACTGACACATACAGATAATGCATTTTGCATTACCGTTGAATTCTTCCAGTACCAGCTCTGGCGAGTTCATGTAATACAGATCACAGAGTCGTCTGGCATTTTCATACGCATCTGAAAGACAAGGCACCGTTTTAGTCCATTTAAAAACAGACAGCATGGTGTACTGTCATGTGCCATGGGTTCGTGTTTTAGCGACTCAATTACTTTCAATATAAGAGAATCATTTCATGTGGCCAAAAATCCATTAACTCCATGCTTGGTTCACTGAGGCTTTTTCAGCACAAAAAAATGGGAGCATATTGAAATCAATGTGATACTAAGAAATTCACTCTGCCTACCGTTTCCCCCTGATAAATACACCATATTGTATCCATATCTCTAACAGTTACTTTTTCTATGATAGACTTGTTAACCCTACACACAACCCCCAACCTGGAGGACCAGTTGCTATGCATTTATGGGGCAGGGACGCAAAACTCCCTAAGGGTCAAACATAAACTGGCCCCACAAACCCCAAAATACGCCACATGGGCTAAAGAATGAAAGCCGATGCTCACAGACTCTTGGCTTCGCTATTAAATAAACCTGTGTTTCCCCTCTTCATGAAGCAAAAGAGTAGAAAGAAACAAAGAGTGTGTTCTCCACTCCCCCCGCGATCTGCAGGTACACACGTCTTATCAAGGTGACCCGGGCAGGGCCGGGAGCTCACCCTTCACCACCTCCACCACGCGGCAGTGCGGGTCGATGCTGCCAATCTGTTTCGGGTGGGCGGGGTTAACTCTGACCTTTCCACCGAAGAGAAGCGCTGCGGGATAAAATCAGAACTAAGTAACTAAAAATACAGCAGGGCTTCTGCCATATCAAAACTTATGTGCTAGTCATAAAGATGATTTAACTGCATGGTAAACTACATCAACATGTCCGGGCAGAATTCAAATTCAGTTTTTTTTGGCAGCAGCATTGTTCTGGAGTCTCAAAATATAAAAATTTGTGTCCAAGTTGTGAAATGAAAATTAAATTATTCTGGAAATGATATCATAGAAACCAGTTTCCAGCAATGACACTGAACAAGACTGACTGGTTCACAATGACTAGTGAAAATGCCACAACATTGAACTCTAATGTAGAAAGGGACAATTATGCAACATCCTCTCTTGTGCTGCAGCTTCAGGGCATGAGGAAGGTGCACCTGATGCACTGTAAGATACATCCTACACCGCGCTGTAGGCAGAGATCCTGTCTGTCATACTCAGTGAGAGACAGGAACGGGAGCTTACTGTGCTGGTTGAGCAGCATCCTGATGGATATGCGACTCATGTAGAAGCGATCGAGGAAGTACTGCACGTTCTGGCTGGTGACCGGGTCCGTCCCGTAGGCCTCCTTATACTCCACCACACCTTGGGCCATAGTGGGGATGACGTCATTGTGTCGGTTCCGGATCTTTATCACAGCGTCTGTGAAACTGGGCCAGATATAAATGAGCGTGGATCAACGTTACATAGCTCAGTGTTGTACAGAAAAAGGTCCGGTTGCGCTGAAGGCCACGTGGTGAAAACATGCATCTACTCACTCATAAGTGACTTTCTCGTCGTCTGCGTTTTTATCCTTAAACTCAAGGATCTCTTGCAGACTCTGCGCATACCTGAATGATACAGTTATAAGACACGGCATTATATATCTACAAGTGGCAGTGAAAAAACACACGGCGCAAAAAAATGCAGCAGCTACACGAGAATGCTTCTAAGTTAGAGAAGCTCACCTGTGGTTTGCCACACTGCATGTGATACAGATAGACTACATATTCTGTACGTTTCAGTCCCCTAAAGGTAGACACGTGTAAGCCATAAACACAAACAGGCCGACGCGCAAACTCACCAGCTCTGAACCAGGCGAACAGATGGTGTCTTTAACAAGTTGTCCGGCAGGAGGTTTATTTCTTTCATTATGTTAGCCAACCTTACGGGAAGTTCTTGTCTCAGGAATACAAACGACGTCCTTTCGCATGCATTTTCGGACCCTGCAAATGGCCAATGACACAACGCAAAAATCTATTTTGTCAAGCAATTTGTCAGAATTTATCGACAGTACAATATCCAAGTTTACTCAGGCTGGCAGCGAGCGATGACATCTACCTGCAAGCTAGCTAAACAGAAGACAACGATACAACTTTAGCAGGCTCGCTAGACTACCTAGTTAGTAACGCTACTCACCAAAATCCAGAAACTGTTTCATAGAGAGAGGTGAAGGAGAAAACCTGGAATAGTAGTCGATGTGCTTCCCAATTGAGCAGTTTTTCATCAAAAACCGTAAAAGCCTCATGATGAGAAATATACAGTAGCTAGCTACCTAACTAGATGGCTAACTTACGCTCCTGGAAAGCACAATATAGCAAACTTGCTAGCAAGCTAATTAGCTACAATCTATAGCTAGCTAGCAAGCTATCTGCCTAGCTAGCTAACAATATGCATCAGGTTCACTTCTCCGAAGGTCCCACAAAGACTGTCCATATCTGTCACTTCAGAAACGACAAACAAAAATCTATTTTTCGTGCGTATGTTATTGTGAAGGTAGTCAACAACACTCGCTAATTAGCTAGCTAGAGAGACGCGCTAGAGCGAGCGACCCAATCTGACACCGTTGCCTTTCTAGATATCTGGCTAACTCTACAGTAAACTGGCTAATACATTCCGCTCAGTTCCACTGCCCCAGTTAGCCAGGCAGCTAACTGCTGTCCTTTAAATGAATTAGCCTACGAACTGCTAAGTTAAAAATGGCAAGATTCATGCGTTCTGCATCTGAACATTCATCTGCGTCTGTCACGAAATAGTCAACAAAATACCGGCACGTATATCGCGGACTGCTAGTGAGGACGTCCTTGATACTTTCTGCAAATAATAATTAAATTATTGAAACGAGCCAGCTAAGGCCTAGCAGGTTTACGGGCTAAAATTGAATCCTCGCATACTGGCGTTTTTCATTGGGTCTTGCTTGTTGTCAATAGGGTTGTACGTTTACGTCACCGCAAATGGGAAGTTTAGGGAGGTGCAAGCGTGCATTCAAAGATGTAAACAGCACGGGCCGATTCTCCTGCTTGATAAACATTGAGCATGCCGTCCAAAACTTACACAACCAGATTTAAGCACTTAAATAACAACCCAGTCCACTCAGGTGAGACAAGGTAGCCCAAGAGCTGTCTTACCATACATTTTCCCTCTTCAGTTTGTACTTAATTTGATGCTTTCCGTTTTACCCCAATACTGCATTTTTTCTAATATCCTTCAGTTTCCTCTTTGTCCTACAGGTTGCAGAAGATTGTTTTAAACTATATTGAATTACCATAATAAATACATTACTGTTATGAGGTGTGATTTGTCTGCAACCTTTTGAATTCAGAAATGTTATATATAATATAATGTTATATTCATTATAATGATTATGTGCATTGTAAGCCTCTTAGGTTAAATGAGTCCACGACGGAACAATGGTAACAGTAGACAATAATCCCTGGAAGTAGAAGGCAAGGGGCCAGCAAGGACCAAAACACAATGAATGGTTTCCATAAAGCAACGGTTTCCATAATAATTACGTGACTTACAACCACCATATTCAATCCCCCTTGAATGTTAATACGGTTATAGAATATAACTGCATTTAATTGCTTATGAAAAACGGTAGGCATTACAGTTACTTCATAATTACTTAGACCACTAAAGATGGATTTTGAAATCATTGCTACAGGGTAGAATTGCTCAGAATGGTACCTGTTTTGATCAATTCCGACACAGTCTGTGCATAACTTTTAAAGATGAGCCTCTGAAGCACGGATTAGTGAAGGCTTTAAGGTAATACTTGAAGCATTCCAGGAGATTGAACTTCTATTCGTCATATTGAAAATAACTGCAATAACAACATGTGAATTACTTTTAAAAAGGGCATCCAAAACCAGATTCATGTAAAAACTATAATGGATACGTTAAACGCAATTTTTTAAAGTTAAAGATGGCGGACAGATCAAATATGGCGGGAAAATCAGTACGGTGACCGTCGTAAGTTCGAATAAAAATGTTCCTTTTGACATGAGAAATATGTGTTAAAATTTCTATTTCTCTAATCCACACGTCAAATAGAGTATTTATATATTCTCAAAAAATCGCTACAAAATCTAATATGCTATCATCCCATGTAACCTAAATACTGACACCAAATTTGTTATGATGACACCTCTTAATGATCTGTACAAATTACAATGTTTTGTTCATGTCATTTTCATAATTTCACCTGTCAATCTAAACCTCCCATTTTGTGGACAAATGAATGTTTGAAGGCAGTTATTATTATTTCAATATGTTAAATGAGTAGGAAAACCCAAAACTGCTGGGAAAGCCATCGTATGACGCACCTCCTGATTCCATTGCAAAAAGCTCCTTGTGATACTGGAGACATATTTACTCAATGTTGCGATGTCATATTAGCAAGCATTGAGAAGTACTTCCCATACCACCCTACAATCCTGCTGTTTCATGAATTTCTGGCAAAATGGATTCTGTCTGGACTGTATTGCCAAGTTGTGTGGACAAAGAAGAAATGAATAATAATTTAAGAAAAAAATATCAGACATGATAACCCTCTATTCTTGGCCCCCTAATAAACACCTATTAAAAACCATAAGAAAAATAATAGAGCTCCACCTCCTTTGGTGCTTGCCCTGCTAAACACCCACTGTATCAGTATGAGTGCACAACAGTAACCATGGTAACTGCAGGGCAGTATTAATACTAAATTGAGTTGTGTGTAATGAGAGTAGATACACAAGTACAGATGACCATATAAATCAAACAGGGTTTTTCCTCTTTATTGTTTTTCTTTTTTTATCCACAGGTTTTCTTAAGAAGTTGGGGGAAGGGGGATATACTAAACAAAAAACAGAGCCAGTGATGAGACTTAATACATTTAGAAAATGCATTGCCTATACAGAGAAAGTCTGAAAAAAACTCTGCTGTGCCAAGTGTTATCCATTGCGACAGCAATAACCACTAAGGGGTTGCCATGGAGAATCTCCATGCCCTTTTCCCTTTTGATGCATCATCCTTGAGAAAATACCACATTCAGACTTTATCACACCTGTGCACACACCTGCAGTGTACCTGGCATAGGTACACCTGGTGTCACAGACATCCTCTTTAAAGCAGTCAAAGTTCAACAGTATATATGCACACATCCATTCCTTTTCAAGGGCTGGGCAAAACATATGACCAAAATGAAAAAAAAAACCTAGTGCCTGCACACTTTGTGAATAGAAAATAACTACTTATTGCGTTAAGAAAAAAACATGCAGGAATGGCTATGGTGTTTCTCATGACGCAAAAGACAGTAGCCATTTGGGAGCTAGTGCAGTGTGCTGTTTTTTTCCCCCATCTTTTAAAAGGGCAAACCATTACCCAGTGTTTCTCGCAGAAGATGACTTGCCATCTTTGCCATCCATTTTTGTTCATTACAGAGCTTCAATAAGACTAGATTAAAGGGTAGGAATTTCTAATCCTTTAAAACAACATTGGCAGTATGTTATACTAAGTTTGCACCACAGTATGTAACACACTGAAGTTCCTCCACAATAAAAAAGCAGAAGAAGGGCTTCATAATGCAAATGAAACTCACTGTAAACATCTTGCATTGAGATAAACCTCAAGTGGCACCTCTTTACAAACATGATTGTGGTCAGTAGGGGGATTCCAAACACGCAAGCATGTATGTACACTCAAACAATCACCACCAGGGCCAGCTGCTGTCAGCCAATATAGTACACTATGTGTGGTGTCTAATTAAACACAGCTAAGTTTGAGAAACAGAAGCACACTATATGCAAACAAAATAATATTACCTTACTGAGCCCATCAAAAATGGATGATTGAAATATAGAAAGTATTCACGTTCATTCAGAATACTTCTAGGTGGAAGGCAAAGCCTCGAGCTACATTCTCTGTGTAGCACCAGGCAACCTGCTCTGCATTGACACTGCAAAGTCTTCTCTTTCACCTCCTCATAAACACTCCTTTAGAGAGAGAAAACATGAATCTTTGGCCTATGAAGATCTGCAACATCAACAGTCTATGATAAAAAATAAATATACATTCCACTACAAATATTTAAATATATACAAAACATACAAAATGTTCACGCCTATACATTTAAAAAGTCCAAAGGGAGTTGTAAAGAGTTTGTTGAAACAGATAAGGGAGCGAAGAGAAAGTTAAGCCGAGAGTGCAATTGCAAATGAAAACCCCATGTGATCACCTACCAGGAAACATCAGTAAAATGGCACAAGAGCTGCAGTCTCTCAAATAAAAACAGAAATGTGTAAAGCTTAGGTTTTCTTCTTGCTATCCCTAAAGAAAAACATGATGCCAGAGTGATTTTACACATTTTTAGATTTTAGGACATTACCATTTCGAGGGTCTGTAAGGGAAGATATATAAAAAAGTCACTTTCTTTTCTCTTAATTTTCTTAATATATACAATCAAATGTTCCGATTGTGCAAAATGAAGACCCCGGGTTCTAAGAAGCATGACTTGTGGTCTTTAGATCCATTATTTGAAGCAAAGAGGTTGGAGTGGGGGTGGGGGCTGTGATGCCTCCGATGACATCACAACAGCGGGAAAGTCTTAAGAGTAGCTCTCGTTCTCGCTCCACGTTGTCATCCATTGCTTTTTCTCCAGGGAGTCCATTTTGGCTTTCCCGTCCTTAAACTGTCTTTCCTCCTTCCTTATCCGTACAGCATGGTACCTCGGGACACTGTCGTTGTACTTGGAGCGCTTGAAGAATCCACACTGAGGAAAAAAAAAAAAAAACAGGTGAGAGACGGTTATTTGAAGAAAGGCGGCGTAGGCACTCGAGCTGGTTTGCTAAGCGCTTAAGAGACAAACAGCTGAAAAAAGGGGAGAGGATGTCAAAGCTTCGGCGAAGCAGCTTGCAGAAAGTGTCTCTGTGACAGCATGCTCGACATGAACAGAGATGCATTCAAACAAACAATTTCCAAGTATTCAGGCTGGCAAAGCGACAACCTGGAAAGACAAAGAACCTTCAGGAAACATCAGGAAAAAACGGAGAGGTGAAACGGCTGCTCTAGACCACGTATGAGGCGCACAGAAAGTTGTAGAGCTGCAAATTTCAGAGAAGTCTGTAATGCTGACCAAAAATTTCATGAGGGTTGAATCAAAATCAGGCTCATTTCTGGGCATGCGATTAGACCACTTGTTCAGCTACCTAATTTATTTATAAATAGCTTAGGTATCCATCCGTGTGAATACTGTTGACATGTATGTACAAGCTGCCCCATTCCCCCACAAAGCATTGCAGGAAAGCAGTTTCCTTGAAGCAAACGTGAGTTAGTCCTTATTAAGCCCCCACTCCATGCTGATACCCCGAGACAGATGCTGTAGATTTACTGATGAGATTTACCCAGGGACCGAGGGCTGGAGGCAAGAACTATGCATCGGTCGCGAGTGCCTCTTTCTCAGACGGCTGAACATGGATCTCAGCTTTGTGATATGCTGCATCGTACTGGTCTTTTTTGGCTCTCTTGAAGAAGCCGCACTAAAAGGAAGCAAGGTGTTGGATCACTGATCACTGAACGGGCTCTCCTGCCATTTAAGGCACTCTACTCATTCATAAACAAGACATCAAACAAGTCTGTGTAAGAAAAAAAAACTACAACAATGTAGTTTCAAATACTGATCTTGCAATGTGTACCATGTATTTCACTATGATGTACATGTCACATCTGCAAAGTAGCGCAGTTGGCGCCACCCTCTGGAAATTATGTGTAATGGTGTTTCCTCTGCTTACCTTCCAGAGCAGGAACACCAGCAGGGCCAGCATGAGGATCCCGGCCAGGATGGCCACCAGAATGACCCACCAGGGGACTCCGCTGTACTGCGCCACAGACTTCTCCGGGAACACCGTCACCCTCACCTAAAAAGAATGCAAATGATTCTTTCATTTTCTTTTTTTCCCCCACATTTTTCCCCTTTTATTTAGCCCCGTTTTGAAATTGGCAATGGTATGACAACCTGTGAAGTGAGATGAACGCAACCCTCTGATACACAGGGCCAATGGCTGTTTTCTGCACAACAGGGGACACAACGTGGTCCAGTAGAGTGGGTGCTCATTGGAGGGTAGGAACTACTCCACTGATACCATCACCAGCAACTCACAGGAGCCTGATAAATCACAGGGTGCCTCAGAATGCTGACATAAGTAGGCCCTGGCCACTTATCCAGCCTCATCCCAAGCAGAAAATAGCCAATTTCTCCCACCACTGTGGCATCCCAGTCATTGCCAGCAAATGACGAGTACGATTCTAGGCCACAGGGTCAAGCCTGCATTCAAAGTGAACGCTTTACCGAGTCACTTGGGACCGTGGCTTGTTCGTCTCATTTTGAAAAGTAAAACAGAAAGCTCTGGCAAGCAACAGGGCACTGACAAACCAAAGACTATGTTTGGGCCCTACATCTTTGGGAAAAATGTATGATAAGATGAGCCTGAAGTTTTACTGTCTCATTATAAAAACATGTTCATGTCACAGCCAAAGGTTCATGTTGTCAGCCTGCATCTGAGAGCCTTACTCTGTTGTTGGGGGAGAATGGCAAAGTGACACAATCACACAATGACTTGTGGTTGTCACCAATGCTGGACCAATGGCCGGGGGCCTGCAATGTACAGACTGCAAAATCCCACAGCGACTCACCTGCGTTTCAGCATTTTTCAGAACCATGTTCTTTGCAGAGGCATCCAGACTGAGCGAGGCCTTCACAATGATGTCAAGATAATTCATCTTTGCATAGTCCTGCGCAGAGACAAAAAAGGACAAACCACCCGGGTCAAGACAAGAAGCTTGTTTGTAAAATGGATGCAATTTTTTTTTATTTCTACCCAATTTTATTCCTGCACACCAACAGCTTTCGGCCTTGACTGTCTTGTCTGGTTCACCGTGCTGCAAGATGACAATATTGCTGAGTGAAACCGAAAACAGTGGTATTTAGAGCACTTGTCAGTCACTCACTTCGATGAAGGTGCCATTCCACAGGCGCGACCTCAGAATGATGACTGCGTTACTGTCCAAGCCCTGCAGGGGGCACCGGAGCTCCACACATTTTGCCTCGTCGCACGTCTACAAAGACACATAATTCTTTCAGTCTGCGGCACCATTTCCGTCACTAACATATCAGCACTAAATATCATTCATTCACATTCCATGGGAACATGAACTTACCAGAGTTTTGTATTTTCTTTTGTCCGTGAAGAAGGAGATCTTTCCTGATTCTGAAGGTTTTCTCTCTTCAATCTCACGTTTTTGCCTAGAGCCGGAAGATTCCTGAAATCATAATGGACAATGGTAAACAGTTATGCATTACTGCATGACTCACAGAATCACAGTCAAACTGCAGAGACCATTTTGCTTAAACATGTTTATAATTTAAAGTTCAAAGGTGTTTCACAGAAGCCATCATTTTATGCTTATTTTTTACTATATTATTTTTTGACCCTTGGTTGTAAATGCGATAGAAAGGTCACCTTAATGTGCTTGACTGGGTTGATCGCATCTGCAGGGGTGCAGGGAATTTTATCCAAGCCGTCAGTTTTAACGTTAACCAAGTAGAGGAGCCACTTCCCATCTTTATTCTCCTTGGGCCATAGGATGTTCAGGGAAGCTGTTCCGAACGATTTCAGCGGCTTTCCCAAATTGTTGATCTACATGATGGACACAAAGAGGGAAGATTTTATACGCTAAAAAAACTGCCCTGCACCAGGCCAGGGGCTGACCTGTGATGTCTACTGTACACAAGGCATATTCTATTCTGCAAAGCCACGCTTTGTACCAAAAACATGACTGACAAATCACAGAGAAAGCAAGCCTGCACCCTCAAATCCGAGTGCAGCTCAGGCTGCCGGAAAAGAAGAAGGAAAAGGTTACCCTGAATTCATATTCAATCAAGCTGCCAATTTCATCTTCTGACTTGATGGCACTCTCTCCCACCGTTTTCCCTCCAAAGTAGACCTGGGAAGGCTTCGCCACACTGGTGAACAACAACATCAACAATGTCAGTTGTAGGGGCAGAGGGACACTGAGCTCAAAGTATAACATTTTTTAGGAACCAAAAACTATAACTGATTTTATATGAGCACATGCTGGGTGATCTGGGAGTGAATCAGAAATGTCAAAGCAGAAATGGGCTCACCCAGAGACCGACAGCAGCAGCTCGATGACCACTTTTGCCTTGGCCTTCACTAGGCCTAAATTCTTCTGTTCGCTGGTCCTGGAGGAAAAAAAAATCAACTAAAAATATAAAACACTATGTTTCTCTTTAAGTGGTAAGAGACATCATACTTTACCTACAGTATGCTAGACATTTAACAAATATCAGACTTGGTGTCTTGTCTTAGAGATAACACATGCATAGTTACCTGCCAAGATGAACTGAACATATTACAAGGGCTACTTTCACGAACCAAGGATGATTCTGGAACTACTTACGTTTCAAGCTGAAGGTCAATTTCAATTTCTTTGGTGTCCAGAGAAATGCCAGCAGTACTCAGGATGATGTAGAAAGTAACCTGAGAAAAAGGGTTCCACCAGTTTGTAATTACAGAGGCTGCGAAGGAATGGAAAGCAGTAGGCCACACAGAAATTTCAGCGACTGATTCCATGTCTCACCTCTGAACCTTTTTTGAACGGATTCCCCAGTTCACATTCTGCCTGTGAACCGTTCTGATTGGCTACACAGACCACCTTATCCTGCAAGGAGACAAGAGAGCCAATTACAATTGTCACTGGTCCATGAGATGAACGCGATGCCCCCCTGTGACAAATCTGAGACGGCCGACTCACCGTGGTCTTCAGCAAACGGAAGGCAGAGTAGGACAGGGAGTTGGGGAACGTGGCCACCAGTTTGGCTTCGTAAGCACTGTCCCCATCCTTATTAGTCACCGTGACAGCCAGCGCAATATCCTTCTGGTCACTGAGAGACACCACTGCGAGACCATTCTCTCTGCGGAACAACACATTCGTTGACAATCCTCTAAGTCAATGTTCTACGAAAAGAGTCAAATCGGCCCGTGAAAAGAGGTCAGAATTCACCGAGACTCACGTGGGTAGAGGAGGAAACACATCTTGGTTGGGTTCTCTGTAGCAAAACTTGTAAGTCAGCTGCAGGTTGCTCTCGCAAACGTTGTCTGTCCCACACCCCTCCTTCAGAAAGTTGACCTGAAACACAGTTCAGAATTTAGTGCCACATTTGCAGGACATCAATGACATGGAATGACGGGAAGGAAGATGTGCTAGTGTGGTGCTGGCGACAAAATGTAATGAACTGAAAAGCAGGGGTGGGCGTTTTTATCAACGCGGTTACCTCGGTGATGGTCTTGCTCGGCTGGTTGGAGTTGAGGATGGGAACCAGCTGGGGGAGAGAGCTCTGCCTCCTCCTGCGCCTGGCGTTCTGGATGGCCACCGACACCTCGATGGGAATGCCCCGCAGCTTGTCCTTGATGTTTTCCTAAATGACGAAAAAAGGAGGCTCACTCCAGGGAAGACTCACTCTAATCCTGAAGCTCCCAGAGCAACAGTGGTCTAGCAGTTAGGATTCAATGCTCTCACTGCAGTGGCCTGGGTTTGCTTTCTGGCCAGGGAAAAATGCATTTATGGGTAGCTCTGTGACACAGTGGCTAAGGAGCAGTGATTATAACCTAACAGGTCATTACTCAAGCACCTAGTGCTAAAGGTGCTAAACCTAAACGGCATAAGTAAATACCCAGCTGAATAAGTGGATAATATGCAAAACAATGTGAGCTATGTAAATGCCTTTGGTAAGGCTTAATGAATGCTAATCTGGCCTTTGGAAGGGGGAAATATCGAGCTGGCACCTGCAGCCTGAGTTCTGCCTTCATGCAGTTCTGCTTGTTCTGGCCGCGGAGCTCCAGGGTTCCGGTGGACTGGTAGTCCTGGTTGGTGCTGGACTTCGTCAGAAACGTAACTCTGGACGGCAGGCCCAGCTTTCTCCTCTCAGACTCCGCCTCAAGCGAATAAGATATCGCTGGGGGCGAAAACACAAAATGTCACCCTGCCTTACCTCTGCCACCAGCCAATCAGCATCTTTACAGGAGAGAGAGGGCTCACTTACTCAGTCGGGGGTTGTAGGACTTGGGGTTTGCGGTGTAGCTGAAGCAGGCCTCCACCGCCATGCTGCAAACAGCAACAGTTTTAATTATTTTAATTGATTGCTTTTTAATTAAGTTTTTGATTATAATGTGGTGATTTTAAAGTTGCATATCCGACAAGAGACACCTAATGCCATGAATGACTTGAAATGTTTGTGGTCATCAATTTACATCAATCTTCAAAAGCTTTTTGTTTTGAGGCTTTTTTAAAAAAAAAAAAAACATCTTACCATACAGTGTTCCCACAGGTTTTCTTTGTTAGGTCAATCTCCTTTGGTGTTATTTTGACATCTTTCTGAATGCTTATAACTGTCTTAGACCTGCCATGGTAATAAAAAGCAATTACAATTTTTACATAACTACAGACATGAGTTTGTCCAGAATTATAGAAGTGGTTTACTGACATGATATCAGTCATATGCTAATTACCTGTAAACAAAAACCGCATCAGAGAGAGACCCAATGGCAACATCTGGGTAGGAATTACTGTCCAAATCCATGTTTCCAGCCAAAGAGTAGCCAAACAGTTTTACCTTGGGATCATTTGCTTCAAGGATCTAAAACCAAGGGGAACAGAGTGAGCTGCGGTTTTGGCCATCCAGTCTTTGTACTGAACTTTGTCTTTTCCTGAGAAAATTTGTTAGAAAATAAATGGCATGTTTTGTTACAGCAATTAATAAATGCATCCCATGGCTCTTAACTATTAGGCCTATCACTAATCCACTGTCTGGTTTGAGGTTGTTGACTAAGCAGAGGTAAAATCTGTTGATTAGCTAGCTGTATGAATGACTTAATTAAAACTTTCGAGATGGTGCTTTTATTAAAAAATGCTACTTCTGTCTAAAAGGCAGAATTTTGATGTTGCACAATAATGACGATTTTCATACAGAACATTCAGCAAATGGCTCACATAGCGCTTGAACAGCCTCTTCTGGAAACATTTGACTCAAAACATTTCATTTCAATGGGCAATTGTCTTGTGGAAAACAATGTTTATTTTACGAGTTTCCATTGTTTACAGTAGGTCCAGGCCAGAACTGAACATATAAATTAGCACTGCACAGTATTAAGTTGACTGAGGGGTAACGGTGAGACCTTTTACTCATAACAGAAGAGCAAGCTTTGCTCACATTATTCTCTATCAGTTATTTTGTTTGCAGAAATGGAAAGTACTCAGCTAAGCCAAATGCTTATGAATGAACTAGGGTTGTCAAAATAACCCGTTCATTTAGATTAATTAATTATAGAAAAAATAACACGTCAAAAAAATTAACGCAGATTAATCGCACTCTGTGATGCCCCTTGACCCCATACGTCACTGTGCATTTATCATACCCAACTGCAGGCTAGCTAGGCTCTTTTATATCATACACGGAAACGTATCCACATTTCCGCTGTTGGTAAATGCGAATTAAGTTCGCACTAGTGTAATCAACGATTGCATCAGAATATCTGTAAAGCGGAGTGATACATGTATAGTTAAAAGTGCCAGTGCTGTTATACTGAATATCAGCACTCATGGAATGCCTCTTGTCCAATCAAACTACTTGGTCGGAACTAACTGTTGTATAAAGCACAATTTGAACATAAAATGCTTCTCACTGAAAATATTGACATACGCAATTAATTTAGATTAATTAATCACAAAGCATGTAATTAATCAGATTAATTTTTTTAATCGCCTGACAGCCCTAGAATGAACAGAAACAAGGCAAAAACAAGGTCATTTATTTTGCAATTATTTACTAAAGAACTATTTTTTTAAATCATGAGATTAATCGTGATCTCTTTACTTGACCGTTGGACGGCCCTTTTTAAATTACACTGTGCACACTGCCCCTTCAGCTTCATTCTGAATTCTTGTGATTTCTGTGACGGCAGCTAGAGATTTTTCAGGTAACCGTCGTGTGACAGTAAATTGGGAGTGCTCAGGCTCTGAACCCAGCTCACAGGGAAAGGACAGTACTGACCTGTGCCGGCTTGGTGTTGATCCCACCAGCAGAGCCGTGGTAAATGTACACTTTCCCTGCGCCGCCGTTGTCGTAGGGAGCTCCGACTGCAATGTCTGCCGGAGAGAAAGAGGGAGACCAATGAGCACCCCCAGCTCTGGCGCACACAGGGACCTGAGCGTGCGTCACGGTCACGCGCCTGGCCCAGTCCCACCTTCGAACGAGTCCTGGTTAACGTCGCCGATGTTTTCCACCGCCAGCCCGAACATGGAGTCCTTGGTTCCGTTGAGACGGATGGGTCGGACCTTGTCCCATTTCCCGGCTTGGTTGATGTAGACGTACACGGCGCCCCCAATCTCCCCATCTTTCATGAAATACTGAGGGGCTCCCACTACGATATCCTGCCATCTGAAAAAAAAACAAAACAGTTCAACTGTCAGCACATTGCTGACCCATCACACCTCTACTTTGTCTCACAGATACAAGAACATGATGTAATCAATACCGTGGTGGTCCACCGCAGGTCACCATGGTATTGCTCAGGTAAGAAACCAACCACAGGCCTGCAACATGGCTCACTAAAATGGCGGCTAATGTACGGACTGCACACGCCCACCCTTTAACAACACCCAGAGGCCTCCAGCCACATCAGTATTAAATCCACATCAGCATGATAAAATATGGTGCATCTACCTCTATTCCGATCGGAGACATTTAAAAAAAAAAACAAAAGCTCATTGCATGGCATACCCATCTCCGTTGAGGTCGACGACGGCCACATCATAGCCGAAGGAGGACGCAAGACCCTCGCCTTCCAGAATGTGCACTGGAGTCAGCATGACCGCCGCCTTCTTCTCCCTCCGGAGGAGCACGACCGCCCCGCTGTGATTGGCTCTGGGAGCCCCGGACACGATGATCAGCTCGCCCTTCTCGGTGATGCCCTTTCCAGTGTCCAGAGAGAATCCTGCCGAGGGAAATTCCAGCGATCAGAGCATCTCAGGACAAGAGCACAGAGCACATTTATGTGTCATGAGTAGATGAATAAATGGTGACACCTGAAATGTTGGGTGCAAACTTTTCAAACTAATTTGGGTCAGGGGTGAAAAAATGGTTACACAAGCAATGATTCTCTGCGGCTGTTGGTAAAATAAAGGAACATATTTTTGCCCACTAATATGAACATTTACATATTCTACATGCATGGTACAATCTGAGGAACTCCCATGGTGGATACATTGAAATAGCACGTAGTACAAATGGATCGACCTCTCATCAAAACAAAGCATTCTTTCAGGAAAGGCAAAGGAAAGACATGATGAACGTGCAACACTGCATTCACATGGGGGGCATGCCACATGATAACCAGCACAGAATGGCCATGGGTCTGGCATTGCTCATCCTGGTCACATGACAACAAACCTAAATAGCTATTGGCCATCAGATCTACAGCTTTCTCCGCGTGAACAGGAAGAGACCTGTACACAAACTGATCAGGGCTGGCGTGGGACAAAGTCGTCATAAACAGAACACCTGGGCACACAAAACAAAGTTTTCTGCCGTCAAGAGAGGAAAGAATCAGATCAGACGGGGAAGGAGAGAGAGAGGGACGCAGGTGACCGCCGTTCTGCCCCCAGACCTACCTAAGTAACTGTTAGCGGGCACCGGCACTAGATCCTGGTCCAGGCGGTTCTCATCCCCAACTTCGTAGGGCCCGTCATCGTATTCACCCATTTCGTACAGAGTGCTGTTCTTATGCTCTGCTCGCACAACACCTGGATGGTGGGAGGTGAAGCGTGGGTGTGTTTATGACAATGGAGCAACGAAAGGTGCGGCAAAACAAAACAGCTTTGCCAGGACGAAATGCTAAAATAATATGGCTGACACGAAACATAACAAAAGGGTAATATTTCTTTGGGCTTAGACAAAAGGTTAAACCTGAAGAAATACTACAATGAAATGGCATCAAATATGACATGACATTCATGTAATTTTATAATATATTGTGAAAATTATGACCTTGTAACTCTTATAGTCTATAAATAAAACAGCATGGAATTTGGTAAATGTTTTATGACGGTACAGTGACCTTACAAGCTGGGGAGGTATGAAAATGCTGATGTCACACTGCTGCAATACTTCCTTTAACCCATAGAGGGCAGTGTGTATCAGGGAATCATGAGAATGAATGAGGGTGTTTTCTGTGGACGTTGGGAATGTCTTGGTATTGGGACCTAATGCTGCTCTCTTAAAAAAGTATTTTACCTTAAAATGATACCTAACAACAATCAGTCAGTCAGCTTGTATTGTGACAGAACCACATTACAAGCTAACTGAGATCCTGAGATGGGCTGCTTGTTAAAGCACATCTGATTGTAACTTAGAAGACATTTTTAAAAAAGTTAATCTGCAGGTATTTCACACTGAACCCAAGACAAGGTGCATGTACCAAGCGCACATCAAGTCAATGTTGACATTTAAAAATTTGGCTGGTCCCACCAAAAAATTTCCCAGGGTTAATTATATAATATTCAAAATTTAATTATAAAATTATGTTTAAAGAAAGGTAGATTTTGAGAGTGCAAACTCTTCCCTCTATGGCTATAGACATGGTCTGTCTAGTGAGGCAAGCCATCAAGCAGCTTAATAAACTTCATCTCTGCGTTAAGCTCCAGAGAAGCGGCATCCTCTCTGAGTGTCAGCTCTTCTCTGGGCGGGACGGCTGGCATACCCTTCCAGTTGTAGGCACCGGGCGCCCCGAACACCACGTAATGGTAGTCCTTGGTGAAGGTGGCGGAGAGGCCCTGCTGGCAGGACCCGAACATCTCGTGGCCCCGGGCGCGGCCCTCGCAGAACTTCCAGTTCCCGCCGTCCTCGTAGGAGTTGGCGTCGATGTTCAGGTCCTCGCTCAGCACGTAGCAGCGGCCCGTGATGTCGCGGGACTCCCCCGGCGAGCCGGGGTACAGCCGCCTCTGGTAGCGGTGGGCGCAGGTCTGCATGTGAGCGGACAGGAGGGCGCGTCAGCCCATGACATTACACTACATTACACTACATTACACTACATTACATTACACTACACTACATCACACTACATTACACTACATTACACTACATTACACTACATTACATTACACTACATTACACTACACTACATCACATTACATTACACTACATTAAATTACACTACATTTACACTACACTACACTACACTACATTACACTACATTACATTACTTTACATTACACTACATTAAATTACACTACATTACACTACACTACATTACATTACATTACACTACACTACACTACATTACATCACATTACACTACATTACATTACACAACATTACACTACATTACATTACATTACATTAGACTACATTACATTACATTAGACTACATTACATTACGTGCATTTAGCAGGTGCTCTTATCCAGACCGACTTCCATCACAATAGAACATAAGCGTATCCATTCAATTTAAACGAGCAACAGTGTCAGAGCAGGCTGACAACACCCCCAGACCAGCGAGCGTGAGCATAGCACTATTCAAGCCCTATTCAGCGCTACCCTACGACATGGCGCAAAGGGGGAGCCACGGAGGCTTGAGTGAAGCACAGCGGCTTTGCCTCTAACTTACCACGATCTTTCCGCCGGGACCCTGACTCTGCACTGTCACTCCCATCCACTGGTTCTCCTTGCTCTCCGAGTTGTAATCCACTGCGTGTGCCGGCGTGTTAAAGAAAAGAGGGAAAACACAAGTTTATATTGACAGCGTAGCACAGTGGTAAGGAGCAGGGCTAACAACTGAGAGGTTGCAGGTTTGATTCCCTCCTGGGGCCCTGCTATTGTACCTTTGGACGAGCTACCTAAACCACAATTGCCTCAGTAAATATCCAGCTGTATAAATGAATAACATTGTGAAAACTGTAAACTATGCAAGTCACTACGGAAATGTCAGCTGTGGGCAATCGCAGACTGTGATACACTGTGCGCCACCGTGCCCTGCTACTCAGGTGCATAAATTTACTCCATGCATGATTACTGCGAATGCGGGATGGACGCTTCACCCCACAGCCAATGGGGAAGGGCCCCACGCAGCATGGCGGAGTACAGAGCGGTCTGGGGGCATGAGGGCGAGTGAGGACCACTCACGTTCGTCGTCGAAGTTGACGCGGCTGCAGTCGTTGGGCTGGGTGGTGATCTCACAGCTGTACAGACCCCCTGTGATGTTGGAACGCTGATTGGGCAAAGCTCTGGCGCGGGGGGCTCCAACCAGCAGTCTGCAAAAAGCCAACGGTGACACTCGTTAAATGATTTGTTAGATGATAACATTTAATGGTCATAGGTCCGACCTGTGCTTATCTACACGGCTTGTGAGAAGCAATAATTTGTTTCCCAGAATGCAAGCTGCTTGTACGCACATCATCACGCTGAAAGCATTTTCTGAGGTTTCTGGAGAGCAGTCAATGCTGTGGGTCAGACAAAGCTGAACAAAATTTCATTCATCAGTTCATATACTCATTCATACTCCATTTCTCAAAGAAGCAATAACATTCTCGATCGCTACAGACAGGGAACCTTTGCAAGTACAGGATATGTTATCTAACAAGCTATTACAATTATGTTTCACTTCAAGGCATAATTAAGCAGTGTGACGCTACGTGTTCAACATATGGTCTGTGGCTCTCCCAGCCCACTCTATCCACTGGTGTCTGAAGATGTTCAGTGAGCTCCGCCTTGCAGCTGTCAGGTTTCAATAATTCATAGGGTCCATATAGACCACTTACAGAGACGCTATTAATAAGGAGACACCCGTGATTACAGCTGCATTGTCAACATCAAAAAATACGCAGAAGGATTGCAATTAGGCAGTCAAACTCAGAAAGAAATCAACACGAAACCCGCAACCTTTGTAAGCCAAATGCCCAGTATGTTTCACTGACATGACACACTCCCATAACACACTCCCATCCTTGGAATAAACTGTAATGTGGGAGGCCTAAATGCATTTGTGCATTTCATTTTTAACCATAAAAAGGAAAAAAAAATCCCTTCACTCAAAAAAAAGGAATCTGAGAAGAAAGCATTCCACGCCATTGTGCGGAGCTGATAGGAGCTCCACTTGACCCCTCACACTGAAAGGCCCTTTTCTTGTGTGTGGATTGGCTGCTTCAGTGATAACATTCATGCCAGCACTCCAAAGTGCTGCCGCACAAGCTCTCCTTTGTAGGCAGAGACAAAAAGCGGGCGGGGCCTCGGGCAGCGGCCGCAGCGCACGCATGTGCTGCGATTCTGTGCTGGGATTCTGCAGGCCGGAGAGCCGCAGGGGCAGATACTGTCGCGTCTGGATACTGTCCCATTCATACGAACAGTAATGCCACAGGCAATACAGCCAACGGCCTGTGGCAGAGCACACTGCTCAACAGATGAGCAGTTCAGCAGACTTAATAAGCCGACGCATGTAGGTGTGTTTTGGTTTCTTAAGGAGAGACGCTGTATACTTAAAACACAACAGCCCCTCACCGTGAGATCAAACAGCTGGGAGCTGACATTTCCGCTGCAGGTTGACCATTACCGTCTCAAAGGAATGACAAAAGCAGTTATTTTGAAAAAAAATAACAGTTGATGTCAGGATTCGTGGCGTCACTGTTAGCAGGAATCAACAGCTCATTTGAACATAATCATCGATGAATGCCGAGCACTGTGAACCCACAGACTCCACCCAGCCTTCAGCGGCTCAGTGAAACTGTAAATGTCCCTCTTAAAAAACATACAACGGAGAATAAATACACAGACAGAGTAACTGACACTAGCACTCTGTCACACAGGCCAAAGCAGGCCCTGCCTCAGTGTTCCAGGACATTTTATTCATAGAATAATATTTTTTTCCTAAATCTGCATTTCACAAAGTCCAACACACTTGGTCTGAACTCACAGAACAGAACACGGAGGGAACACATTCACACAAACGCGTGCACGCACGCGCAGACACACACACACACACACAAACACACACACACAAACACATCGGCCGATTCCATTCAACAGACTCCCAAAATCCCCACAGCACGGCCCGCTCAATACCAGACGGGGGTTTGCAAAAAGAGCCTCTGGGTACCTTCCACCCTCTCAGCCCAGGCATGGAGCTCCCACTGTGCCCCACAATCAGCGGACCGCCAGCCTAAACCATCTGTAGCAAAGACCACTTACAAAACAATTCATCCAGACCAGTGAGGATGCTTTATAGAGTTATGTAGGAACATGGCCTCCCTGAGAGGCCCTGCAAATAGTTCTGCAAGTACGAAACTACAGTTGTGCAGAAAATACCTCCAAGTGGCCTGAGTACTATTAGATGAAGAAGCTGGTCTTTTTTGTAACCTCCACAAAAAAGGTACTCTGTGAGATTTCCCTCTGGTTTTATACGACAAACATTTTTAAATTAGTGACTGCACAAACACTGGAGAACATACTTCACAATCTAGAGAACACGGATGGTAAACGAAACAGGCTGACTGGCTTGTACAGACAGATGAAGACTGGACTTGGAAGGGAAAATATTCTGCTGGTGTACAGCATGTCACAATAACTAGACATTATGAGCCGACACATTTTTTTTAACCTTGATAATCTCTATCATGTTGTTTTCATTGAATCATGATTAAAATCACAACAGCAGAGTGAAGACGAACACCAGACCTGAGTCACAAGGCTGGTTTTTGGGGAGGGCACAATGCAGAAACACTGTTTAATGAGATGTGTTACACAAGTCCTGTGACCAGAGCGTGTTCTAATGAAACCCTTCCACTTATTTCTCCAGAGGGTCCAGAGGGGTGCTGTAGTTTTTCCAATTGGCCGCACTCCTATTGACAGTTGCATAAATCACGCATATTTTCCGTGAGGAAAAACAGTGTACAAACGGCCAACAGGCAGCTCATTGTTGGACATGTGCAATAAAAACCGTTAATGCCTCAGATTTTCCAGCCTGGGCACCCATGCTGGACACCCATACCAAACGCCAGAGGAACATGCTTCAGATGAAACAATTCTTTCAAGCCAGGGCATCTGCCCTAGCAGGCCTTGAGTTCATTTCAATGTTGTGACAGTTGACTTCTGAACAATTCCTTTTTTTTCAGTCATTTTTAAACTCAGTATTTTTTAATCCTCAGTAAGGAATATAAGGAATATATGGAATATGCACCAGTATGAAAAAACACTCTGCTATATTTAACTGAAACCTAAAAGATTACAATTTTCATTGTATATTTCCTGGCCCCACAGTACAATTCCGATGTTTATACTGTTGGCAGTTTGCGAGTAGAAACTGTGTGCTGTGATCGACTCTAGCATGAACCATCATTAAGTTCAGCTCACCTCGTGGCTGATTTCACAGGATGTCACATGGTGAAACTTGTGCTTTTGATCATATGAAAGTCACCTTAGCTTAACATATCAACATGATGAATAGTACTTGCAACACCTCTGGACAGGGTGGAATGAATCAAGCACCGCAGTCCTGTACTGTAGTATACTACCAAAGGCTTTTTAAATGTGTAAATCAGGAAAAGTCATGACAGCACTGACTAAGCTAAGCCCATTCATTAGTAATATAGACTCCCCAGTATTGTTTTTCTGTAGCTGTAACTAAGGCAATTTACTTCTTCCCTCTACTAAAACATGCAGAAATAAGTAGCCCTTGGTGATGGCCAATATCATAGCCTAATAAAGCCAGGATCGTGTGAAGAAATAAGTGCTTATAATTGATTCAGCATTATTAATATTCATGTGTGGGGCCAGTGATGGGGCACTGCTTTGAAGAACATTATTCTTTAAAATGAATATTAATTAAGCACATGCCCGAGACCAGTGTTCCCCTTCAAACTAAAAACAGTTTTTAAAGATCCCATTTATTCTCTGTTCTTAATAGCCAGTCTGAGGGAATACTTTGGCATGCCACAGCTGTTAGAGAAGCAGCATGCTAAGCCTATAAAATGCTGTAAACCCATATACAGCGCACATAATGTGTTCATGTTTTTAAAAAGAGCCTTTGGAAATAAGATAATTGATAAATGATCATGGGATCTGCAGGGCTACTCAACCAATTTGACACACTGTAGGAATTCCCTCAAAGAGGAGAGAAAAAAATAAATACAAATAAAATTATAGCACTCTGCTCTAAAACTTGCCATTGATCTCCTGGTAAATGTCATGGGCCTTCATTTAGCAGCTAAAGAGCACCCTCAGTGCGTGCGCGTGTTTGTGTGCCTCTGTGTGTGTGTGTGTGTGTGTGTGTGTGTGTGTGTGTGTGTGTGTGTGTGTGTTGGGGGGGGGCAGCATCCTTCACCACCCCCTCCCCCCACACTTTTTCCCCACCTCCTCGTAAAGCTTCAGTCACTTGCAAATCAGAGTCACTAAAGGCTCTCAGCACAGCTGTATTTGAGAGCAAATACCGTCAGTCCCCCTGGTCGCATATTGATTCTCTACATTTACTGACAAAGCCTTTTAACCTCCGTCACAAAGGGCCAGCTGAAGCCTCTGTCAGCTATTAATTTACAGCAGCCTTCTAAAATTACCCGAAGGAGATGCAGGGCAGGTCATTAAGCCTGGCTCAACCGCCCCGCAGGTCTGGATTCGTGTATCTATCTCATGCACACATGAAAGCACAACTTCCCTCTGAAGTGCTGCCTACAGTCTTCAACACACTGTCGTCAAAAACGTACTGCATATATACGCGTCCCATACGAACACAAAACCTCAGCACAGGGGAGCTGGGGACTCGTTAAAAAAGGCAGGCGGGGGGAAAAATAAAAGATGGTCTTATTCGCGAGTTAAGGGTCCATCGCAGAAACCTTTTCGGTGTTGGTTGCAGAATTTAGCGAGTGACCGAGGGGCCCCATTGACGCTTGCATGCGACGGCGAAGCGTTTACGGCAAAAGTCTGCCGGACACACGGAGACAAGCCATCCATTATCAGGGGCGGAAAAGTGCATCTCGTCTGTAAGCCGCAATGATTACTGCGTTGAGTGGGCAAGTTGGAAATTCTGCTCCAGCACGTACTTCCCACTGACCACTGGATTAACACTCAGCACAGCAGAGTGACAGAACTCTACGCCTCTGTGTATTCCAAGAATTTCTTCCTGTATGTGATGTCACAGTGGCAGAGGTCGCTGGACCAGGCCAGTCCCTGGGAATTGATCAGCTGTCATGCCACTCGACTGCAACACGGCTGCTGGGATGGGCTCCAGGCTGCATAAACTGGCACGGAGAGATAACTCTGACTGTATCCTCTTACGATCTTGCTGCCAATAGCATGCCTGCAGCCATGCGTAAGTGTGGTGGGGTCCTTCAAGTGAAGCATATGTGAATTATCTGCTTTGGCTGATTACTTGGCTACAGAGCTGACTTTAACTAGCTGAGGAAGAGGAGAAATGTGGTCTTTTCTATGTGTATTTTTTCTCTTTAGGAAGTAGCTTTCGGCAAGGAGCTATGTGCAATACATGACTTAAATACAAGATATCAGTGATTACTTTAGGTGATATACTGTATGATTTAAGACTGAATCATTTCCTTTCAGGGGTAACTTTAGATGTCATGGGAGTATTCAATGCCCAATCAAAATACAAATCTACTTCTGCATGTCTCTGTCCACCAAAACCTCTGGCTGATACACTAAGTTATTTTGCGACAACCTGTGCATTTGTAGAGGATTTATGGTCTTGACCTTCAAAAGGGAAACCAACCAGATAAAAATGAGACCCTAAATACAAGTACAGTGGGACTAAAAGAGCTCAGCAGTGAGAATTTAATTGGTAAAAACACATTTCTCATAAGCATTTTCTGGGATATCTTCCCTGAATAAAATGTCCTACTAAAGCCTTGGGATAAAACCATGTATCTAAGATAAGTCCAACTCTTAAAGCATTCATATTCATACAGAAGCACGTGTTTGGTGTGCTTTGTGTATGGTCTGTCTGGATTTTTTTTCCTTATCGTTTTTAAAATCAAGTTCACATGATTCAGCATGCAGGAGGTTCTCCAGAATGGGTCTGCGTTTGTCTAAGACGTCAGCATTCAGATGGGGAATACAGTTGAGTGTACTGCTTCTGTAATGCAGGTAAATCACAATAAATTACAAAGTTCTGAATAAGCAGAAAGGAAGAGTGAGGGGAATCAAGGACTTCCAGATAAAAAAAACCCCATTCAATCGCTTAATCAAATTTGGAAATCTAAGTGTTCTTTTTTGTGGCAATTTTCTTATCTGAGAGCTCATGTCATACATTCTAATATACCAGGGAGGTATTTTTAAGTGACAGCCTACAGTTCGGGAGTAATTCAATAAACCAATTTGCCCTCATGCCCCGACTGACCTTAACTCAGCCAAAAGAGCAAAACCGCATTAAGCGACAGAGGCCGTGTGACCCAAAGGGCTGGTGTCCACCAGCGAGCAAAAATGGGGCAGCTTACACGGGTGAGCCGGCAGCGCTCAGAGCAGCATAGAGCATGCAAGGGAACAACTGGCCTATGCCACACACAGAGACTTGCTGCGGGTGATGTTAGGTGCTGAGTACTGGCTGTGATCCCCCTTCTCCATATGCGTCTGATTTCTCCGCAGCTGATCCAGGGTGACCCCCGCAGCTGGTTCTCGCTGTGTCCGTTTACCCAAACAGAACCCCGTCACTGACCCGAGGCGGGGGAGCCACTGTTACTGCGGTTTCTGAGCGTTATACTGAATGCCAAGCAGGGCCACAGCGCAGAAACCTAACATAGCATTATAAGGGAAATAAAACCCCAGGGAAACTGTTTGATTGGACGTATCAAGCATCCATCTTGTAAGGCCCATTGGCTTGTACGTGTTTGGTGAAATAAATCCAACTAATAGCTGCCACTGGGGTTCATTTTCAGGTATGTATATACTGGTTTATTTCATTCACATATCCAACAGAAGTGAAGAATGGTCCAAAAGTAGAGCTCACTCTCATGGTAATTTCCTGTATTTTACCTGGGGAAGGTTTGCACATCTTGGTACGCCACAACCCTGCCTCCACCACCCCCAAATTAGAGAAACTAACCGCCGCCAGCAAAACATATCAAACTACACACATACACGCCAAGGTATTCTGTATGTACAATCAAACAGCCTTTGCCCCCCAGTTTCACTTTCGAGAGACCACATGATGCGCTTCCACGCCTCGCCACAGCAGAGGAATCCATTAAGGTTTTTTTGTTTCGGAGAGTGCGGAGGTGTGCTGGCCGGGCCGGTCAGCGAGGTGGGAGAGATCTGTCAGTCTCCACACGCCCCAACACGCCGCTGCACAGGAAGCCGTCTGAATCGGAGGAAGGAAGGCGGTCACAGCACCAGGGCGACCAGCCGCTGAGAGCGGACCACGCGGAGGTAGAAAGAATTTCGTTTTTTTTTTTTCATAATGTAACAATGAACCTCCTGCACCTTCATCGGGAGTCTCTCATTCAAACAGATTTTTCGTCTCCACACGTGTGTGGTGTTAACTCTGCTGGCTGAGCTAAGCACTCATGCAGCCATGTTTCAGCCCACAGAATAACAGGAGGGAAAACGGCACGATCGGAGTTCAGGTGAGGAGGATCTCAGCTCTGAAAACGTGTGTCCCACACCTGCAGCACCCATAGGAAGCAGCGCCGTGCATCCATCAAAGAGTTTTATGAGCTGCGCTGTACTTTAAAGTTCTGAGATGACATTAGGAATGCAGGGGGCCCCCCTCTGCATGCCTTGGGAAAGGTGGATGGATCCGCAGGAGAGGAACAGGCTTTGTTTAAACAGCTAACTTCTACATTTGTTTATTCCTTTTTCTTTGTGCAGCTAACAAATACAGGTCACGCAGGTCATCTGAGTTGTTTTAGAGCTCCCCACATACCGGTGTAAGCAGTGGGCGGAGCTGCCTCTCTGAGGGGTAGGGGATCTCGAAGATTTTGTCCTCATTCATGCACTCTGCATATTAACCGCACCCACACTCGGGCGTGATCACCTATCACTCCATTTGTTCATCTCTATCACTTCAGGGTCAGAGGGAGCTGATCCTCTTTTTTTAAATGCCACAATTAGGTCTTGTGAAGCCTGTGAACAATGGACTGTTGTATCATACAACAAATGAATAGTTTATGCGTTTCTCAAAGTTCAACTTTAGATTTTTGCATGTTGCCCAATTCAAAAGTAACATAGCGATTTTTTTGTACAGTAAAATAATTTGTCTTTTGCTGTTGCTCTGGACTGATTAGCTAGTATTCTGCATGTGTAGGTATGCCCATTCCAGGCTGAGGAAACCTTGCTACTTTTCCTGTACACAACAGTGATTTACAACTTGAAGCATTTTTAGAATCTGTTTTCTCATTCTTTTTCCTTGATGTTCTCCAACCTGACAAACACACCCTGCTGTGAACCCAAAAGACTCGCCAGCACACCACCAAGTTTTCCACACTCTGTTGTTTTTTTACATCGCCATGGTAATGATGTCATCCAAACCCCCCATCCCCCCCCACCCCTGTGTCACTGGCCACATACAAGGTTCCTTGTGGCCAGTGCTGGGAACAGAGATGACCAATGTGTGACCACCGCAAGGCAGGGCCTTAGTGTCCATCATCAACACTTCACGTCTGTCTGCTCGCTCCCTCTCTGCCAGCGCATAAATGTCTCCATCTCAACCCAAATAACTAATCTTCCCCTCCTTTTAACCTCCAGCTTTTCAGATGCTGAGTCTGTGGGAAACTCCCAAGTACCTGCTTTGCCCGAGCAAAATAACAACCATGACAATTAAGTGTTAGAAATGATACACAAACGTCAGATGGCAGGAGAATAATCCACAGTGACTGTTAACCAGAGAGCCCAGGCAGGAGAGCAAAATGTCTACCTTATCCGTTAGGTAGTTTCCTCAGAGTAACGGCTTTTTAAAAACCAAGGGCTCTTTGTTTTCATGCTTAAGTGGCTTCGCTGCTGTCTCAGCTTGTAGGACCCTCTCCCTCTGGCACCCTGGCAACACTTACAAGAGCATCAAAGTGACGACCTCATTCCCACTCAAAGGACAATCTAGACGATCTAAGGAATCTTGGCCCGCTTTGGCGGGAACTATCAGTGCGTGGCGAGCAGGGCTGGCTCCTGACTCCGGAGACATGCGATAGCTAGCGCATCCTGGCTCCGGTCCAATACCTGCTCCCTGACGTTGAGCCGGCCCCCTTTATCCGGGAGCGACAGGCTTTAGCATGCGGCAGGCAGCACCCTTCCTTTGCTCCCGGCTCAGGGGAAAAACACCTGGCAGGCAGGGATTTGTCACAAGCCTGGCTCACAGTCTCGCGGCAGAGCCGGCCCTGTTGCAGGGTGTGTCTGAGGATATGAATCACAGTCAACACAGCACACAGCACAGCCAACGCCCCGCTGCACCCCGCTGCATGTCCAACAAGAAATGCTCCAGTCAGCTTTTGTAAAAACAAAAAAAAAAAATACACCACAGCGCCTATGAAAGCGGCATGGTTCCTTCAACCTCACGCCACACGCAACGTAAAACGCATTACGTGGAATGCTGGTCTTTGCTTCTGGCTGTGAGGGAAAATGTTTAATGACCCCCAACAAGAAACCTGTCTCAAAGATCATTCTAACTTTACTGGGTTGTTTCTGACTTAACTCTTAACTCTGCAGTTTTTTTCTTTAGGGGAAGGAGTCTTGCAACTGAAATATACACATCCATTAGTGTTTGCAAGTGCAATGTAAAAATACAAAAGACCACATAAGATAGTTATGTCAGAAATGTGAAATTAAATACATCCCCCCTGGAGCATTAATGCACAATGTCCCATACATTCCATCACAGGACAATATTACCTAAAATAAACGCTCTTCCCTTTTTCGGGCAGGTTTTGCTTGTGTTTGCTGGGGTCCAGAAATGCAGGGCCTGTATCACAACCCCTTTCCCACTCTGTTGTTATAGATGCATTTAACAGTGTGTGGGTAAAGTCACAGCGTGCTCTTTCTGGGGGCTCCTCCTAAAACACGCACGCACTAAACACATCCGTCACCCACCCCCACGTCTCAGACTCTCCACCTCTCCACTCTCACTGGCAGTGCAAACACCGGGGCCACCACAGACTGGTCCTCTTTTCGGTTCCTCTCCCTTTCAGTTCACCCACATCACGAGTATCTTCAAAGACACCTACTGTGGTGCCACCATAAAATGCACGTTTGATAAAAATCGGCCTGTGTCTGGTTGGAGACACCAAGTGTTGACGCGTCAGTCTTATGCAGGCCACTGGGTTGGTGAGTGCATGCTGCATCCAACTAATTACTTTCCCTGGGATTAATTTCCAAATATTATTTGACTTTTGCCAAAAATCATATATCATTTTAAATATTGGGTTAGATATACAGGATGCATGATAACTGTTAACCTGTTGAAAGTAAAGCAACAGATCATCGTTAAGATAAGTCCTGGGTGCTCTTTTAAGGAAAAAACATAAACATGTGCTTCATAAATTCCTCATCCCTAAACTGCTTTATATCCCATGCGGGGGTACTGAATGTCATCACGATGTTTTAAGATAAAAGCAAAAAAAAGGACCTACAGCACCAGAGGACAACTTCTTCTTTTGAGAGCAAACTATAACCATTCCCCCGTGAACCATGTTTCATTTGCAGCTGTGCGTTGATCTCCTTGTGCACTTGTTCCAGGATCGGGAGAAATGACAGGAAACAGGGGTAATAAACTGCAGGCTTGGGTCAAGAACTAAAAGCACGGCACTATTAGTGAAAGTGAAGGCTGAAGCCTGCTACTGCCGGAGCCTTGGAAGAGACCGGCACAGTGAGGTAGCCAGACCGAGAAAGCAGTGGAACATTTAAAGAGAAAACACAGAGCAGGCTTCGGGCTGTAACACCAGGCTATCCGGGGAAGAAAAGTGTCATCTTTTTAATTAACCGTAGGATTGCGGGCACCTGCCTTACAGAGATGACCACTTTTTACAACACTGTCCGTGTGGAATGTGCCCTCTTTTCCACCTAATTTTAAAAGGAGGCCTTGTCCGTATATAGGAATTCATCAATACCTGGGACTACCAGTGTAAAAGACGCCTGTGGCTAACTTGGGTAGAACGCACCGCACGACATGTCATGAATGTTCAATTCTACATTGTTCTTGTAATAAATTTAATTATAAAAATATACACCTAATAAAAATAGTCACAATTAAAACCCTGTCTCATGTGCCTTTAGAAAATTTTATGAGTGGCATAGCAACAGTACACATTAACATGACAAAACGAACACGGTGAGGATTTAATTGCACTTTCACGATAACCGTCAATAGATTCCGCATTTAAATTTCACGACCCCCAAGTCGATCACCGCGTTGGCCTCCAGAGAGATACAGTCATTGCCTTTTGTAACCATTCATTTAGCATGCATGATTTCAGCACTGAAACGGCACGTATAAAGCACCTCTGGTTCGGCATTGTTAGCTTGTGACGAGGTCCCTGTCAAAGGGCAGTCTGAGCACAAAGACTGCCCCAGCGCACAAACTACCCGCTGCGAACTGAATATCAATTCGACATTGTTTTCCTTACACGCACTCAATTTCCCTCAAACTTTTTGTGTGCGCTCTTTTCTGGTGTGCGCCATTGGAGATCTTCCATAATGTATAACAATTACCGGGAAGTGATTTTGTAAAGTTGCGCATAAACAGAGTTAATTTTATTTAACTAAATTCATGATTAAAATTTATCTAACAGGAGCAGGGGGGGAGGTAGTGCATGCGTGGTTACGACAGCGTCGAGCACTAAACCTAGAAATAATTGACTACTAGAGGAATCCATGCATTGCAAAGTCAGGCTTACAGCTTTATCGAACCGCAAACCGCATAACATGTTTGTTTCAGTGTATGTCTTTAAATTAATGACTGGTATTAATGAATGATACAGCTTTCAATGCAAAAAGTACTGTCCCGTAAAACTTCGCAAAGAACCTGTTACCTCAAGTCAAGTGACAACCTGCGGTGCTCTGTCGCGCGACACAGAACAAGCAACGACCCCATGTTTGAAACAAGAACCGTGCGCATGCAATGTCTTAAACCAAAATCCGCCGAAGATCCAACAGTAACTTACATTCTCTTATCAGTAGGTCTAAGTTGTCTGTGCATCGCGAGGGAAAATCCGAACAGGCTTTGCGGGTCTCCGTTTTTCCTGAGGACGTTTTCAGTATCAAGGTTAAAAGCTGAAATATGTGTCCATGCGGAGAGACACAGGAGCGACAGATGAAGATGAAGCAGTCTCCTGGAAAACGCCATTGCGTTGGGAATTTAACTCAAGTTTTCACGTTAGTCCGCCTTTTCTACTGATTTTCTCTGCTTTTGCTGAGGCTCCCGGTGGTTGGAACTGAATGGTGCCGTTGTTCTCGTGGGGCTTAGGTTTTTAACCGAAATGCTCGCGCAGCACCGCGCCCCTCCTCTCCTCTCTTCCCCATCCACCCCGTACGTCACCATCTACCTTAACAGCACTGGAGGCACTGAGCGGCCTCGCCTTATTTGCCCGTGACACACCGTCTTAACTTTTCATTTACTGTCATACGTAAATTAATAAATCGAGTCGACGTCTTAAAATGAGTGCCCCGAAGCGCATGATACACCTGTGTGGCGTAGATGAACGTTGGGGAAGCGTTGGGGAAAACAGATTGTAGCTCACAATTTGATTTAGGAAGGAAACCTTTTAGCAGAGCACTTACATGTATACATATGTAATGTATGTATACATGTTTTCTTCTAATATTGTTGACTCCTTATATGGCTTTTTACTTGCGTTGTACTCTGCCTCACTTGTAAGTCACTTTGGGTAAAAGCATCTGCCAAATTGATAAATGTAAATGTATTGTGTTTGAAATGTGTGAAAACACATTTCTTCTAGGGCTGTAAAAATAACCTCAGTGTAAGGCAAGTTTTTGAGCAGCATGGGTAAAATACCTAAGCTAGTTTATAGACGAATCACTGTGTCTTTCAACCTAACAAGTCACCAAGATGTTATTTGTGAATGTCAGACTTTGCAGTAGCCAGCCTGAAGGTGTGAGCAAATGATTTAATCCATGTCTGAGAGGGTACAGTCATTCTCAGCGGCAGTCTGTATGGACAAAAAGTGTAGCGATTATACTGTGAATGGCCTCAAGTCAGCTATGAGACTAACCAACCAAAGAACCTCCTAAATCCAGAGAGACAAAGAGGCAGGTAGGACAGCCACATTGACGCATTTGCAACATTATTAGTGCACTATAAGGAAATGCATGGTCAGACTATTGCCTCTAAGCAAGAGCATGGTCAAGAATAAGACAGTACTTCAACCTACTTGTGGCATCAATTTAAGCTAAGTTTTATTTTTAACTTGTACCTTTATCAGACAAAAAACCTCTGGAGAGTGAACCGCTGTGTCTACCTTTGAATTTCAAACACCACAGAGCCGACATTCGATGGCTGGGCTTCAAAAGTAACCTTCAAACCTCAGCCCAACTGCTGGTAGGACGATGTGTGTGTTGGCCCCGCCCACTCACTTTCACAGCAACACAGGGGCATTATGAGGGACCGCAACTGTGACCCAGGCCTGCTCCTCTGCCCATGACGCAGACTGACTGAGGGCACTGTTTCCCACTCAGCCCTGGGCATATGCTTTTTAAGCTGAAATGAAAGGTGCACAATAATAAACTGTGACTAAAATACATCCTTTGAATCTACCATCCTGCTGGATCTGCAGTTTCACATAGTGCAGCCAGTGTTAAACAGTCTACAGTAATAAAAAGAGAGCGCATCAGCGCTCAGAAGTGCAATATCACAGTGCTCCAGCATGTGGTTCACAACAAGAATTGAGCCATGAGGGCAGAGCAAGAATGAGGCCAGGTCACCGCCCCAGCCGCACCCCCACCCTGGGAGGGTCGTCATGGAGACGGCCCACAGCTCAGCCTGGTGGGTAGCGTGGGCGAGATCACAATGCCATGGCGACCTTGCAGGAGAAGCAGGCCAAGGTGTGGCAGTGGTCAAACTCACTCCCCCCCACTGTCAAACAAGCACCTGACCCTAGGAGAAGACACAAGATGCACTGTGCGCCAGTCCGCCAAACCTTAATGCAGACACTGCCCCACCGCTAACAACCTGGCCACTGGCCCACCTGCACTAAGGGTGTAGCTTCCCCCGCCTGCCCCACCCACTTCCTGTCTGAATGGTAATACACCACACTGACTGCCAAGTACTAATATACTGTGCTGGTTTGTGTGCGTCTGTTGTATGAATGAGTGGGTGGAGCTTATGTTTCATTTAACATGTATGTCTGTGTGTGTATGCGTGCGCACGTGTTCGTTATTTTTCCACAGCTCACCATTGGCTTTGGCGTGGCTTTCCCTCCTGACTTTCTCCACTGCCTTTGGGTTTGTTTGCTCATTGTGGTCCTTTTTTCTGGTTGAAGTGATAAAAAGTGGGTGGCAGTATGATGTAGTGATAATGGAAAAGACCTTTGAACCGCAAGGTTGCAGTGAATGTCCAGCTGTATAAATGGACAACATGTAAAATGTTACGTTAAAATTCAGCATCTGTGTCTTGAAAAGTTATTTCGATTGTGATGCCAAAAGTTAGCCTCACCCACATCACAACATTTTGCTGAAGCTAACACACACACCAATATGCAAATTTCTCATTATTTCACCAAAATCTGATTCCTTTATGATTGTGAAAATAAAGTGCTGTCAGCTAGTGCAGTTGTATTTATATGTGGACAGATGTTGAAATTAAATTCCTTTTGTTGTAGGTGGTATTTTTTGAGGATAGGAGTTTAACTGAATGATTTTTTTCTCTCCTGAGGAAAGGAATTACCCTGGAGTGAATATTTCCCCCGAGGAGCTAAAGTTTTTCACATTAATCACTGCACCACCCTTCTGCAGAGTAAGGCGACGCCCAGGAATTCCAAGCTTGTTCGGCTCGTCTCTGTTCTTCCTTCAGCGGCGATCCTCACAAACTCCACCGCTGTATTCGATGCGCCGTATTTCAGAAATCCGTGAAACGCGGAGGGACGACGCTGTGTTGCTCTTCCAATTAGCAAAAGCAGACACGCCGTGTGCATTTTGAAAGCGAAACCCCAGAAAGCTGTATCTCTGTCTGATACTCCTCAGACGTACTGAGCCGCAATCCCAGCATGACGGTGAGGGGGTCCAGCGAAAAAGGCCTTGCTGATTAAATGTATTTTAATGCTCTGAACCCAAGCAGACACCATGATGTTATAATAGAATTTTGAGGTCCTGGGGAACTTCAGCTGTGAGGAGATATGTGATGTGACAGTGTTCATCGACTTCCAGAGGCAGATTCCTCCCGTTGACCGTGGGCCTTACTCGGTGTAATTTAATTGTTCTGTAATAATGCCCTGGAGATATTTTGCTCCTGGTCACTATTGCTAGAAACAGTAGTCCATCGTTACAGCTACCTTTTACAGTTCACCTCATATTCACATTGTCAAATGAATACACAGATTGCCTGTTTCATTTAGCATGTGGTAACCCTGCTTTGTAATGAAATATACATGAGGTACTGAAAAAAAAAAAAACATATCCAAGAGCAATATAACACACAGTCATTAAGTCCTGTCTTAAATTTTATGACAAAAACCTCTTTTATATAAGTCTTCCCTTATTGAAAAAATAATATATTTCAGTGTATTCTGAAACATATTTTAAGCCTGTTAATGCTTTTTAGTGTTTCTTGTGAAATATCTCAAACATATTTGAACTGTTTGATAGCTCAACATAGATTTAAGAACCTGTGGTACTCTCATACAAAGGACAGGGGGCAGGTGGACCAAATGAGACATGAGATTATTGGCATTAAGAGCACTGATTGCTCAGCTGGAATAGAGTGGACAGTGTCTGTAAAATATTGATTTGGGCACTAGTCAGATCCCATCTCTTTACAGCAGGAGAGTAGCCTGTTTATGCTACTCTGAATTACAGACATCATGGAAGTGTTTTCAGAAAGTGTTGCTGCTTGAGCCGTGCAGTCTTCACAGATTATCCTGCGAAATCCCTCAGAAGGAAGACATGTCCAGCCTCCTTGCTGTATCTTCCTGCGCGCAGAAGGGGAAAAACAGCCAGCCTTTTTGGCCAGGCCTCGTAAAGGAAGCGCATGTCCTTTGTGCCAGTCATGTCCCGCTATCTTCACAGACACACAAAGATGAGAGGAAAAAAAAAAACGGAAAGAGTCACACAGCTACAGTTGGGGGTTTAACTCTTTTGAGTGTGCGTGTTACTTTGTCTTAGTTACTTTGTGCGTGTTCATGTCTGTGGTTGGCGCATTCTGCCCAAGAGGTCTAGCGTGCGCTAACAGAGCACCATCCCGATGAATAATACACTCTGTTAGCGAGGAGCTGATTCACTGTGTGGGCTGGGCAGAAATTTCTGCCCAACAAAGGCTTTGACAGAATCTCGCCAACGTGCCTCAGAGGGAAATTATTGATAAGTGGATCTTAGCCTGGGGAGATGAATTTCTCTCCCCCCGCGCTCATGATAAGGCTTTCAGCATCCTCAATGGGGGCCTTTGTCACTTCCTCCAGTTGTGATATATCCATGATGGCTTATGCTCTACAAGACGTGAACTCCTTCTTCTTCTTGTACAGTATTTTAACTGGGTTTAAGGCAGATTACCACGCATTCCACTGAAATTCCTTCCTCTCTCATTGCAGCACGTGGCAACAAGGAATATCCTTCAGGAATATTTTCTTTGGATGAGTACATGCGCGGGTGAAATCATATTTGAATGCAACAGGAAATTGTGCACCTTACGTTTATCAGTGACTCACATCTGTGACTAATAGCTGTGCTGAGAAACTGGACAGCCAGTTAGAAGGATATTGAAGTGGCCCTGTGGTCAAGTGGTCCCCGTTTGTGATTATGTAAAGGTCAAAGGCCATGACACTCCAGCTCTGCTGATGCCTTGGATCCTTCTCACCTCTGGCAGGAATTTATTTTATAAATTAAAGAGCAGATCTTGTTTAAATGATTCAAAACTGTCTATTTCACTGTCTGTTTGTATCTATATTTTTATGATCAGCCAATAGGGAGCATTTATGTTAAGGTTGGTATGTACTAGAGATTCATTCGCAGGATGTTAAAGACATTCAGATCATGGTGGATTTTTGGGGTCAACTTGAATGCTCACATTGCAGTTATAGCAGTTCTTTTATTTAGCTTGGAGTCTGACAAAGGGATTCCACCTGATCCCAGTCAGAGGGTGTTGACCCTCTGTTTGGATATCATAAACAGGGAAAAGAAAGGGGGAGATGGGTTAGAGGAGGGATGCTGTGAACAACTGCCCTGGAAAGGGAGTGGTGAATGGCATTTTTAATAGTCGTGGATGAGACTGGTTTGTCAGGGTTTGGTTAATCGCATTGGTTTTGACTGAAAATTTTTCCAAATCTTCATTTGGAACTTCAATTGTAAATTTGATAAAACGGTCTTCTAACAGCTCTGCAAAGCAGACATAACACGTTGTCACGGTAACATGACACACTGCCAACTGTAAATGACACCTTCCAGATTTAACGGCTCAGGACTTTGTGTCATAAGGTAGGATTTGATAAAAATTTAAAAGGAGTCTTGCTCTGTCCATCTGAAAAGTTGGAAGCTTCCCCTGCAGGGGACAGTTGATTAAGCTCTGTGTCCCTGTGTGCACTGACCTAGGCCTCTTTCCCACAGTGTGGCATAAAACAATGAGGCCATTGTGACAAGTCTCAAAGAAATGTCTGCCCCCATTTCAGGCTATTCAAGTCAGAGAGGGAGAGGAACGCAGCTAAGATCAGGGAACCCACACATGACCTAATGTGCCCAAATGACCAAGAATTACTCTGCCAGCTCTGGTGCCCGGCCTTGGCACCGCAGTGCCAGGCTAATCACTGCTTGATGACTGTATTCTGCGAATTACTCAAACGAGAGGCACTGCAGAGTTAGGGGGTCACATGTCTAATAGAAAAAGGAGAATGGAACGTCTGAGATAAGTCCGCGCAAAAATAACATCCAGTGAAGCACGACACGATAAATTCAATAACTACCCTGAAGGAGATTCACCAGAAGCGGGGACCGATCTGCATGCAGTGCATGTCATTCAACCTCTTGGCACACAGTGTTGTCCTCTGCAATTTTTTTTTTCTTTTGAATCACAACCTGCATAACCGCATTGAAGTAATCACATTTTCAGTTTCACTGAAGTGACTGGGTGGCAAAAAACAAACAAAAAGAAACAAAACAATAACAGCCTCCCAGTTAGGTAAGTTCATATTCACATGTTGGTACCTAGTGTTGATCTCTGAGAAATTAACCAATACTGGACCTCATTTACTTGTACTGCATTTCCAGCCGTCTGGCCAGCCCTGAGTCACTCAGAATGTTGCTTTTCACAATCCATTTTACACCAATAACTGACCTCAGAAATGTGCTTGCAATTATGCCATGAATTTAGCCTTCATACAGTTAGTTGTATTTGCTGTGAGTAGAACTGACATGGCTGCACTGTTTCCATGCTCTTGAGAATAACACTAGTGATGTGAACTAGTGAACTAGTGTAAAACTAGTGAAGTTTAAGCGATGTGGCTGAAAGGTTTAGTGATATGACCATAAGCTTTTGTGATGCATTGCAAGTCTTGCACTCGTGTAATGTCACGCTGTTAATTTACGTCACAGGTAATTGCTATATTGTGAAGAGAAATGTATGCGGTTATTTAGTGACATATGCATATGCACTAGCTAGTTAAATGCTACATGTAGAGTATATGCTTTTTAAAAGAACAGATCATTCTTTTATTAGCCTGATGATTAGCAATCTGTGGTTGGCAGGGGTGGGAACACAGAGAAGCTTCTACCAGCACCAGACGTTCGACAGCAGCAACCCGGCAACCCAGCTGAGCCAGCACACTCTGTAGGAACCATAGCAACCTGTGCCATTGATTGGCAGAAAGGTCCTCAGGGCCTGGCCGTTTTCAGGTGGAGGTGGACTCAGTCCCATGGGAACAGGATTTTGTGTTCCGGAATCTCTGGGGGAAAAAGTCAGATAGCATTCAGCAACTCACCTCTGTGAAAACTGTGTGGTTTTTACGTACTAAGCCCATGCTAAATATATAGTCACTGCAAGGCAGACAGACAAATTCTTGCTGCATCCCTCCAACCAGACCACTTCCCCTTTCTGCTTTTTTTTTCAAAGCAATGTGCCATGCGAGGTGACAGACCTGCTTTAAAGGCTAAACAGAACTTCACAGCTCTGCAGAGATGGCCTTCAATCCTTCATACCAACATCAATGGCAAGTCCACACACACTCAAACACATATCGAGCTAGGAGTACAACGCGGTACACAACCTCCAGCCAGACTGTTGAAGTGGCGTTGGTCAGCAGAGCACAGTGATAAGGAACAGTGCTCCTGACCCACAGCAGGCTGTTTGGATGTCGGGGTGAAGCACTCGTACTGTTCCCTTGAGCTAGGAAGCTGAACTGCCTCAATAAACATGCACTTGGAGGACACGTAAGGTATGTAAGTTGTCTGGTGTTTTCTAACCTATTAATAATAATAAAATTAATATTAATATCTGCAATAATGAGGAGCTGGTCTCAAAGCCCCTCACCTATCCCCAGGCTATATTTCAGATGATGATGTATTAAAAGAATGACAGATAAAGATCAACAGTCTTAACAGACAGAAGTCAGTGACCAGGCTACCGCTAAGCACTTCCGCTGGTCTGGACCCATCCTCTGTCGCAAAGCTCGGTGTGGGTATCAACGGCAACCTCTTCTTCCAAAAACACAGTCCTCGGTTTCACAAAATATGTCCCCACCGGCCCACTCGCCGAGAAAGTTCAGAACTGCCTCTCTTTCAATTCATTCCGCACAAAGAAAGGCGAACGCTTAAAGTGAGTCAGAGAGCGAGAGAGAGCGTTTCACAATCATTTATTGAGCTGACATTGTGTTCTCGCATGCAAACCCCATCCGTTCTTGCCTCTGCCGGCTCTCAAGGAGCCAGGAATGTTGGCAGCCGTAAGTGACACACACACACACACATCAAAAACGCAGCCTTTTAATGTTGTAAATTGGATGCAGCGTTCAGATCATTAAGAGGATACGTGGAAACAAATGTACAGTGAGAGTGGGGCCTGACTTCACTTGAGCGAGGGTTCAGACGGGAACACAGGCCCCTCCACCTATCTCTCCTCTCCTCCTCTTCCCCTCCCTCCCTCCCCCTCCTCTCCTCCCTCCCCCCAGGGTTTTGAGTCGTCAGTATTCACTCCGGCTCCCACAGCTCTCCTCTCCCTCATCAATGACAGCGTAGGTCAAACCCTGTGTCTCCACAAACAGAAGCTGGTTTCCCCTTTGTCTGCAGATGACCGCGCGCAACCATTCAAATACAGCCTGTGGCAAGTCAAAGGGCACGCAAAGATCTCACCTTCGTCAGGCTGCTCGTCCGTCTCACAGACAAGCAAGCTGATCTGTTTTTTTTTTTTTTTTTTTTTAAACTTGGGCCCAGTTATATGAGAAAACCTTCCCCCGACATCCAGCTGTTGATTATTCACAGTGTATCACACAGTCTGAGGTGTGGTGCTCCAGTGTTGGCGAGGCATGACTCACTTCACTCAGAGGTGCAGGTATTGCTGAAATCCTTGGCTCTGACATGCCCCTGTGCTTGAAACCTTCGCTCAGGTGAAGGCATTTTCCAAAAGAAGCACTTTCCATGCTAATTACAGTGCAGTTGTGAAAATCCACAGGAAAGAACATATACCATTTGAGGAAGACAGACGGGCAAAAAAAAAAAATTCCTTGAATCTGGGTGTGTCCTGGTTACACCAAAAGCGTGCTGATGCATTAAGAAACCGTTGCTAACAACATTTTTCATTTTGCTGCCTTCAAGGGCGGGGGGGATACAAACAGTGAGCTACCGATTTACCATCACTCACTGACAGGCACTCTGACTTATAGCTGTTCACCATTATTTACTGGAACAACACTCTGACTTGCAAAGCAAGGTGCCCAGCTGCACGGGAAGAAAACAAGGGAAAACGCGATGCTGCCTGAAATGTTTGGTCAACTTTTCACGCTACGCAATGAGCTTTGCCATGACAGCCTGGTGTGTGTGTGTGTGTGTGCTCCTGTGTGTACCGGGGGGGGGGCGTCGGGGGGGGAACCAGGGTGCTAACGCAGGGGGCGGAGACAGGGGGGTGGAGGGCAGTAAAAGCAGCTGAGATAGGGGTCTGCCAGGCTGGTACGGGGGAGCGGACAGAAGGCCGGGGCTATTATGTGTCAGCGCAGGGACAGGGGGATCTGCTGCGATCGATACCCCCGAATCACAGGGCCCCAGGCGGCCCTGATTAAAGCTCTGACAGGGAGGCTGGCCTTCAGCCTCCCGGGAGTCATCGCCGGGTCAAGATGAACGCAGGCATGTGACCTCTGCATTCCTGAAGAGATGAGAGGAAAGCTTCGACCCATCCATCCCCTTAAGCACTGTCTCTCACGGACCACTGGCAAACCCGCGTTCCTGATTCTCCCGTTTAAAAACCACACAATCCCCTCCTGTGATAAACCGGCATGGTGTTAAACTGATCCTGACATTCTTATTGGTCGGGAGGTGAGCTGAGGCGAAACGAACACCGCGAGCGCTGTGGATGAGGCGTGAAGTCGTGGCAAAAAGGTGTAAACACTGGCGCTGGTTTGGCAAAGTCAAGGGTGTTTGTACAAGGCAAGGGAGACCGCAGTGGGGGTGAGACGTGACTGATAGAGCCTGTGCCGAGACTGATCCAGACCACTGATGTACACACACACACACACACACACACACACACACACACACACACACACACACACACACACACACACAGGCACATACACATGTACGGTCGCAGTAAAACTACCCGCTGAGGGTTTTGCACTCAATAAATCCACTCTCCTCAGAGCTGACTCATTAGATTAAGTATCGATCACACTTCTTATGTAGACCTAATACCTACATGATTAAAACATGAAGGTATCACATTAACGGCAGGATTACAAGGAAGACAAACGGGCTGAAACAGGTTTTTCTTGCCCTGTTGAGTTTAGATAATACACGAAAATGTTTTCATCTGTAATTTAATTCATGTAATGCAAACTTCATGCAACATTCTAAATGTAGAGCCCTGCCTATATTTTTCCCATTGATATTTTTCCTAAAAGGAAAATCGTACACACACTGGTGTGGTAATACTACAACACTGACTGTGCACCATATTTCCCTGATTGAATTTTCTTTTCCTACTTTTTCATCACAGTGCTGGAATGAAACTACAATGAGGTTTCAATCAAAACAACAAGAAGTCCTTAATGGCTCACACAGGCTGTTATATATGGGCCCCTGATGTTAATTACAAATGAAGCTTGATTTGAAAATGCAGGGGAATATGCTGGCAATCTAACAAATGAGAGGGAAAATTGATTTATTCCTTGTGCCATAAACCATGGTAGCAGCTGCTGCGGCTAAAAGATTCAGTCATTAAGGAAGGTGTGCCGGCCATGCCTTTTTTCTCTGTCACCGGTCCCCGCTTGGAGAGTTATTGATGGTCACTTTAGCAAACTGCCTCAGGCGCGGTCTCTGGGGCGGTTTGCCTCTCCTCTTTCAGCCATTTTCAAAGTTGAGGTGTGTTTGATCTCTGGCACACCAAGCTTTGAGCTTAATATGATGAGCTAAACTTGTTAGCTCTACCAGCTAGCTGGTACATTGTCTGGCCAACCAGCGCTTCTAATATTGTTGACTCCTGTTGTTTTTTTCCTGTGTTGTACTCTGCCTCATTTGTAAGTCGCTTTGGATAAAAGTGTCTGCCAAATGATTAAATGTAAATGTTAATGTAAATATGGTGGCGATCTGTGTGTGGCGTGCGATTGGTGGGTTTGGCGTTTGTCTGAACGACAGGGGGTCTCCTTCAGTGACCAGAAGACGATGCGTCTCGATGCACCTCACATACAGACTATTGAGCTGTGATTGACACTGATGGGGGGCCATGCGCCATAGCAGTAAGGAGCAGGACTCGTACCTGAAAGGTTGCTGGTTCGATTCCCTGCTGCAGCACTGCTGCTGTACCCTTGGGCAAGGTACTTAACCCTGAACTGCCTCAGTAAATATCCAGCTGTACAAATGGATAACACTGTAAAAAACTGTAACCTGTGTAAGTCGCTCTGGATAAGAGCGTCTGCTAAATGCAGGGTCTCTGAGCCCCCTGCAAGCACAGGTGTGGCGTACCACTCAGACACAAACGACCCGATCTGCCCCCACTCTCACATCAGCCACCCCCTCGGGGAGGTGGGGGGGTAGCGGGGGTGGGCTTGCCTGGCGTTGTAACCCGAGACGAAGAGAGAGTTGACCAGGTGTACCGTGAGAGGGCCCCTTCTCAATACAGCGAGAGGAAACCTGAGAGAGGCAAGCACTGGGGAGAGAGGTGTGTGGGGGAGAGGGGGTGGCTGTACAGGTGAGAGAGTCTTTCTTTGGAGATTTGCTGCGTCGCTCCGGCTGTTTGTTCGATCACCTGAGAAGGTCTGTGTGGGAACGTCTGAAACCCAAGCCGCCAGCACACAGCTCCGCTCACCAGCTCGGATCTCCGTCCAACCAAACAAAGGAGCTTATCTGGAGCCGGTTAGCAGAAGTTTAAAAACGTTTATTCAGAAAAGAGACACATAATAAGCACTGGAATCAGTGGGGGGGTTTCAGCTGATTAGGACAAACGAGTTTCTGATTGTTCAGTCATTTATGGCTCTAAGTGATATTTCAGAGGGAGCCTCTGCAGCATGTTAGAACCTTTGCCAGCGTATACATCTCATCTCAAAGGTTTAGAGGAATAGTGGATTAGTGGATTTGCTCTGTTCCAGGGACAGCTTACCACTCAGGACACTGCATTCAATCCTCATTCAGCCAACCAAGCTTCAGGCACAGTTTCACGTGTTTAACTACCGTAAGTTATGGTATAGGAACTTTCCATTCAGCGATACAGAGGCAGAAATTCACTGCAAGCTATACAGAACTTGAGTTTCTAATAATGCAGATTGTCTTTGTTAGCACATAGGCTTTGAGGCTATGACTCTCCAATGACAATGGACAGTGTGAGAGGGGTCAGACAGTCAAATGAGTAACGGTGATGAACATGGAGACTGCATCAAACAGGTGAGCAATGGATAATTCTAAACAGTGCAGCACAGAGGTCCAGGAAACAGCACGGGCATTATCTACCACAGTGAGATGTGTAGTGACCCTCTGAAAACCAACACTAACCCAAACTCTTACACCACTGTATATCCAGGCCGATTTCAGAGATAGTCGCCTGTCAGTGAAATCAAAGTAAAACGGGATATCTGGTATCTGCAAGCGATCAAAAAACACCTCTCAAATTAAATCCAGAGATGAAAAAAAAGCTGTCAGATGAAATCCTGTTTATTTCTCCTGGCTACTTTCCCACAATTAAGCTGAAACTGAAAACCACTGAGGCGTGGGATTGGATGGCCTCTGGTACCGTGTGGTGACCTACCCACCGTTAGCCCACTTGCTAAATTCATTAATAGAGCATTCCTCCGATAAGACCGTTTCCTACACTTTGTCTGCCTGTACATTCTCCATCCGGGGTGGGACAGATTTATGATTTTGGGGGTTTGGGGGTATCTAGCCAAGTGTTTGGCTGGCTCCTATCCAACACACCTCAGCTGTTACATCTGGAACCTGTTCTCTCGGCTCTCCCTACCTGCGCAGATACAGAGAGAGAGAGAGCGTCAAATAAAGGCCCTGCTTTCCTTCACAATGCAAAACCACATACACTCTTACAAGCCCTGTATTAACCTCTGGTGAAGTATCATTACCAGCCTCCCTTTGAATAGCGTGTCTGTGGATGAAAAAACTGTCCCAAAGAAACTCACATGGCTGCTGGCATAAATCCAGCAGACTTCTGAGACTACCACCATAGCACATATTCTTTCAGTTGGACATGCATGGATGTATTTGATATAAATATGTAGGGACCATAACTGATAGCAAGTTCACCTTTGGTGTAAACGGTGGGAAGGTGTTCTCTCAATGTCAGCAACGTGTTCTTTTAGCCCTCACCGGGCTAAATTTAACAGCTCGGCCATTCAGGCTTCAGAGCAAACCCACAGAGCTTGAAAAAGTTATGAACATCAGGCCGGAGGCGGTGGGGGAGGGCAAGAAAACCTCAAACATTATGTTAAAAACATGTACAGAGGAAAACATCACCTTTGACTGCACACTCTCACTAAATAATCAGTATATCCTTCTCCCATCAGAGTGCAAGATTTAGGCCTTTTCAGTGAGCCCGAGAACACTCTGCCTAGTTTTTACATAGCTTCTGCAGGCCTGCAGAGTCCATGAATGTCAGCACTTGAATTTAGACTGTTTTAGTAGCCTTTCATGAACATGCATATGGAAATCTGACTTTGCTTCAAGTCATATCTTTTGCATTTGTTTTGTATATTTCTGTATGATGTATTATGTTCCTGCAACCATGCATGAAGTGGGGTGGCAGAAAAAAAACTATTTTGATTGATTGATTGATTGATTACTTGAGTGGTTCACAGCTTATTGGTTGATCGTATATTAGCTGAGAGAGTGCAAACGCATATTCATGACACTCAGACAGCCTCTCACTCTCAGATAAGACATACTTAAATGTCTCATCAGAGGTCTGTAGGGCACCGCAGCGAGTTCGCCTCTCCTCTCCCCTCCCCTCCCAGGTCGTCCTTTCAGCGCTGAAGTGCGTACACTTGGTGCGGGTCGTTTTATCGTTTTTCACAGCTCATCACCAGCTGGGACTTCTCATAAAGCTCTTTCCCACACCGAAGAATGTCGTGTCAACAGTGATACGTGACTCTCAAGAGCTCAGAGACACCTCTCCCGACAGCCATCCAGACAGAGGAAGGAAGAATAGATGGCATTTCACACTGTGGGCACCATAGAGCTTTCTGTTTTCAAGTTTCTGGTTTTCTCCCGATTTCTTCTGCAGCTGCGTGGTTGAGCCTTGTCATACGAAAATGAAATATTTTATGATGTATTTAGAAATATGTGTTTAGCCCAATAATACATTACCAACAGATTTAAAATATACTCATTCAAAGGAGAAATATATTGCAATATACCAAAACAGCAATAATTTACATATTTTAAATATAATGATTGAGCTAAAGCTGTAGTCTCTACAATATATTTTCAATACATTATTTTTGTGTGAGTCTGCCAACTTATCTAAGCCTTCATGAACAGAGAAGTAAAACCACTGTATGTCCTTCACTTACGAAAACAGCCTTGGGGTTTCAGTTGCTACATCACAAAGTTATTTGCGTCTGTACAGTGTTTTGTCTGATGGGAGAGCGCTTTGTACCAATTGCGCTGCAAATAGAGACAACACAAGAGTAACAGCCAGTGTGGGACAGCACCTCTTTAAAAGGAAATACACTCAGTGCTGCAGTGTACCTCTGGCTTATAAAAATCACAGCTAAAGCTTTAAAGCAAATTCCGACGAACCAAAAACAAGTCAGGGAGAAGAACTTGGAGGAAACGTTGAGCTGGAGAGCGGACTTTTGCATTGCAACCGCCCTTAGTGACAATGTCCCCAAAGAGATGCGAAGCAGACATTGAGCAGGTATGTAAGAAAAAAAAATCGCAATAAATCTTCAAGGGCCCAATTTTTTTTTAATAGTCAAACCATTACAGGCCTTTTATGGAGGCTGCAGGCTACTGAAGAGTCCCCTCAATGCGCCAACGGTCCAAACCCCTGCTGGTTTTTGGAACGCGACCTCCTAGGGTTTCACCGACATGAAACCCAATCCCGCTGGATCTGGAAACCTAAGCGGCAGTTTACCAGACAGGCAGAAGATACGAGGCCCGGATCCGCAGCCGGCTCGACCCTATTAAACGCGCAGAGCCATCCGACATCGCGACGCATGTAACCAGACCTGCGTCTGCTCTGCCACATTAACGGGGGCACCGCCAGGCTTTGCTACAGGCAGCAGACCTGATGGCCATCACATCCCATCTGTCCATCTGTTTTACTATGAAAGTCCCCTAACTCATTCACATGGCTCAGTTTTTGGGGGTGATCATGTGTGTCATTCATACCATTTATACGAATGTCTTTGGCCCTTTGCCTCTATTTGTGTATCTTCACATTGCTGAGAACCTCAGGTCCCATACACAAAGCATCACCAATTAACATACCTTGATTCCAGTGGTCTTGAAGTGCTACTATTAATTCGGATGTTTAGATGCAAAAGCCATAGGCCTGCATGATGTGGGAGGTAGACAGTTTACAAGGACTTTTGCAATCTAGGGTCACGCTTATTTCACACAGGATTACATGTCACCCGAGTCAAGGGGAACCTTTAAGTCAGTACGCGTATCCGTTAGCCTTGTGAAAACAGCGCTTAAACAGATTTATGTCGTGTTTGCTTGTGCAGCTTAATTCGACCTGATGCTGCCGGCGAGACGAGCAATCAGCGTCTTCTCAAGTAACAACGGCATTCCCAAAACGAACAAGAGCCCGGAGCCAAACACCCAAAGGAACGAGATCTCAGATGCGTCCCGTGCGCCAGCCGAGAGTCCGAATGTTTGGAAACCAAATCCTGGTGCGCCGCATGTTTTGCACTCTGTGTGTTAAAATTCCTGTTAACAGATAATGCAGCGATGTCAGAGCAGGAGAAAGTGTTCAACCCTGCAGGCCTCTTTCATCACCCTCGTGATGTTGTAATTGCAGGCCAGGCATCCAGGCCCCCTGAGTCTGTTAGCACCATGGGAATGTGGCCGCTAATGGCCAGCTCATTTACAATCACGCCGCTTTGTTTTTTTCCCAAAAGAGCCAAGAGGGTCATGCCCAATTACCACGTTGTTATTTTCTCCCAGAGTGAACTCCGCAATTAAGCCTCACGTTCACGAAATTGTCACGTTAATCTCCTGTTTTCACCCGATAAACCAGAAGGAAGACATATCCTACACACGTGCTGTTGACAGTACCACAAAAAATTTTAAGAGCTGAAAATAAAGAGACAAGGTGCCAACAAATGCTGAGGAAGATACAGGTGTTTAGTTTGGAGTTAACTTGTAAAATGTGGTGCAAATATAAGGTAAAAGGAAGACTGTCGCACATTGAGGCATGAATCAAACCAAACAGCAGCTTGCATTCAGGAAACAGTATATAACAGTCTTTTTCACTGCGACACACAATGTCCTGCTATGTTTTGCCACCATACAAAGGAGTACAAAGGCTTCCTGCAACACAGTTTGAACGTCCTTAGGTCTGAGCGGCCGGGGGAAGGTAGACACCCCTGTGTGCGGGCCGGGTCCCCCAGTTGTTGTTTTGTGTGCATCAGTGGCTGCGTGGAGAATGGTGTTAAATCACTTCGAGTCAAAGGGACTGGCCACAGATCCGAACCTGTTGTGACAGCGCGAGGCGCTTTGTGGAGCGTCCCCCCCCCCCGTAAATCTGACCCACTCGGCCCTCACAAAAGGGCCGCTTCCTTTTATGGCTCCGGGGACGGGGGGGTTGGCTTCTGAATAAACAATGAGGCCGCTGGACCTCGCGGACCTTGCCACATTCTTTCTCAGGCAGGCCCAGCAGCTGCTGCAAAGCATTCTGGGGGATGCCTCTTTGTTATCTCTGCCAACTGTTGAGCTATGTTCTGCTGGGATTCACTGCTGCGGTGTGCTCACATAGCTGCGCACTGAACACTCTGGGCCTGCACTGTCTGTAAACTCCACGCCGGGCTTATCACGGAACAATTACTCTGTGCCTTGGATGGACATGACAAACAGGGAATCAAAAAGTAATCCACCTTTAGGTAAAAAAAAGGCCAAACAAATGGTTGCTTTTACGGGTGAAAGGTCAAACACCATATGTGGAGGGTAGTTAGGAACGGTCAATAAAGAGGTCTGCCTCTTCACAAAAGGTGGAACTATACGGCTGGCTAGTGAGAGGAAAGCAAAGCTCGGTCTTCTAGATGAGGGGCGGGCCAGTTTCTCTCAGCACAAACCGAAAACATCGCTGTACGGAAGATATTCATCAGGCGGTAATGTGTCACTGCGGACACAGCCCGGCTAACGGCGTTTGTCCCGCTCAATGCGGTTTGTCCCGCATTGCTTCCTGCCTTTTCCTCTCTTGGCAAAGCCGCAAGCCCCGCTGAGTAATGCAGCAAATGCGACCTCCGCGGCACACGTTCGGGCGGGGCGGACCGCCGCATTAACGCCGATGGATTTAACATGAGGCACCAAGTCCGAGCTCTTCCCGTCATGTGACCGACAGGACATAAAGGTTGGGCCTACGAATGTGTGAACTTCAACCCGAGACCATTATCTTCGTCTGTGAGCTCAGCGCTCTGCTTGGCTCTGAAGTGAAGACTTCCTTCCAGTTGTTTTCGTTTGGCGCGCCTTTGCCATCGAACCATTGTTGTTAAAAATAATTTTTGCATTGGAAAAAAAGACTGCGGAGTGTGAGTAATGCAGAGGAAACATGTTTTTGATCATGAAAACAGGGAAAAATATACATAGCGCTCATTTGAAACTAAAGTGTTTGCCCGTCTCCTGGCAGAGTTCCCGGCAATGCCCTTGCTGATCCACCCAAGGTGGACGTCAATCACAGACATGTTTTCAAAATACTCAGGACAACATACAGGACAAGACTTAAGAGCACTGTCCAGGATGTCACTTCTAAAACAATCGTGCTGATGAATTCTCCAGTTGAAAATAAGTTTCCCACGGTGATTATAGAGATTTAGGGACAAAGGAAAATTCGTTCCATGCCCCTCCAGTCTGCAGCTAATTTCAGCCCTTTTGCTCATTCTATAGGTTACGTGAAAGAAAGGGGTCTGTCAGCCCTGGAAGCCACGGTGCAGTCAGACCGGTTTTCTATTGACTGCAGGGCTGAGAGGGTTGGTGCTGAGTTACAGCTCCATGTTTTACACACTGAGGCTCGGAGCAGGGAGCTGCCCGGTCTGCCTCCCTCCAGCAGAGACGTCAGAGAATGTGAGCCCCGGGGCTGGGCATTGCCTGCTGTCAGCCCGGGGGAATGCTGATCTTATCTGCAGAGATACAAGCCTGCGCAGCACCGGCTAAAGTTCAGTCGTCATTTATCCCATCCCCCCACCCCTCACCCCCCGAACACACACTCTCTCACACTCACGCGCAAACTCACATGTGCATACACATACATACACATATACATGAATGCATGCATGCATGTGCACGCGCACACGCACACGTGGGAATATACACACTCACTCACATTCAAACGTGCAAATTAACGTGTATAAACACACATACACACACACACCAACACACACACACACAGGAATAGACACACATTTTCAACCCCTGAATTTTACAACAAAGCCCAACCTACAAAGGCTATTTCTTTTTTTTTGATGGGGGGTTAGGGGGGAGGGGGAAGGGGGTGCCTCTTGCTATTTGAGAGTTGTTGGAAATGTAAATCTAATTAACTTCCAGCACACACTATTGTGCAGCTCCAATGCTCAGCTGGCACGCCGGGATTTCACAGCTGACAAAGAGGCATTTCATCAAAGCAACAGCCAGGGCAACGAATCACTGTCACCCTCATGACGACAGAGCTGCAACAGACCAACGCCTTCCCAAGAACAGCGGTCAGGATTTCTTTCTATTTTAGCACCGCTTCGCGCTCTCCCAGTTGGACCTGATAACACGCACTGTCAGATTAGTTATGACTGCAGCGGAGTTAAGATAATTGCAACCATGTGTTTTTTTCGCAGTGCATGCTATATGTAGGATAGATACGCCTATCCATCTAAGTCTTCAAGCTTGATTTTGAAAAAAAAAAAAGAAATTGGCCACGGAAGGCGTTAAATGCCAAGAGGATTATGTCATCACTGTATTACTGGCGCGAGCTTTGCCCCAGCATACATAAAACCACACCCTTCTGTACCAGATGGTGGGTCATGATCGTGGGCATGTCAGCACAGCACCCACTCAGCTCCACACCCACTCTGTAAGTTACGGGCACCGCAGGGATCTCACTCGTACTAGTCTCCTGGTTACCCTAGCGGCCATAAACACTATGATTCTCTCCGTTATCTCCCTGAAATGGTCAAACCACAAATCCAAAACCATAGCTCATGTCCAACACCGTGCCTCATTCCCAATACTGAACCTCATAGCCCCCTCTGTAGGACATATCCATCACTGTAGCTCTACCTCATAACTGTAGCTCATGCAGTTCACTGCAACTCATACCCACCACTATACGTTGTATTCAGTACTGTAACACATATCCATAAACTGTAGCTCATATCCATCACTGCATCTTATCCCAGACCATTACCAAGACGGGCATAAACATGTTACACAGTGAGCTGTGATTATGGAAAAATGGAATTTTGGCAAAATTATGACACCAAAGTGGGTGCAGTATAGTGATGCATGGAAAGAGCTTCACATTAATTGAAGCTCACTGGTGACCCAGGACCCCTCTCATGGACTAACAAACCCTGCTCTGGTGCAAAGTGAGTAAAATTCAGGCCTTTTGAATCCAACAGCAATCAAGAGTACAAAGGAGTCATGACTTACACTAAGTGCAGCACACCATATAGCAGCATCCACCCCTGTGGCCTGGACCTTTTAAGCAGATCCCTTTGAACTCTGCACTTCGATATCATGTGACCATATCTCATGGCTCCATAACCTATACATTACTGTGTTGGCCATCAACAGAGAGGTACTTTTTTTTGAAAAATTTACCTCAGGCAGCTACTGTGGAAGTTTAATACAGCTGGATCGACCACTGTTCCCACAACCGATCACAAAAAAAACTCAAGAGGGACCCAGTCCAGTTTCTCACAGAACCCACAAAATGTTCTTTAATCAGAAACAGGTTCTGCATTAGCAACAGAGGTCTTTGTAATGGTATCCCACTGACGCTGGGAGTGAAAATTGGGTTTTGGACTTCTGTGGGGAGAAAGCAAATTGCTGCATTACCGATCAGCCGTTTATACAGGCCATGCAACATATTTAAGCGTAATTGAAACCAGCATTGAAAGCATCAGAATCAAGACCGTGTTTCCAAAGAAGTAAAAAACAAATGCCCCGTGGCAATTTATTCACCTTGTTAAATATTTCTGCAGGTTTATGTGAAGATACCACCTCCCAGAATCAGGTGATTTAAGTTTACAGTTCAGCCGACAATCAATTCTACACAACATTCCTTGCAGTTAACTGTAATTGAGCCTCGTGTGCTTGTGGAGGATTGAGCAACAGCGCATTTCTGTGGAGCTGAGAGGTCTGAGCACGGTCTCTTCTCTGCTGACTAGGGCTCTCGCTGCAACACGCACAAGGGGTTTGGTGACAGGCACACCTTCACATTGGTCCATCTGTCATCCACAAGGACGCATTAAAGACTTTCAGGGCAGGACAATCTCACAAAGTAATGCAGAGCAACACACAGATTGAAATATTAAAGTTCCACAGTATTCTTAGACTTAAAAAAAGAACACATCCAGTGGAACACCACGCTGTTCTTGAACGCGAACAACACCCACAACCTGAGGTTTTCTGACAGCCAATCAGTATGGCCGGTAGGGGCCTGAAGGAACGAACGGAGAGGGTTCCATCCTGGCTGCAGGGATTGGAGGCACTGATCAGCAGTTACTAAAGCTGTCGTAAGTTAAGTTGTAATTGCCCAAACTGGCTGTAATGTGACTCCATTACAGCTGAAAAATGTTTCAGCAGGAATTGTGCAGATTTGAGATTGGGGTCGTTCACAGGGAGGGCTGCGCCCTGAACTCCCCCAGCAATAAAACGCTGAACTGTCCTGGGGCAAGGCGACAGGTTGACCTCGGGCGCTGATTGGATCTGGGCCGATCAAAGAGGCCCACACCCTTCAGTGATGCAGCTGATGACCCCATTCAAGTTCCGTAGCCACGGACGACCCTGCAATAACGACAGGAGAGCGCGGCGCTGTAACAGCTTTAAAATAAGAGATACTGCTCCCGCTCCAGGGCTGAAGCTACACTGCAATGAGCATGTGACGGTCCTGCAAACACAGTAAGCTCATTCAGAGCATTAACATCAGTCTAGACACAAGGACATTCTTCCCCGTTGTGTGTGTCTGGGCATTTCTCTGTCGAAACATTTTTAAAAGTCATTATGAAGGTCTGTGAAGCTTGTGAGGATCAACACACTGTTTGATTAAGATAATCTGAAGGCTGCGTCCTGAAACGGCACAATGTTCTGAGACTGGGATTCACTGTTTATGTTGCAAGGAAAACATAACACAACAAGAATGAGACACCGTACAACCAATATGACAGGTACATACAAATAATAGGTATGATGTAAATATGACAGTTACATGTTGGAATTTGACTTTAAACTCCAAATATGAGAAATGCTCAGATAGGAAAATAAATCAGGTTCAGGGGAGACAGAGTCTCTCTCCATGAAAAGCAACGGCAGCAGTGTTTTTATTTCTCTGACACGCAGAAGAATGCACCGGGCCTGCCCTCTCAAAGCCTGCCTCTACTCTGTCCAGCCCGGTGAAGCACGGGGTTTCAGCTCAAACGGTGAGGGTGGGGGGGTGGGGGGTGAGGGGGTTACCTAGGTGATGAATCCCCTCTGCACGCCACAGCCCTCTCCCCGCAGGAGAGCATGCGGGGAAACTGTACAGCAGCCAATCCTCGTTTAGCCGGGCCAGAGAGGGAGTGAGCCTGGCTGACTCCACCGCCGTTTTCGCCGGCCGCGCTCCCGCTAAGCGGCCGCGTATTCGCCCGAGTGCCACCGCCGGCCCCTGCGCAGTCAGTGTCAGTCACTGTGGGGACCCCCGGTCCAATCACGGCCGGGCAGAGGGGGTGGGAGTATTTTAATGGGGGTGGGGGCGGGATTAGCATTGTGTGTCCTGCTGCTCCCCTAGATTTACGGAGCTCTTCTGCTCGGAGGCCTCCACGTTATTGTGCGAGTGTTTGGGGCAGCAGGGGGGTGAGGGGGGGGGAGACCCCGGCCTTCACAGCGGGGCAGCCCGTGGCTTATTAGCACCACAATACGAGTCATATCCTCCGCTCTCCCCCGGAACACTTCCTCCATCTCCCTCTCTGGGCACTGGTCCACTTCACAGGGGAGGCTCTGAAGCCTGACAGAAGCTGTCTTACACCCCCGTTGGAACGTTTTTCCCGACCGCGACGGGTGCAAACTGAGCCATCACCACCTGGCCCCTCCCCCACCACCACCTCTGACTCAGCCACAGAGCTGCTGAGCTCCTCCAGTCAGGAGCCACACCCAGCAGGCTGAGTGGGTCCCCCCCTCCTCTTCCTCCCCCCTCCCCCATTCAGCCAATCACAGTCTGATAATAGGAGCCAAAGCTTTTGTGGAAAAAAGAGGACCTGCAAGCACAAGTTCTCTGGAATGTAATGTCGCCGTGGAGACCTGGAATTCCAGTCGTGCACGGGGGTCTGAAAAATCCCATAAGCATGCATCGCATTACACTCACTGTGTGTGCAGAACACACACAGAACAACACTCGGAAGCTTTGTGTTTTTCTGAAAATCAAAAAATTATTTGGTCCTTTGAGAAGCACATGTTCTCAAGCGTAGTCTGATATTTACTTTGATTCCAACCACAAGGACAAAATGTTCTGCTGTAGAGACCTTGGCAGTGCCAGTGAAAGCAACAGCAAGATCAGCGTTTCCAATCCAATGTGATCACGTTTATGAAGAAGAAATTTAATTATTGCAAAAAGAAAGATACACAGACTGTCTCTTTTTATTTTCAAAACCCACCATTTACATTTTGATGAGTCAGCCCAATGCAGGTGCTGACAGACAGCCCACCTGACTGCCTTCCCTTCCCTAAGCAGTAGTTTAAGGAGCCAATGAGCCCTGAGCAGTAATGTACACCTGTCATAAACATACAGTCTCACACGACAGCAGCACAACATGGGCAGATCGGGGGAACTGAACATGCACGCATAAAGCTGCAGGGTTGATCTCAGGCGAAGCAAACTAATTAACCTAAACTGACTCGGTAAATGCCCCACTGTATGACTGCACAGTATGTGAAAAACGCATTGTGAGTTATCCTGGATATGGGTAAATACAGTACCAGTCAAAAGTTTGGACACACCTGATTAAGGTAATGGGAAACATGCATTCAAAGACATTTTGATTTGATTTTGATGTAAAGACTTATGCTTAAATGCTTGAAATTTGTTTCTTAGACAAATATAAATAGTGAATCTGATGCCTATGTATGAATTTCTTTCCAAAAATTTTTTTACGTTGAAAAAATATTTTTGGCTACTTTGAAGAATCTAAAATATAAGATCATTTTGACTTGTGTGACACCTTTTTGAGTCACTACATGATTTCATTTGTGTCATTTCATAGTTCTGGTGTCTTCACTATTATTCTAAAATGTGAACAATAGTAAAAAGTTGTGTCCAAACTTTTGAGTGGGACTGCACATCCTGAGGAGAAAACTATTTTAAACGTGAATATGCTTTTATCTGTCTTACAACTGCTACAATAATAATTGTACTACATACTTACTGTTTACTACGCAGTGGTTGCACACAGCTGTGTGGCAATTACTGAGGGATTCTGGTGACCGTTTCCAGCAGTATCTTAGGGAAGGGGGCAGCTTAAGCAGCCTGACCCCCTGTTCAGATGGAGAGAGGCTGGGAGAGGAAGCTGGCAGGAGCAGGGGAGGCAGTGGGGAAAAGCCAAATCAAATCAAAACACAGCAATGAAACAGAATGACCGAGGTACACTTAATCAAGATGCAGGACAGCCATTGGATAATTAAAAAGGGGAATGACGAATCGCAAGAGGAAGTTTGAGGAATGACGCAGTAAGATGTTCCTGGTGGAACTCTCATAAGTCCCTCAAGTAAAATGGGGCAGAATGTTGCACACACTGTACACTGCAACCACTCACACTAACAAGGCCTCAAGTAGCTCACATTGGGTGGGGCTAGCATATGCCGTCAATCACTGACTCGTTTGAAAGAATTAAAACATTCTGTTTTCCACAGCAAAGCACCGCGAATCAAATCGACGAGTCACTACATGCGGTCTCGCTTTGATCCATCAGCAGCTTGAACCGGCCAGCAAAGTTCACGTGTTTTCACCTGCACAATGAAGACTTACATACGCTTGATATGTTGCGATAGAGTTTGTAATAAGGAACTCTTGTCTATCATGTCACATTGACTGAGGTTGTTCTGAGAATCATTTCGGCAGTTTTAAGAAATGACCAGATCATCTACGACAACGCACTCCTTAATCGAGAATCAGGGAACATGTTGCATCCATCAATTGAGTTAAGAGGCGGAATCGGACATGGCAGGCAGAAATGAAATGGACTTAATTCAGGAGATTTTCTGAAACGTTCTCAGGGTTCTTCCTAGAATGTAATGTCCTATATTGACTTCCTGCTCTTCTGTGATTGAATCAATCCACTTCCAGGCAGAGGCCATCTTCATTCTTCATCGTCTGCGAACGACGTCGACCTTTTAACCCTCTCCATTCATTACACGCGTATTGAAATTGGCTCAAATGCAGCTCCACTGTTTGATGGGCTATCATTTTTTATTGGACGGATGAATTTTTACCTTTCCGCTTGGGTGAAAAGGCATAACAGGACAGGAGAGAAGGCATAACAGGACGTCGGGCGGGACAGGAGAGGAACCTTAACTGAACCCTGGAGGGACCTCGACGTGCTGTCTCTTTCAGACTGGTGCGCTCTGGTTGAAGGTTTGCTGACAGCTGTGTTGACTGATGCTCGCTGAACGGTTCGATCCTTGCTCTCTCTCACGATTTACAGCCAACCGACCCATCCCCCACAACCCCACTGATGAAGCCGATACTGTAGAGACGAGCCCAGGCAGTGATTAGCAGGGGTGTCCCTGAGACAGAGCGGAATAAGGCCCAGTGAAAGCTGCTGAGATCACAGTTAAGGAACCCATTGTTATGTCTGGATTTCTGTTTGCATGCTACATCCACCTATGTCCTCTGTCTGCCCTCAGTGATGTACAGAGCTTTTAGGTCCTTCTAGAGCGATCAGTTCAGAAAGGGACTGAGAGCTCCTCCGTGATTTCTCCAGTGGTGAAATAAAATAGACCCTATATGGAAATATTTCCCTGGTTTATGAAATCAGCTGCGACACCAATATTGCTTCTGTTAATGTCGACTGACTCATCATTTGTGTACATTTTGAGGTGCTTTTCCTTCAAACTATCTTTTTTCATACAGGTCATGAGACATGTATGTTGCCCCTTGAGTTGACTGCTAAAACCTCTGGGCCAGTCAGCCTGCATTTTCCAACAGACCGTCAGGAGCCATTTCGATTTGTTTGATTTCTAACCCTATTATTCCAATGTAGGCACTTGGCTGCAGGTCAAATGCAGCATTATAGAAGCCTGCGGAGGCAGCAGTACACAAAACGCAGAGCGTGCCAAAAGCAGCTACTCGATTATATTCACATACGTATCCTCAATCAACAGATGGGCACCAGCTCTGTACGGCAGGAGAAGGGGTTCAGGGAGATTTGTTGCCTGCCGTAAAAATGATTTAATGTCCTCCCTTGGCAGCTCCATTAGAAAGGGGGGCAGAACTCTCCCTGGTGTCGGTCGGGTGCTAGTGGCTACAGTTCTCACAGCCAGTGAAGTGCCGATCAGTTTGGATCTGTTCTGCATGACGGGTAATAACAGAAAGCTGTTTGTCTCTCTCGCGGAACTCACCAACATTCTGATTCCGGAACGCTCTCAAGAGAGACCTGTTCCGCTGTCAGAAGCCAGATGTTTGACGGTACAGAGATGCTCAGAACACCATTTTGGGCCAGGCTGTTCAGATCAAGTTGTACTTTTGGACACTGAATCTGCCCTTAGACATAAAAAAGACAAACACTGTCAGTTATCAATCCCGAGAATTAAATTACATTTTTTATGAGACACGTCTTATGAAATGATTTCAGATCTATTATATTAATTGAATCAGTCATAACCTCAACTTAACATATTTCTGTTATTAATATTCATATGATATCATGACATTTAAATTAATTTAAGCTTATATGAGAGCCCCCCCCCCAATTCATATACTTTATGGGAAAAATTTAACACATTTGTGTGTATGTGTGTGTGTGTGTTGAGGGGCAGTGGATGCTACAGTTCTTGACCCCAGGAGAGACTCGGCCACCAGCCATCGCTGCCCAGATCCTCCGTTCAGCCATCTCGTTAGCATGCTAATTAAGGGAAACTATGATGATATTCTCCATCGCTCCATTCCGGGGGGGACAGGATGATGTCACCCTCCTCCACAGCAGCTGCGCTGGAGCTCCAAGGCTGATTACCCAGCATCCCTTGCTCTGACAATGCCACCCTTCTGTTGCATGACCTAATGCAGGTTATTCTACAGAGGAAGTACACAGCGGTGCTTAATTACAGTGCTGTGTCCCCACAGCATGCCACATTACTGTGGCCGATAATGCCACACTACCCCTTCACTCTGACTGGGGTCACACGTCTCTCTGTTGGAGAAGTGCACATCGGCATTCCTCCTTTTCTCTCTAAAAAAAAAGCTTCCAGATGAGTATAACATTGAGTGGGTTATTTAGCATTGCAGATATAGAATGCTGCCATCATTCACTCTTTATGGGTGTACCACAGAATTGGTTCATTTGAGATTCTTTCAAAAAAGCTAGAAAATGGTTGAAGCTAAATAATAAACACAGGCATGCAGTTAACAGGATTATTCCCTGCTATCCCATTCTTCCATCAATCTGTTAAACTTAACATTTTTTTCCCTGAATTTCAACACCCATGGGATTTATTTGACATAAACCTATGAAATGATCTATGAAATGCACTGCATCCATCAGAAAGCAATTAGATCTTGCCCCGAGGAGCCATTCAAATGACCTTTGGTCTCTGACCCCCAGACACTTTAGCGCTCATTAGTCAAAGATATCTCTCCCGACTTCCACATCTGGGCAAGACCACGGTCACTTGACTTGGGTGACGGCCACCCCGACCCAGGCATTAACAAGCTGATAACCTCCTGCCTCATCCGCTCGTTTCCGCCGTCTGCTACGCTAACTCCGCCTCTTCGGTGATAAGAGTCTGGAATGCTGCTTTGCAGACAGCACGTTGCGGCTAACCCTGTTAGCGCCTGTGGCACCTGGGTCTGTGGCCCTGTTTCCACAGCCAGCAGCAGCCTTGCAGAAAGAGTGGAGCATGCTCTGTGCAGCACTGCATGCTACATCCCTGATAACCTGCTGTCAGAGCCAGAGCCGCGCTCTGTGCACTTTATTAAATGTCACAGGGAGCTCCAGCGGCTGCCGCCTGGACTTCATTATCTCTGTGTAAGTACCGATATAAGCTGGCGTTCAGCTCCCTCAGAAATATGTCCCGGTCGGCCTCTCGAGGTGGAGGCACACTGATTCTCAACTGGTTCGGCTTTATCTCCCTGCGTAGAACCGTAAACTCCAGGTAGCCAGGCTGAGAAAGTGCAGGAATGCACTTTTGTGCCAGACAGCACATGGAGTTCAGGGGGGTTGATGGGATTGGAACAGGGGGTGGGGCGCCGGCGTTAGATCCTCTGCGCTTGATATCTCTCCTCAGACAGAGAAAGCTGGCTTTGATGCAAAAGCAGGAAAAATTGCTTCATGGTGCCGGGGGATGGTACACCTGCTCTGCTCATTCCGCCTATACAGTACGTGTGAATGGAGATTAAAGACCACATGGCCTACACTGTTATCAAAAAACCTGCGAGATAAAGGATTTGGGCAGCCTTTGCTAAGTGCAGTCAGGTCTTCAGCGGTGAAATCTGCAGCTCTTGAAAAGAAAAACATTAAATGAAGACAAATGATCTAAATGTTTTGGCTCTGTGAGCACTCTTTATCAAAATTCTCCACGTACCAAGCATCCACTTTCATCATTAATCAAGAGGGAAAGCAATCCTGTGCACTGGACGCTTGGGGAACGCCTCCCAAAAAGGACTGCTGTGAAAATCCAGAACGCGGAAACCAGCCCAACCTTCCCTTTGACATCACTCAGGTCACAGAGGGCACCTCGAGTATTTATCTAAAAAAAACCACTAAACATTTTTCTTGGATTTAATTCTGTTTTCCAGGGAGGAAACCTACTGTAGGTTTAAAGCCCTCACACAAGTGATTCCAACACTTACTTACTGAAACTGATAAATGCAGGGGAAAGCAGTGTGGAGAAGTAGGCAGGAGCAGGGCCACTTCTGTTATACTCTTGGGCAAGGAAGTGTAAGTAACCTGAATTGCATCAGTAAATATCCAACTCCATAAATGAATATTTAAAAATCTGTGACATGCAAGTCACCCTGGATAAGAGCATTTACAAAGCAAAAGTAACGTACATCTAACATAATGTAATGTAGATTTTCCCCTTGGCTATTTACTGTACCCTGTACTGGACCACATGGCAAATACTGAGATGTAACAGTCAATCATACAGAAATGTAACGACAATCACATTAAAGGTGAATGCAAGAGACAAAAAAAGAGCTACAGGAAGAGTGTCATTACTCACTGAATAGTGCATTTCAAGATCACTATCACAAAGGTATAAATAGATGGTACTGGTCATTTACTGATAAAAATGGTATGTCACCTCACAAAAATCAGAACACATCTAGATTCACATGTTGTGATTCCTCAACCTAAAATACAACAGCAACCACTGATCTCTGTGCACTGCACCACTCAGCTCATCTCTGGCATTCAGAGCCACGTTATGTAATTAGAATTGAACCCTCACAGAAGATGCAAACACGTCCTTTATTTCAGGGAAATGGCGATGAATAATAGATGACAATCGCACGGTGAATAATATATGAGAGGGAAAAGGCTTTGAAAGCTGACCGCGCTTCCTCGACTCTACCCCTACACCAGATGCTCTCACACACCAGGTGAATCGGGCTACAAGCCACGGTGCGCCTCCCCCGCTCCGATCAAGAGGTCCAGACACCGAAATCTTCCAAAATCAAGGTGCGAGGTAGGCCCTGGAGTATCACAGGACCACAGCGAGGTTCAGAGCATGTGGTTTTTCCCAGGTCATGAAGATGGGTTGTGGCCTTTACCCCCGGCTCTCTGTTCTGCATTGCAAAACATCTTTGCGGCAGACTCTTTCTTTTCATTCATTCCTCCCTCTCCCTGTTTCACATTATATGAACCTTTTTAAAACACCATACTGAGTTAATCTCGTAAAGCTGAAATACATCCCAGGAAATCCCAGTTAATTCTGAATGCAAACGAAAGTAAACAGGAAAATAAGCCGGCCTCTTTCCTGAGGTGTTCTGGGTCAGCATGGTGAAACAGGAGTATATCTGTTTCTTTCTACAATAAAACAAAGATGAAAAAAATAGACCAAAAGCAAATTACCTGCTGTGATTCATGGCCTCCTGTCCATTGTGAATTCAGACATAAATTATATGGAGATGCAAAGGTAGGCCAAGCAGACACTGATGGATGGGCTTTGCTAATACCAAGAGGCAGCTCCGTTTCAACAATGTTTCAAATAAAACATCAAGGGACTTTATGTTCATGATTAAACTAAGACTTTATGTTCAGTTCAAATTCAATCCATGTATCTGCACAGAGTTTAAGTGTTTTTAATCAGCAGAAAAACAACATAAGTTTAAAAGGCACCAAAATGTAAGGATGTCCTCTGAGAATAAACACTGAAAATGTGCACTGCTCATAACAAGCATTATATTTCAGCTTTCTACAGACCAATGACTTAGTTTGTTCTTGGTGTACTCAACATAACATTTTTCTCTAGAGAAATGGAGAATTAAGTTCAACGTGTTCCTAACAAAACAAACTAAACTACTGTTAATACAAAACCATCCTCAAAGGAAAGCATCTGTGATTATATTTGTCATTCTTCATCGGCTGAATGCTACCTATTTGGAAGCAAGGACGTGTTATGGGAAATAGTGTGCAATGTGCAGATGGCAAACATTAATAAAACTATGATAAACAGTAACTGAGAGCGAATGTTTAATTCCCTCTGTAGAGGGCTATTAAGGTCCATCCATAGAGGGCTATTAAGCATCTTACTGAGCCCGCCCCTCCCTCATCCCAGGCCCCTGATTGGTCGGATCTCAGCTGGGCCTGGGAGGAGAGAGCAGCCAGACAACGCTGTCCTGACACGCAGTGCCACCTGCTTCCTGTCTGCCCTTATCAGCCCCGCTGCAGTGAACACAGAGCAGACCCGGTGCACCACCTGCTCCACTGTGTGAGATAAACACACAGGACACATTACCACGGACGGTTATCTGTGTCCGGCTCACAGCAGACAGGCAGCGATCCGAATGCCATCTCCAGCATCCCTCACACTCATCATCCATGCACATCTAACTGGCGCTTGGTATTGATGTGACATTTTCTGAAAAAAACTTATTGACACTTATGCCACAGATTTTAAAAATGATTTAAAAATGAATGCAACCAAACTCTTTCCCTTAGTTTCAGCAACCCTGGGCATGAATGAAGCTCATGCCATACCTTTCCCCCTCTGCAGTGCGAAACCATGCAGGCGTGAATTACATTACTTCAGCGTTCACATTTTCTGCATATTTTTAGTGCTGTAGTTAAGCTGCAGGTGCAGGAAGAAACGCATGCTATCCTCACTGGAATTGTGATTTTAAGCGGATTCATGTTACACAGCGTGATAGCGAAATAACTTCCTCTGTGGTTAATGATGCATGGAATTACTCTTATGGTATAACGACTCACCGCAGTTACAACACTGTGGCTGCAGCGGGTGGGTGGATACATCACAAATGCTAATGCTTGCCTTTCAAATGTTCCTGCTTTTACGGTCTCTGGGTAACCCTGTCTTTACAACCGCTGACACTTAACTAAGAGGGAAGATTCATCTTTCACCACAGCTCACATAGCAGGACGCTCATTTGAAACAAACAAAAAGAGGCAATTCCACAGCAAGGCCTGCTTGGATTATACGTGTCATGGATTGAGCTTTGTCAGTCTCAGCTGTAAGTAAGCCTTCTAACGTTATTACATACATGCTTCATCATCGTGATGCTTATTACTGGTCTGGGGAGCGCTGGGAATGATTAAAGTACTCAGCTCTCGCCGTGGGGCTAATGGGTCTCCCAGGCAGACGGCCTACCTTTCTGTGAGTCTGCGTGCGCACTGACAGAGGCCTTCACCAGACAGTACTGCTTTCATCTCCAAAGGCCATTACAGCAGACTCTAGCAGACTCTGCTGTCTGGGGGTATCCTACCATTCAATTCATTACGCTCTGAACACAGAGAGCCTGCCACTTGCTCTCCATACGGTTTGCACTGACAGCCCTGACACAGCTGCTCCTTTAGGTATTCGGCCGTTTCACAGCTGCCCGGGGCTCGATATGTGTGCTGACTGATGAAACCCACTTGTGTCGCGCTCGTTTGTCCTGCTGGTGGTATCTGGTGTGAAAAGATAGTGTGAGCGCGGCTCAGCTGATGTAAAACATGCAAGAGCAATCTCGCTGTCGACGCTGGAGGGGTCTGGCTGCCCGCGTGCTGTCACTGATGAGCCCCTCCGCATCACCTGAGCACCATGGATACGCCCTCCTGGGGAAACAGTCACTCGAGTAACGCGCCCCTCTCAAACACTGGCGTGCCACGCCTTTTTGGGGGAGATTAGTGTAGTGTGTCTGGCCCCTAACAGCTGCAGTGACATGAGCCTAATACCCCCCACCCCTCCACCCCCCCAAATACTGAACAGGATGTTCAGATGAGCTGCCGGGCCAAAGAATTCTGACCCAAACATCTGTGTGAAAATCGCTTACTACCTTAATCCAACGGCATCCTGGAGATCTGTAACTCGGTCCCACAGCTTCCCTAAATCTCATTCACAGCCTTGACAGGCCTGTGTAATGCTCAACATGTAGTTTCAAATACCTTTAAACAACAAAGGTATCTTACATAGCTGTAACTGTGCAGATGAAACATTAGACACTGTCTTGTGGATGGCAATGGTGATAACTCCAAGTCCCGGCCAGCAACTACCCAGAGCCTCTGGCCAAGCACCTGACTGACACCAGGAACAGCAGGTTATTCCACTTCCAATCCAATCAATTCCCCCAATAAAGTAATTAAGATCTGAGGGGGAACAAACCCCACGAGACGCTTAGATCTTCAGTAGACTGGACTGCTTTACAGTAACTTTCCTCTAAAACGGTGAACTGCGTGATAGCACCAAGTGATTCAGCTAATAATGTAATGTAATGAATTGCTGCCAGGGGACCTATTCAGTCTTGAACACAGCACGGTTAACAGTTGCACTTAATCACAATCCGGGGGAGAGGCTCAGAATGACAAGTGCGCGTTCCACCCAAAAAGAAAGCAACGGTCCTCGTATTGTTGTCTCTTCGAGCCAGCGGCTGTGTTTGAGGTCTGCTTTAGCACAGCAGTTCCTTTAGAGGTCACCTGCAGTGTCAGGCATACGGCCGGGTCAAGGGCCGACCCCTGGCTGTTTGATGACTCAGCGCCTCCATTGACAGATTCGGTGGAATCCTGTCCTCATCGCCATGACGACCTGGAACGTCATGAGTTGACAGATGAGAGCCGGGGATTGGTGGTGCTTGCTGGGTGGTGGGGGTGGTAAGGGGGAGCGTTGACCCTCTGTTAATATTTGATGAGGGCCTGGTGCATCCACTGACTGAACACATCGATTGATGTGTCATAGGGTTTATCTGACCATGGACACAGTAGAGCGCACAGCACATATAGAATTATGGCTCATATAGCATTTCACTGCCAGGAAAGCATGACGAGGTGCCCTCACACAACATGAACTGGAAATGGCGAACTGGAAACTGGAAAAGACGAAAGCATGCTCCGTTCACAGAGCGTGGAAACGGATCATCATAAGGAAATTGTGGCAGATAACTTCAGTGAGACTGGTCTCAATTATTTAATCATGTCTAAAAAGCATAATAACATAAGACGTTTCCTCGATCAGTGTTATCCTCTATACTCTGGCGCTAAACCACCTTGTTTCCCATTATCACAGATTTCTGTGGTTTCTAGAGATTACACAAACATTCCTGTTACTGGTTCATAAATAATCTCACCTGTTTTTTGAAGTATGCTTGGGTATCTACTATCAGGGCCTGAAGACGTGTTTTTACCATTTTTCCAGAGCTTCACTGTCCACTCAGTTCAACCTCTTCCCCGGTAAAGCTCTCAATGAAGCGCCTGCCGTAAGTATCTGCAAGATTTTTATCGGAATACACAGCAAAATCCCTTCCCGTCTGTGATGGCAGCAACCACCTCTCTAACTGCAGGCATCTTCAGCAAGCGTGCCACTGACATGCAAGACCCCACTTCTGCAGGATGTGACAGACAGGACACACACAGCTCTTCTCAAGCGCCCGCCTGCTGTACCCTGCATCCTGTTCAGCATCTGCTTTTTAAAACTCCCTTTGACAGCGTTCATGCCAAGCACTTGCCCTCCGCGCCTCGCAGACTTCCTTAGCCAAACAGGGAGTCGGGACAGGAAGCCGGCCAGCTCACAGGCCCCGCCTTCAGGAAGTACAGGCGTCGTGCAAACATCAAGATTTAAGGGAGCTGTCTTAATAACTGCTGTGCGCTTGGAGGCTTGTTTCATTAATTGCCATTCAGACCCTGCTGTGACCGGAGTGATAAAGTTGATTGACTGCTGCATTCAGGGAAGACACTAATACACTGACAGCCACAGGAGCTTTGCTTCCTGCTTGGTGCAGACCACAAGCCTAGGATGAGACGGCACTGCAGAATTTACCACCACTGTCTGTGAGTGTATCAGAGGTCATGCACAGTCCATTATAACAGGAGCTATAAACCCATACTAAATAATTACATCAACATACACAGGGGGCCACGAGATACAAACATTTTAAATCCTGTACTACAGGTGGGTTTTAATCAATGTGGTTACTGTTACAATAAACAAATACATTTTTACAATTCTCTCGCAACGTTAAATTAGTTTCGATATGGCTAAACAAAAATGTTGGATATTCGGAGGGACTGAGTATTTGTAAGGATGTTGTTTTCCTGGCAACGGTGAAAGAAGAAAGCATTTTCAACCCTTGAATGTGACTCAAACTACGTGCAGTTTTATGCCCTCTTCTTCTCAGGGTGAGGTTTGCTTTGATATTTTCCACGGGCCCGAGATGGAATTTCTCTGGGCGGCTCATTTTTGGCCAAGGCCCCGCGTTTCCGGCTCAGTGTGCCGCTCTGACCCATAATAGGCAGTGACGGGGCGGCCACGATCGGTCCGCTCGTTTCCCCCGAAAACAAAAGGGCAGGCACGTCCCTCTCTTTGTGTGAGAGATGCCACCTTCGGGCCTGGGAAATTGGCTGGCTTCGGTTTGGAATTCCAGATTCCAAGGCCCACTCCTGCCCCCCCCCCGTGACAGATGGCCAGCCGAGAGACACCGAGCCTTTATGCCCTGATAATAACCATCCCCACGGAGAGAGGACAAGGACCCCACGGTGACAGCCTGAACCCCAAACCACACAGACGCGGCCATCCGTGACAAGTCATCTTTCCAGGAGGAGAGATGTCTCTATGCGTCAGAATAAAAGATGATGCCTCTGAAGATTTTCACTACAGTTTCTCCATCTTGCCTCAGAGGTTAAAACTTACATTACATTATGTACATTAGGAGTTTAGCATGTTCTGGTCTGTGGAAGAACATGACCGCTCTCGCCTACACTTCATATCAAAGATCTTTGCACATGGGTTTCTGTTCCTTTTTTAGGTGTCAGATCTCACATCTTCTCTTTCCTTTGTCTCTAGACATGACAGCAATGCTCTGCAAACTGGAACACAGATGCAGGAAGTTAACAGGAAGTGCTCAAGTTTAAATGCATTACTGCTATACCTACACAAAGCTTGTGAATGCACGACAATGGCTACATAAGAATACCCTCACAATGACCTATTTATTTTATGAATGGTAATTCATAAAATAAATCATTATCAAGTAGGCTGTTTGACTTGGTTTTGTTATGAATTATCATTCATAAAATAAATCACTGATAAATAATCTTTTACTTGGCAGACACTTTTAGCAAGGGTGACGTACATACATTTTTTGCATGTGATCTAAGCATGTCTATAGATAATTACTGAAGCAGCTACCTAACACAAAGGTACAACAGCAGTGGAAGTAAAACTTAAAACCTTCTCTAATGACGCTCATCTTCATCACTGAAACCTCACTTCTGTGTCACAAATGGCGACAAGAGAAACTGTTTTGCAGAAACACAAAGGAAGTGAAAGCCTTTCTTGCTGATGCGGTTCTTTCATGTCTTAAATTAAACTCAGACACCTAAATAAAACTTGGGATCATTCACATTCGTAACAATGGAACACATTTAACCGGTTAAATCTTCGAACCCGTGAGTTTCTCGTGACGGAGCTACACACTCGACGTCACACAGACAGCAGCAGTGTCAGCGCAGGGTACAGGAGAGTACCACCGGGGCTAGCGCTAACGCTAACCCCTCGCCTACAATGTATCTGATAAGGCTGCTGAGAGGAGTCCCAGGGAAAAGGCATCCCTGCAGTCAGCCTTACTGAGGAGCAGGGCGTTGGCCTCACACAGCACATACCTCCAGGGCTGGCCTGTTCATACAGGCAGGGAGTGAACTCCTGCCAGCCCCTCCCTTCACCCTCCCAGCCTACGGGCCCTCCGGCACAAGCTCTGACAAACAGCACATTTTTGTTGTCTATGACGATGGTTGCCGAGCGCTGTGGTGGTGGGGGGGCAGAGAAGGGGGGGCGGTCCATCTTCATCACAGAAGCCTCACATGCCTGTTGCTAAGGGCGACAAGAACAAACTGTTCTGCAGAAAAGCAAACGGAAGTCAAAGCCTTTTTTAACTTCTAGTTATTTTTTCCTTAGTTTAAACTCATTTTAGGGTAGCATTTTTTGGGGGGCATTTTAGACCCCCACATACATTGTGTGGCTAACTGTGCGGGAGAGACACTTTAGGATGTGTTACTGTGGAACAATGAAGATCGGGGCAAGAGATCAGTGTTTTCTGTTGTGATAAGTTCTCAGATTGAGACATCTTTGGCTGCCGACAGTCAGAAAGCCAAAGTGACAAAGCAATTAGACGGAATGAAGAGTGAGTGGCAGTTTCTTTGATGAACCTTTAAGAAAATTCACAGGAAACAAAGCTGGGGCTCTGTGCCTGGGCTGAGGATAAATGAAAGGGAGTTATCACAAAGAGCATGGATACACACCCGAATGACAAAGATACTACCATTACAGCCCTTCTCTGTCAATCAGATGCTTGTACTCTCCGGGCTGTGTGGTGTACAATACAAGTCTCTACAGTGTCACCCCTGTAGCTAGTATTATAGAAGAGCAAGCAGAAAGCAGCAAGAAGAGCAAGTTGCCTCAGTTTATAATCAAAGAGGTAGGTGGGCATGAGACAGGAGTGCTGCTTTTTCAGCATGAAGTGAAAAGAAAGCGGCTCAGGAAGCAGGCTGTATGAAAAAAAAGGCCCTGAAAACTCGAACCCTGTGAGTGTCAGACGTGTTAACCGCAGCAACAGCTGGTGCTGCTAACTGGTGTGAGGTGAAGTCCTGCAAGACCCGACTTGGCCCGTCTGTTTGTCAGGGGAGAGGCGTGACTCGCGGGAACGCATGCAGGACTGAGTCAGGCTCTGCCTAGACCCCGCTCCTGCACGGGCCCGTCCGCTGCCTCCAGCACTGGCAGCATGGGCGCGCCACACCCCAAAAAGAGCGTCCGCAGGCACCCACGCCGTGACCGGGAGGTGCTCTCACCCGCGCCACCGACTGCAGCGTCCGGCTCAAACGCCTGCTCCGTCCACAAGAAGAGATGGCGCTCAGTGAGGGATTTTTTTTTTCATTAAACACAGACTGGTCAGTTTGTGTGTTTGCATCTCCTCTCTCCCCACAGAGACCACACCTTACGGAACCGCCGAGGGCTAAAGCACAAGCAAGTACAGGCACCTACTGCCCCCTGTTGGAGGGCAAGAAAAACTCAACAGCTTTGTTGATGTACGGTAGCTCTTCCGAGGGACGGTGCAGCTTATGTGACGTGAATAATTCACAGCTGGAGGGAAGGATTAATGGCAGGAGTGATAACGCAACCGCATCGTGTCACGGTGTTCGACAGGAAGCGGCAGGCAGGAACACACATTGGGAGGGGCTGTGTTGCAACCACAGGGAGGAGTCTCTGCACTACACAGAGCAAGTCATCTGCACTGCCAGTCTACGGCTCAGTGCCGCACCTGGTGGGAAAGCCTCTGGACTGAAGGAACAAACTGATGTGTCCAGGTTTGCATGTGTGTCAGCGTTGATTCACCACTGACCCCAGTCCTTACACACCTGCAGTGTGTAATGAGAGTAGCAGTATTACATTCAGAATTACGAAGACAAAACAGGCCACGCTGATGCTGGGGACAAGGCCGTGGAGGCCAGCGCTCAGCTCATCCACTCTTTCCTCTCCCAAAGCTAGCCGGTCATAACTGTTTAAAACATTCGGCAGATTACTGTATGCAGAGACACGTATGTGTTTGGATTTTTCAGATCTTTGGATCTGTAAATGAGCATTTGAAAACAAAATCCGAGTGAAAGAGTTCAGGTGGATGAGTGAGACACACACACACCAAGTGTCCTCCCAAGGGAGTTCAATGAAGCACTGCGTCCACCCAGCCAAACACTCCGTCTGGGTTCCTGCTTCTCAGAGAGCCTCTCTAGGTGCCCCTTTAAGAGTGCAGGCTCTTTGAAGGCACCAGGTTGAAGAATCTGAGAATAAAACGCTCCAAGCCAGCTTATTTTAACACTGTCATCTGGAAGTTATAGACCGCGCTCTCCCCTGCAACGAGCAGGTTGGCAGCAATGCAAAAGGCATCAGTGCGAGTGCTCTCCCCCATCCCAGAGAGGGGTGCGGAGGAGGGTGGGGTGAGAGGTGCTCAAAAACAGCACCGCAGGGGTCAAAACAGCAACCCTCGCCAAGGGGCACATGTGCAGGCGTGACTGAGACTGACAGAACAGCTAAATTACCACGGCACAAAGGGATCCGGAGAAATCCTCTTTCCATTCCAGTTTTCGAGAAGAGTCAGATTTGTGTTTGAACCAAAACAAGGTTGTTTTTTTTTTGAGAGGCAAAAAACACATTTTTCCCTCATCTGACCCCGTCCCGCCCAAAGGAAGGCAACCACCCTTAGAGCCACTTTTGACAGCGGTGTCAAGGTGTGGCTGACGTGAAGGAACAGCATCCCCGGGGGCTTGCTGGGATGATGATTGCACAATGTTGAAGCCATGCCCCGGCAAAACTCCCCTGCACTTTTCTCATGCCTCCATTGGTCTGCATGTAACCCTGCACCATGCTCCAAACACTATACCGATAAACCCAATTAATCATAAGGGCGGAAACCACACAAACATCCGAACGTCCCTCACAGAGCTCTCTGATTTAACCAAATCACAATACCCTTCGTCCTGAACAACACCTAAAGAACTGACTTCTTTTTAAATTTCACAAAGAGCATTATGCATTTAATGGTGGCCAAAATTAAAAAATACGTAGGAGAAAAGAAAAGTCAGACTTGCTCCTGTTCGTTGAAGTTTGAGGACAAAGTGCACTGTGAGTACATTGTTCATAGGTATATATATCACTGTCTAACAATGGTGAGTCTGTACAATAAGACAAAGGAGGAGAACCTTTCCACAGGCCACACAATAGGCACACACCCTAAACCTCACAAGGACATTTTTAGGGGTGTGGTCTTCAGTTTGCATGTCTATTTGATCCCGCTATTAAAACAGGCACAGATCAGCCATAACCGAGAACAGAGCCGACTGCAGAACATAACCTGCCATTACAATGCCTGTAAGGTGGAGGCCACTAGACTAGACTGTAAGGAAGGTGCTTTAAACCAACGTTATCATTTTCTTTGCTTTTTTATAGGGTGCTGGCCTTAACGTCTATCAAAGCCATCTGTGGCTATCATTGTGAAACAGATGCATTACCTTTGAACAATTCCAGGAATTTCGCCAGCAGGTTTTGTCTTGGCAGTTCTGGGCACTTTGAAAATCTTTGGTCTCTGACAATAAGTCTGCTTTTCTTCGGTTTAGTTAGATTTGCCTTGTTTGTCCACTCAGAAATTCTGTTTACATAACACTTCACAGTACGGGGATCAGAGGAAAGATTAGAATAAGAATATTGCTTCACTGCTTTATCATTTGTTTGCCATTAACAATAGAGAGCAAACAAGCAATGAAACGGATTTGAAAAAAAAAATCAGATGTTAAAACAACAAATATGAGCATTTCAACATAACGTGAATATTTATGGATATATAAGCTTAATTACCTTAGGCTGTTTTTACCTGAGAAAATGTCTAAATAAATATAGTTATAAATACATGTACATTTACGTGCATAATACACATTTGTACAAAAAGCGCTGCTGTGAATTTACTACAAATGTAGTTTAATTATCTGCCCTGGACAAAAATGGGATTTTGAAATATATTCTGATTGATCAGTTGACTCACTTCTGGAGCCTAACATGAAGCTCCAAAGGGTGGCATGAGAAAGTTGGGCCACCCACTCTACCCATAATTCACCTGTCCCTAACTGTTCTCCCAGTGTTACATGGGTAAGACCTCCCTCTTCACTTGCTCTCCGTTTGCATTTTTTACTGACACATCCACATGGGCTGTGTCTGCTGAAGGATATTATCAGAATGGCACACTACTTGATGCAATTCCAAACCTACAAGTCCGAACCAACAAAAACAAAAAGCAGGGCCAATAACCATTTCCCAGGACCTATGAAATAAATGCAGCATTTACAGATGGGTGCAGCTGTCCTATCAAACAAATCTCCATTAACTACTCGTGCGTACTGAAAGTCTACTCAAACCAAATCAATGAGCATGCTCCGTATTTAAAAACAACTGATGCAACAAATCTCTAAACTAGTAGAAATGTGTTCAGTCTTAGCAAGTGGCCAAAATGGCATTAATCCCATGTTTTTTCACTGCAGCACTGGGGGAATTTCACTCTAAGAAGTACCAGGTTCTTTTCGTGCATGTGTGGCAGTATCATGGGGGAATCAGTGCCAAGAGAATAATTTCCCATATAAATTTATTACCCTCTACCTTTCTCCCATTTTAAAGAGATATACTCCCAGTTACATCTATCAGTGGTACAGTGAAGTAGTGCTGTACACACACTGCACCAAAAAATTAGTAAATGAATCAAAATTTATTTGCCATAGCAAAAATGCTGGACAAATTTTTTCCACAGTGAACAGAAAAACCCAGTGCCAGTTGGGGAAGAACTAAAAAATCAAACTTAGGAAAAGGTGGTCGAGAGACTCCTGGACACCTGGAAAAGGAAACGAACGAACGAACTCCACAGTGCGGGTAAAAAATAAAGAAACTGCCTTTTTCTATTCAGTCACATGGTGCAAAACCTCACTTGGAAAACTGCAGGTAGCAAACATTTATGCTTCAGGACATCATTAACAGTGACCTTGTCAAAGGACTGTGTTTGAGTAGGTAACAGGCCAGGCTGTGACATCCCACTATTTTGAAAACTGAATATTCTATGTGAGATTATTCATTCATCAAATATCTCTCATCCCATGGGCTCCTTTGCTTTTCTTCAATCTTATATTTTCTATCTCTCTCCTATGTTTCTTACATCTTTTTCCTGTTCTCCCTAAATTCTATTACCATTTTACAGGATGAGCTGTTTAGGCTAATATGGTCTCCAGCCGTGCACAACTGCTTATCTCAACAATGGGGACAAGGTCCATTCTGAAAAAGGAAAAGTGCTCCCCAACTCTGTTAATAATTAAAGGAGAAAACCCATTGTGAGGTTACTGGTGCATTATCAGAGTCAGCGAGATTGTCAGAAGGCACTGAGTGGGCTGTGAACTGAAGCTGCAGGTGTGAGACTGCCCAGTCCCACTTCCTGTGGCCACAGGAAGAGCCTTTTGATTGGATGAGTTTTATTGTTGTTATCAAAGGAGTTCGTTATTGACACGTTGTCCTGCTTGGAGCCCTCATTGCCAGGACAGACACTCACAGGTGTCCTCTAATTGGACCTCTGTTAACAGGTGTCTTCTGATTGGACCTCTCACTTTGATTGTTGTAGCAATCACTCCCTGGTGGTGCATGCACTCCTTACCTGTGCATCTGTTCTCCCACCTGCGCATTGTTTTCACACCAGGCATTCTGTGGTCATCTGTCCTAATGCTCACCTGAAATAGAGTTGTTTTTAGTTGCTATTTTTTTCCAGTTTTTGGATGGCTCTGCAAGTCATCTTGCAACAGACTTTGTTAAATATTAACAGTATTTAACCTGACACACTTCTGACTGATTCCGCTGAACCCTGTGTTCCCAGTCAGGGAACACAATTCAATTCAGTTCCCTGTCTCTGTACATTCCATCATTTAGATTCCAGTTCCAGAACTTTTTTACAATTCTAATCTAATCCAATTCAAACAGGTTAAATGACAGTTCAATTGCAATTCCAGTGCTTGAAGATTCTTGAATGTACAATTCTCCACTTCATGAATGAATGCATGAATTATCCCGTGAATTTCAATCTAAATTGGAACTGCTCAGTCACCCTCTACATCCAGGGAGTGCTACAGGCAATCTCTCACAGTCACCTAAAAATGTGAGGGGGAGGAGCTGTTAGCTATTCTGCACCTCAGTCCCAGTCTGTATCAGACCCACAACTCAGTTCCTTTAGAACTTAAAAATAACACATTTTCACTTATTCATGTTCCTTTTAGTTTAACTTCTAGTTCATTTTAAATTTCATTTTGATTATTTATAAATTTCCTTGACATGTTTGCTGTGCAAAATCACATTGTGTTTGCACTTCCTAATGGGTGTGGATCTGTTTGTAATGTGGCAGAGAGCTCACCTGTTTTATGGATGACACAAGTTTAACCCCGCTGTAGTTGCTGTAATGGTAGGACAAGTGGTGTCCATTCTGCGCAGAGAAATGCTAAAAGAGCAGTTAGTATCATCTTGCCCATGTTGCACTTACAGCCCAGCTACAATGCAACATCTTTTTAATTGTTTTTAGGAGGTCTATGAAAACTACCAGTTACCAAGGAAAATACATTTTACTTTACCTATTTTCGATTATTTTTACTTTATATGTTATCAACCAACAGCAGGTTATGTAATATCGTACTGGGATAACTGGCGTTGAAAAAATGTTTGAATGGCGTGTGAAGTTGATTGTCACTTCACAAAAAAGACACAAGAGCGACACCTTGTGGGGTTACGTTATACACCTGAAAACACCTGCTATAATCATTATCTAGGCTGATGGCAATTATAGTATTGTTATTTCATCATTTATAGTTGAAACCAATTTATCAAATATAGATTTTTTTCCCCATATTGTATTAAGATACTTCCCATTTAGCCTAGATTTATGGGAGGGGAGTCACTGACAGTCCATACAGAACATTATCATTCGACTCTTTTTCTGTGTAAAAGTTTACAGTTTTCCAGTGTTAGCGTAAGGGAGGACACCGCTTTACTGGCCCAAGATGCCATGTTGCCATGGCAGCATTCGGTGAATAGGCGCTGAACCGCTGAATGCCAGTCGAATTCATGAACACGTCACTGACGGAATGACGGCGTTGTCGTCAAAGAAGCTTAACTGGCCTTTTAATTAAACACGTAATAAAATAATAATTTAAAAAAACTATTCATGTTAAAACAACACAGGGAAACCAGACTTGTTCAAATAACATACGAAAAAGACACACCAAGCAAATGCTATTTACCAAGATGTGCCACCAGCAAACTTTTCTTCATATCTTTTCTTCGTGGTTCAGAAGGCTGGTTTATGTTAAATATGACTTATCTGACCTCCGTAGCTGATATTGCAAAAGTAATGACAAACATTGATGGTAGCCAGAGCACGATAGAGCACTGGCTGCGTTCCTCAGTGGAAAAATATGGCTAAACACAACTGACGAAGAATGTTGCCAGCGTAGGGGCAGCTCCAGAAATGGCGTCTTAGAAGGCGAATATTACGTTACATTGCGTTACATTTCCGTTATATTATTGACGATGCGACATCAATTCTAGTTTATCGGTTTCTTCTTTAAACTAGAACGCAAAACCACAGGTAACTTACCTGGCCTCGGCACATCAGCTTTAGTGGCCTAACGTTAGTTAAGGTAGGCTACTTCAGGTGTAAACAATTAGCATTACTATAGTCAGAATTTAATTTTGGATGAACTGCGATTTCAACCAAGCATTTTCCTTGCTTAACTGTTTGTGTAACCGTCCCTATCTTGGTCATAGGCACACGAACGTCAGACAATAAAACTAAGCAAATTCTTTAAGCGGTTTTACATTTTGGTTTTCATAGACAGGTCTATCTTGAAAATCGCTCGCCGCATCACTACTGTTAGGTTCCCAGCTCCTGTAACCATAACAGCGGGGTCAGCTAGAAAGTTCAACATATTTGAACTGTCAGCGCCGCAGCCTGTGACTAGCACCAGCAGCCCTGAAACCGAATAGCTGACAAAAGTAGGCTGTAAAATAAATACAGCCCACCTATTTGTACTTCCTCATTTTAAAATCACAGAAAACGATAAAGTTCTTAAAAATCATTGTCTGCACGAGATTCTGCAAAGAGCTTATCACTCTACCAAATAAAATCGCTTTAAGATTTACACAAAATCAGTACAAAACCCCGATCTTCCGTGCAGATGACATTGGTGTTATTGGTTGTAAAGCCGTGACACAGTTTAGAGGCTAGCTGAATGTTTTATTCCCAAGCGCATGAACTGGTCTGAGAATACACGTTGGCAAACCCAGAACAGAACTGAATTGAATTGAAATAAAGGGAATGATGAAAGGCATCTGTTTTCTTTAGGACTCTGATTGTTGTACCTCTGTATTGTGTCACACTTTTCTTCAACGGTGGGCTGGACTCCTCTGTAATATTGTTCCTGCAACCTCTCCATATGCGCTGGGGTGGGATATCGTCATACAGAGTGAAACGTAAAGATGTAATGCCGCCATCTGACGGTAATTTTAAAGACATATTTGTGTTTTGGAAGTATGCAAAAAAAGAGACGTCATCAACAATGGTGCATTCAACTGTTTTGATCGTTTGTCTTCTTTTACTTACTTTACTCTTTGGAAAATTTCTGAATACTGGTTTGAAATGAATTTTTTAAGTTTGATGACTGAATCAGACAAAATTAGTCAATCCCATAAAATGTTAATCTCTAAAGTTATTGCTAACTTATATTGGTACATTGTGTATATACTTAATTTATTGTAGGCCTATACACGGGGTCTCATTATGACAGATGTTTGATTTGGTAAGCAACAGAGGATGTGGTTTGCTGCACCGTAGCTTGAGAGAATGTCTAAAATTCAACCGTAGGAGGGCGCTCTTGTTGTAGTTACAGCTTCAAAACTCTCGCAAGCATATTTCCCATATGTATACATTTCCATGATGTGCACCGACATTTATCCATGTCCGATCATAAACACCACATTAAAGTAATCATAATAATCATTGATCTGAACGTATGAAGGCAAAAACCAAGATAAAAACGGTCGACTGGTTCGAAAGTACAGATGAATTAACTACAGATGAACTATAAACCACAGAGAGTAGCCTATGTGTTTAGGCGCAGTTCTCATTTTACCATTTCTTGTATACTCCTTAAATCAGGTTTTTTTTTTTCAAATTCGAGGCTTTGCCAATGTGTATTCTCAGTTCAGTTCATGCACAAATAAAACACTCAGCGAGTCTCCGAGCTGTGTCACGGAGTCACAGCCAATAACACCAATGACATCTGCCCGGGGGGTTCTGTACTGATTTTCTGCTCGGGGGTTTTGTATTGATTTTGTGTGACATCTTACAGCGATTGACAAGCTCTTTGCAGGATCTCGTGCAGACAATGGGTATTCATAACTTTATGGTTTTCTGTGGCGTTAAAATGAAGTAAAAATATAGGTCCCGAAAGAGCAGATACATCCATTCCTACTGACAATATAAGACATGTTGGGTATTCTCCACTTTCGGTGTTTTACATTCTTGCTTTTCATTTAATAACCACAAAACGCATTTATTTTCAACGAGTAATACATATTCTTTGACGATCTTTAGTTTACATAAGATATGGTTCGCATGTATACATCTAGTTGCATGTATTATGAGAACATCAGACCCAAACATTACAGCAGTAGCTGGCAGTGATGAAAATATGTTCTGGTTTCTTGTTTTGGATTATGCTGCTGTTTTGAGGTCTGATGGGGGGCGTTGCGCGCGACAAAAGTCAGTTAACTTCGGGTAGGTATTCACAAACAGTCAGCAACAGCATTTCTGTGGGTTTTAATGACTATTTTGCTCACCTGTGGGTTTGAGAAGACTGGCGCCTTTTGTGATTAGTCTACGTCTGTCTGGCTGTCAGGCTATGGTCTGTTCGGCGCCGACAGGTGGCGCACAGTGACAGGAACTTTTGCAGTATTTCCAGCGTTTCTAAGAGAAAACACGATGTTGTTCTTGAAAATTATTACGGTACAAAACAGAAACTCTTAAATATAAGATGCAGCATTCATAACTTCTAAGCAGACTAAGAAAAAATGTATAAGATGAACAAATGTCAACAATATGTGATGTAACTTGAATGCAACTCAAGTGAACGCATATCTTATACTTGTATAGTACATTCACTTTCGTCATTAACTATTTTTAAGTGAATGTCTTGAACAACACGGCTTAATCAGTTTAGTTTAAACTGTAGATTAAAATGAATGAATGGTTTTCTGAACACCGACAGTATATCTAACCTGCGAAACTGTTCCATAACATCTGTTCATTGGCTACTGCACACCAACGAGTTCTGCCTCTCACGTGACACTGGATAAATGCCCGCCCGCCCGCATCCTTGGCAGCAGACAATCACTGGTCTTGGTTAGAGAAGTTGCTTCGGCTTTTTCGTTGATGGCATGAGGATGAGACCCAACCTGCCGAACGACCTTCACCGATGAACAACGTGTTTGTTTGTTTATATTGTTTCAGCAGAAATTTAATAATTTAATAGCACTACTTTACTACATAACATTGAAGCTCACAGAAACCATTAAAAAAAAACTTTTGTAATACAATGACCGGAGTTTTTGACAGTCTTGCGACAGATATGCATTCGAACCAAATTACCTCGAACAATTATCACAGCTTGCACAAATCGCAGGAATCTCCAACTTTGCCGGTGTCGACTGCCACGGACAGCAGCTACTACAACAACCAGCAGCCAGGACACTGCACAGGGTCGCCCTATGGACAGCTCGGGTCGTACCAGTACCACACAGGTGGTATGAACAATGTTCAGTACAATACCAAACCTTACGACCTCGGTTTCAACACCACCTACGGCACGTACGGCTCTTACACTTCGAGTTCTTCACCAACTCCCACGGATGCAGGTAAAGAACGGGTCAAATAATTCTCTCTCGGTTATCACAAAATTACAGTTCTTGTCACTTAAATTGCTTGTAGTAAGGATTGTGTGTTACGTAATTCATGTTTGGTGTCGTGTGCATCTCAGAGAAAGAAGAGAGTGAACCCGAAATCCGAATGGTCAACGGAAAGCCAAAGAAAGTAAGGAAACCTAGAACGATTTACTCCAGCTTCCAGCTGGCCGCCCTTCAGAGACGGTTCCAAAAGACGCAGTACCTGGCTTTACCCGAAAGAGCCGAGCTGGCGGCCTCGCTGGGCCTGACGCAAACCCAGGTGAGAACAGCACCAGAAAACTTCTAGTTAGCTAAGCGTGACTGATGTGAGTGACACTGTCTCATACTGTGGTATTTTCCGTATTCCCATCTATCAAATAAATGAACTGCTAGGCCCTTGAATACATTGAATCAAAATAAGCCGATGATACTGGTAAAAAAAATAGTATCCACATTATTTGCGCCATTTGTATATTACCAGAAACCTCTAAAGGGTATTGTATTTACAGTTAGTGTGGATTCAGTGTGTGGATGACAACATCACAGTGTATTTTCCCCCCTGGTTCACTTGAAGTTAGTGACACTACAGATGCGAAAATGCGTGTGGCCCTGGGGGCAGTGTTTCTTGAGCTGCGAGCCAGTGTTTAACTATGCTCAATTCTATGACTTTACAGGTAAAAATCTGGTTTCAAAACCGCCGTTCCAAGTTCAAGAAGTTGTGGAAAAGTGGAGAAATTCCCCCGGAACAACATGTGGCTCCCAGCGAATCTCCTCCCTGCAACTCCCCACCAGCCACCGTCGCCTGGGACTTTCCTCCGAACCAGAGAATGAACAATGTAAATTCAAGCCTGACCCAAAGCAGCAGCCCTCCCAACACGACTGCCCCTTCGTTTTTAGCAAATTATTCTTGGTACTCGTCCACGAACTCTGCAACGCATCTACAGCCTAGCCCGCTATTACAGCACCATCACAGCTCCGTGAGCGCAGGACCCATATTTTAACACTGGTCGCACTTCGTCTGAGAGCGCGAGTGTGAAAGAAACAAGTACCGTTGAACTCGCTTTTCCACCCGGACATCGAGTGTGTACACTTTGGGGACAAAACTAAAAATGTGCAGCTGCGATAAACCTGATGTACGTGCCAGTTTTCCTGCCTAAGTTTACCCAGCCATTAGTTTAATGTGTTATTAAAAAAACTGGTCTGCGAGTGGCGACGTATTCTGTAACCTGTTCTGGACGAATCAACACATGTTAAATTATTTTTTGTATTTATTTATTTGTTTGGGGGATGCAAATATGAACAAAAAGACCACTAATATCCAAAGGAATGAAAGACTATTTTATGCCCTGGAGTTCTCGAATGGACACCTTTCCTTGACACCTCTGCTAGTAATGTGTATTACAGCAGAACTGTATCAATAAATATGTAGCACATTTTTAAACTGTATGGTGCCTTTTGGAAATGACCTCAATTTTGTTGTCTAACATAAATGTTTTGTATGTATCTGAAATTGTTTTCATAATCTATACATTTAAGTTTTGTCTTGTATATAAGGTAAGTGGTGCATTAGAATTCGTTTGTATAGGTTTGAGAGTTTGTGTTATTTTTTAAACCACAATATACTACCCTCTTCAATCCCCCCTTCTTTTTGTGAAGCTTTTCATCTTGTGTTAAATTTTAGGAGTTAACGCGTGTAGAACGGTGAGCTGCTGATTGTACAACACTCATTCTCATGTATAGCATTTTTTAGAGAAATATTGTCTTTATTTATTATGAAATCGACATTTGCAGTGTTGCCTTCATATAAGTAAGAAATTATTTAAATAAAACCCTGTTGTATTGTGAGGACAGACATGATTTCAGCCTAAAATATTTTGCTGGGACGGGAATAATTTCCACGGTTATGCTGTTAAAGCCTGTCTGATAGATGTTCAGTTACATTTAAGTCATATCGTTTTAACAGTATTTCACATGTTTAAAGAAAATCTAAATAGAACAACGATGTTGAACATCTCGACTGTACTTGAAGGCGTTTGTTTCTGCTAATAAATCAGCGAAGAAGTCTGACTGCAGACTCATCCCCGCCTTCCCTCTCGCTGGCGCCAGCTGAATTTCTTTCAATATCCCGTGCAGACCGAACTCTTCGGGAAGCTGACCGAAGCCATTTTGTACGCCTTAAAATATTTTGCACAAACAACACAACATTTACATTTTTGAATCGCAAAAAATGCGTCAAGGGAAAAAATGTTTGTTTATAAATGTGTTATTGGCTTGAAAATGATCTGGTAAAGGAACTGACTTATTTGTGTCTGCGTGTGGATATGCCGCGATTCGCTTTACTGTTGTTTAAGCCATCGTTACCTATGTTTCTAGATAGGTATTCATGTGTTTAATACACGCGTTAAGAGGAGATATTGCTTTCCTGAGGAAAGGTTCAGAGTTTCTGATGCAGACAAGATGATTAACAGAGCCGGGACCTAATGCCTGGGGCGCAGAGGGAGACGGAGTAGTTGAAGGCACGCAACACGCCTTGGCATGCGAGAGAGGAGACGAGGGCGTTTGGCTGGGCTCAGACTTTCAGACTCTCTGGAGTCGCAGCGCCTCTCCCCACATTTTTTTATTAACTCCACTCAGCCAAAAAAAAAAAAAAGTAACTAGACTAAAAAACCGCCCCAAGCAAACCAGCATGGAAACATTTCTCACAACTTCCAGTTTGCTCGCGTTGCATAAGGCCTCTGTGATCGCTGTTTTCGTACAGGTCTCTCGGCTGACGAAGCTTTGCCCCAGATATGTTCGATGAAAATGTAAATAGTCCGTAGGAAGCAACTCTAAGTTTCTGACAACAATTTATTTTTACTGCGTGTATTCCCTGCGTCAAACGAAGGCGAGAGAAAAGACGCTCTGGTTAGACAAAAATGTATGACATTCATGACCATAAAATACTGAATATTTGCAACCCACTTAAAGCAAATCCAGGGATGCTATATGGCATATGACCGCTTCAGTCACAAGGCTTATAATGAGCGCGTTTGTGAAATTTTGCCGATTTGTGTGGTTTTTCGACTAATTTTGGAAGGGTAACATTGAATTCTCAAAGTGCATATATAATTGTATTTGACCGTGCAAATGGGATTCCTGATATTGTGACTACGTCTGGTATTATTCTACAGCAGCCTGAAAATAATTTTACGACATACAAAAAAGAATGAATGCTGGAAAGGTTCCCCACGCCTCGAGATTCCACAAGATTACTTTCTCCGATACACACACATTTCATTTATAATTCTATTACAAGCTGTGCCTATATGTATGCCGCAGGCAACGTGTCATTTTACTTTTAAATTTAAATATTCTTGCTTAATGTATTCCATTCACTAAATTTAACGCGCGGGAAAGTGGCGATACAGCGAGGTTTGTTCCTCTGTGCCGGCCTTTTCCCCCCACTCTCTTCGCCTGAGTGATCAGAAGCTATAAAGAAGGGGGATCATTTCGCATGATAAAGATGTACTTTGTCAGTGATTGCCACATTACAAGATGTAACATTCCTCCCTAAGGCTGTCGTGGCCCTGATCTCAATATGCGGACTCGTTCGGTATGCTGCGACGTGAAATACGAGTCACAAAACAATATGAAAAATGCCAAGTATTAAACTAGATTAATTGCGTGCATAGCTTGAACTCCAGGACGTCGGACCGATTGTGCTCCAGTACGGCGTCTCTATCCTCGCTATTCACACACGTTTTAAAATGCATGCATGCGTAATGTTGCTATAGCCGCGGTTTTAATGAAACGAGTTAGGCTCTGACAGTTTCCCTGGAGACATTTGTAGGGAATGCGGAATTTTATATGCGAACAAGAACCTAAGTTAAAAGCCTATTCAAAAGGCGTGTGCCTGCGCTTGGTGTTCCTGAAACGGGTCCCAGATGCCGAGACTGCTGGAATTGCCAAACTGTCGTTGCAACACGTTTGTTTTTTCAAAGCAACATATAATCCACAGAAACACAGTTGCACTCTTTACGCATCAGTGGTTGCTGTGTGCTCCTATACGCGTCACAAGCAATTGATTAATTAAATAATAAAAAAACCCTGAACAATTAATCATGTCAAATATATCAAGCATGTATCAAGCCCAAGGCTGTACAAAACTGGTAGGTATTTTGTGCACTCAAAAATGCGCAAAATACCAAATTAATATAAGAGTTTGATTAATCTGGGTTAGAGTTCGATCCGTCTGCATGTTTCCCCTTGACAGATTAGCGGTGATGTGGCTTTAGACACTTCCGGAATCCTGTAGACAACTTGAAAAATGCCATACCCCTTTTGCTAATTTATACCGTGATCTGTAATTTTATCCACATTTGCTCTAGTTTGAGCATTCTGGCTTTCCGATCTGAAAGCCTGCAATTACTATATAATTCTTGGCAATTTTAGATGTCCTAATATGGACTGTAATTTTGCACAAGACAATTTCCAGCTATTTCAAGCATCAACATTGTCAAAGTTGTATGTACATAATAAATGGGAATATCAATGCATAGTTTTTAGCATAACATCTTGACTCCTCGATAATTATATCCGTTTGGAGCCTACGCAGAATTAGCCTGAATTGCACGGTAACTGCTGCTTTAAATTTTAAAAAATTACTCATAATTTTCCCAAAGATTACCAAGATCTCGAGTGCACAATGTCATCAGCGTAATGAAGAGTAAACATTTATGCTAATAATCTGCAATTTTTTCCATCAGCTATAAAGCGAGCCAATATAGCTGAAATGTTCAGTCATATTGTGAACAGTGCTGTTCTAACACTTAGCGCTGCATGGGAAACAGTTTGTGGGAATCAAGCGCTCTGACCTACTACGTTTCGGAGTATTATTTTTCTTAAACTTCCTCAGAAAACACAGTGTATGTCTCAATCCCAACTAGGAGAAAGTCTTCGTGGTTGATTTATAGAGAATAAGGTAAGGATAGAGTTTCCTATTTTATCTGCAACGAAACACAACTGACCTGCTTTAGGTTAGTGCTACTTATTTATTGGTGGGTGTGCCAGGGTGGAGATTGATTATGTATGCAATAATTCCTAACTCAGTCCATTTTGCGATGTATCCGGTTCTAATAATTAAGCGATAAAACATATGTTACTCAAAATGAGGGCAAAAATCAGCCGTCTTAAGAGACAGGTATGTTGAATATTTCGTATGTCGGATTTCATAGAGGATTATGAAGAGTATCGTGTATTCGCATTTGTTAGCTTTAATTTTATCTGTCAGTAAATATTTGTGGTCCGACACGCAAAATGATGAGTAAATACTTAGGTATCCTTATTTTCAAAGCGTTATATACACATTATGATCTGGTCAGGCACTTACCTGAGATTTTTATATTAGAATTGGGGATAAGCGTCAACTTAGAGTATTAAGAATTACAACATATTTAATAGTAACATTCGTGTCTTTACAACAAAATCCACCTTAACGTTAAATTATCATGTTGGAAAAACTACTGATGTTCTAATAAGAAATTATAATTTCAGGTGACTACTCAGCAATTATCCTGAGGATACGTAACGGTTCTCTTTGATTCTGGAAGAAAAGGTTTTTCTGTGGAATAGAAAAGGAAGTAGGGGAGTAGAAAATATGCTCTTGTACCGTAATTTTGCCTGCGCTGCCTTCATTACTCTAACATTGTGCCATTGCTAATTTTGAACCCTCTTCCTATTGACAATCCCACATACACCTGCAAGCAATTTGCCGGGGCTTAAATATAAGAGAACAGCGGAGAGATGGCAGCTCACCTATTTTACCGTTTTTTTTCAATGCGCAGCAAATTTGTCTTTCAGTGTGGTATCTCTTTTGTTAATGCAAAAAGATTCCCTGTGCGAAAAAAAATGTTCATAATTACCCCAGAGATGGGAAACTGCATTAGAATAAATAAACCCGAAATTACTGTAATTATGTTGCGTTTGATGGGCTCGGCTTGTAATCAGGGGGAGAATACAGTGAAATAACGCTGACCCTCTCGGGTGCGCAGCTGCACGTGCACTTTGGAGTCTTTCAGAGAGAGAAAGAGGGAGAGAGAGAGAGACAGAGAGAGATGTATTTTTCTCTATTAAGAGCCGCGTGCCATCTAAGAAAAAAAGTGAAATTAGTTTTTTATTTACAGGTAAATCCTAAAATTGAGCCCATTTTTAAAAGCACTAATGAGTGTTTTTCAAAGGGGTTCTCCTGTTTGAAGAATTAGCATCCTTCAAACGCGGAATGAATGGCTCGTCATCGTAAATTAAATAATTCATTGATTAAATATCAAAAGCAATTAACGATTCATCTTTAATTAAAATGATCAATGACATATATGCCATGAAGTCCTGAGCGAAGGACATCATAGTGTTCTGTTGTATGGTAAAAATACTCCCGCTAATCAAATATATGTATCAAATATATGTATTAGTAAATCCGGTACGATTGACAAGAATCACTATGATTCATATCAGTCAACAGTAAATGTAACAAACACAAACACAACCAAAACGTACGACTAAAGAAAATCAAACCCGAAACGCTGGCTAATTGGCCCGGCAAGTATTTACCTTGAAAATATTCAAATGTAGTATTATTACTACTAATAATAATATTTACAATGACAGGCCTATAGTAGAAATACTGAGTGAGAGGGCATTAAGACACCAAATATTAAATATAGGCTACGTACATGGGATATATTTTTTTGCTTTTTACATTTATTTGGTTTTCTTGAAAAATGGGAGCAAATGATTATTAGCTACGAGTACTTGAAGTCTGAGGATATCTTGTGGCCTGAAGTCAGCGACGGTGAATGCTATCGGTTTTCTCCAGAGCATGTTGGTGCGTTTCCTGTTCTGGCCATGGGAGTTTCAAAAAAATCTCACCGGGCCACACAGGAAGCGTGTCAGAATTGGTCAGTGTAATTACTAAAATACGCACATACACTTTTAACGGAAAAGGCTAAACACAGCAAACACGCTTCTGAAAAACCGTAGCTCTTATTTGTCATACATGAATGGGTGCTGTCCACATTTAAATAAGTAGACGAATACAATAACTTTAAATGAAATAAGCAAATAAACAATTAGGAAACCATGACGGAATTGCAGGGTTGACATGATGATGGACCGATAGCCTGTTTCACACAAGTTTATTCCCTTTGATTTAACCAAGTAATACACCCGACAGACACGCGTGAACCCAAAGACAAATTCATGTGGAAAATTGCCCAAGGAATTACGCCACACCCACCATCAATACTATGGGCCTCGATGTGTGCGTTTGTGCGATTTCTTTCCAATATCAATATATATCAATATAGCTCCCAAAGAACGATGTTGTTCCATAACGTTGTGAGAACAATGAATAATTTTTAAATCACCGATTATACGTTTACGCATAAATGTATGAAACAATATGTATGTATAATTATTTCAATAAAAATTACTGGCTATATTTTTGTTTATTTTTTCTGTCCGCATGTTCCCCACTTCCCCCAGATCCTACAAAAAAATTTCTGGAAAAGCGCAGTTAAACCATCGACCCAAAACAAGAGCCCTTTTGAAGGTCTCACTTTTACTGATCCGCGTTTAACTCCCCCTCCTCGACAAGCCGACGTTCTTTCTTACAGCACCTGCTTCTCGCGCAATTATTCACTTAACACACACCAGAGCTCGCGCTACTATTCAGCGATGAAAACGTTTAAAAAAAAGCAAAAGAGGAGAAAGGAGCTTATAGCGGCTGAGAAAAAAATCAAAAGAAATAAGCACTAGACTACATTTGTTGTAGGAACTGCATACAGAAATCAATGCGATCTTAAACAACTTAGTGTTGATGGAATAGGTTTCAAGAAGGCTTGCAGTCGCCAGATTAAATTGAAAAATTGTGATACGAAAAGGGAAAGGAAAAACATCACAACGTATACCCAAGTCAACCAGAGTAAGGGGATTTGCCTATTTTTTGCCATTTCACTTTATAAGTTATAAAACAATTTTAAGAACTCTGTTTTCAGTGTAAAATGTTGAGAAATTTATTATCAAAACTAGACTACAAAACATTGCGATTCATTTTGCTTCCGATTGTAGTTAATATGACAAAACAATTAATTTGTTGAAGAAAATAATATATATTACAACGAAAATGTTATGTTCTAGTTCGCGTAGAAATATGTCTAAGAACATCAACACCAAACGACACTAATAATACAGTAATATAAACTTTTCGTACAAAATGTAGGACACCCTTGTAAATGAGTCTGACACTTTTATATTGTCATTTTAAAATCATAATTTTACTGTCTTCAAACTTTACACGCTATGTACAAAGAGTTTCATAGTACAAAGCAATAAATTAACGTAAACATTATAAAACTAAACTTTGCCATGTAGAACGCTAAAACACATTAATTTTAATCAAGACATTCAGGTAAGGTAAAATTCTATTTCACAATGCGTTGAGTATACAGCCACAAAGACAAAAAGCTGAATACGCCTCAGATTCGTATGTTTATATACAGCAGCCTGCTCTTTCCACGTTCATTGTTGCAGTGACACGAGATATTGGCATTACTAGACTTTCTAAAAAATGCTTTTCAAAGCAACAAGTTCGTTTTTATCAAGCTCTGAGTTATCTGTTTGGGACTGGCTGCTGCTGCAGCTTCGGTTGGGTGTTGCTTTCGTCAACGCAGCATCAACAGAACACGTGCGTCCAGCTAGTCGTGTTTACGTTGTTTCTTCTTTTCATTTCGTAAAAACACATATATTAAATAATGTAAACATACAAATTTTAGGACATGGAATTTAAATAATTTAAATCAAACACATGAAAACATCTACTACCTGTAACCAATACGTAGAGATATACATTTGTGTGTGTATGCGCGCGTGCATGCGTATTCATGTGCCCCTTTTCCTCTTCGACAATGGGCTGTTTGTGTGTGTGTTCTTGACCAGAGCCACAATTTTAGCCTATAACCTCATTAACATATCTGCCCTTCAAACTGTGTAGAAAAATTCGAACCAAAACAACCAAATGTCATTTCTAAGTACAATTATGTGTTGTAGGAAGTATATTCTCTCGTTGATTGGTTACAGTTTCATATATTTTTTCTTTTGCACACAAGAGGTCACAGAATTGGGGAACAGCAGCTTTAATAACTTTTTTTTTCGCTATGATTTCCTTCTGCTCCTTCCTGTACTGGACACAAAAAAGACATTCTTCGTGCCCTCCCGCGCAGACAGTCGCTGCTCAATCTCTCTGCTTGCAGGCTGTTCGCTGAGAGTTCTTCCCGCGTGTGGAGGCTCATGCGTCAGCTGTCAGCTTTGGGAACGCGCCCCGCGTTACATCTGCGCCTGGCTGCAGCAGGCCAAGCTGCAGGGCCGGGTTGCATGGCTGGCCCACGAATCCCCTGATTTGGACCATCCACGACCGGGAAGGGGGGGAGGTTGGGGTGGGGTTAACAGTTTCTGTTCACATGAGCTGCGGCTGCTGCATAGCTTCTTGGTGTGTCGTTGGATACCACGAGGTGTAGCCGGGGATGTAGGAGCCCGCGGTGCCCGTTGACGTTTTCACAGTGGACGAAGTGTTCCACACCGGCGCGACGGAAGGCGAGCCGGCGGACAGTCCGCGTCCATTGGCTAGTGCGCTGGTGTCAATTGTGCCTCCGCCTTGCTTCATTAGTTTTTTGAACTTAGACCGCTTGTTCTGAAACCAAATCTTTACCTAAAAAAAGACAAATGTCAGCACACAAAATGAAGGAAATATTAGTCGAAACTACGAACTAAAACTAATTACAGTCTGTATTTATCGGATAATTATAGTTTATTTTAGCCTAAATGAAGTGCAACCATGGCTAAAAACGAGCTGTACAATTTTTCGTGTTAGAAAAAAGATAGAGCTCCCTTTCATAACTAAAAGAAAGTGCATCCTGGAATATCCCATATGTTACACTGTATGCATAAACAAAGAAATTGTAAACGTAAGAATACATTTTGTTATATACACCACGTTTGCCACTACAAACAGCCGACACTCAAAATCATGTGCTGAAAATCTGTCGTTAGCCTGTATCGCAATCTGCGACACCGCCTCCAGATAGTGTCAAACAATTTATATCAGTTTACCTCAGACACGTAGGCCTATTTCTACTACTCTGTTTTAAACCAATTTGTTAAAGAAAAAGTGTCCAGATGAACAGCGATTTAAATAAATAGACCATGTCATAATAACAGAATAATTCATAATAACATCAAACAAAAGTAGGCTACACGGGGATGTCAGGTGTGGAACTCATTTATATCGTTAAAATTCATGAAAATGATTTAGGAAATGACATAAGTAAAATCATAGTTTTTATAAAAACCAGAGGGAAAATGATCTTGCCTGTGTTTGTGTGAGTCCCAGCGAAGCTGCGAGTTCGGCTCTCTCTGGTAGCGCCAGATACTGTGTTTGCTGAAACCGTCTGTTCAAAGCCTGTAGCTGCAAACTGGAATATATAGTCCTTGGTTTGCGGATCTTTTTCCCTTTCCCGTTAAACCGGACCTCTCCTCCTTCCACGACGGTGTTTTTCTCCGTCTCTGGTACTGGTGAAAAAGACAGTGAAGAAGTCAGAAGATAGTTTCACACGAGCTGCTGCAAAGCAGCGAACATCGCAGAACAAGTTTTACAAGCTGTAGTTTCGGTATAATTACCCTTAATTGCATACATTGTTTATAGCATTACGCAATAAATAATTACCAAGACTAATACGCGAACATCTGGGCTGAGTTGCCAATCCAGCGTTTGCTCTGTGAACTGAACCAACGAGGCTTCGCAGCAGTCCACAACTCGAGCTAATGCACGAACCAAGAAATCCGCCCAAATAAAGAATGTCGCTCTTACCTGTGTCTTCTAACCGTGTCTGCGTTAGTGTGGAGCTGCTCTGGTAGGACTGTACTGTGGCGATATATGGGCTTGAAGAATGGCTGCCGACCGAGTTGACATATGGATAACCCAGAGATCTAGGGAAAGATGAGGCTGTGCTGTACGAGCTGTCGTGCTGGGTCTGACCGGCAGAATGTAAACAGTGCATGGAGTAATGCCCATGAGGCATCGTGGAAGGCGACATTTGTTGACTTGGTGGCCCAAATTCCATGAAAACGGTCTTTCCTGAGACGGGGCTATTAAGACTGTCTGGCATTGTAGTCATTGTCATCTCTTCTAGCTGATCCCTTCTCTTCCTTTTTGTTTTCTTCTATGATCTCAGTGAAGGATGGATCCCAATTTAAGCTGATCTGATTTTTTCACTTTCCATTCATAAGAAAATGTAGTTTGTCTCTGTGAAAAGTCTAAGCATGATGCTGTGGATCTAGACAAACTCGTCTCAAAGGTTTGAATCGGGGATTCATGAATATTCATCAAAGACGGGCGCTGATTGGTCCACTCGTACCAAAAGAGGCTCCGATTGGCGATTCTGGGGTTGGATCCGGAGGACCTAGGGAACTCAAGAACAACAGCAACGCTGAGACCCAGGTCTGAGATTTGCGAAGGCAATAGTGACAAACAGGCACACTGTACCAGAGGGCAGCAAGCGAATGGGGATTATTCTAAAGTCAAAATTTGTCTTGTGTGTAGACAATATATTTACAAACATTTATGACGTACCAACCGGTACGAACTGGGCCACGCACTTGTATTGGGTAACAATTCGATGCCCTGCTTCCTTCATGTATCACGCAATTACGTTTTGTAAACAAACTCACTGTCAAAGAATCATATTTTAGTCGCCTAAATTATGACAAAATAGGGGCACAATTTAGACTATATTTACAAACAATAACGGTTTTTACAAAATAGAATTGGTTAAATAATGTCACATATAAATACATGAAGCTTTGGCATACTGTGCTGTAACAGGTTGTATTATACATACGCCATCGTGCGTAATTTATCAGCCAAACAAATGCAAAGAAATGATCAGATTTTAAAAATTAGATCGAAAAGTGACATAACGCAGAATCGTGCCTTTTATCTAAAATTATTATTATTATTATTAGTATTATTAAGCCTATCGTTCTTTTTTAAATATCTAATGTTCATTATTAGGTCTATAATTTTGCTGATGAGCAGACTATTAATTCTATATCTATTAATTCTCGTTTTCGCCCTTCTTTCCTAAGCCGATCCTTTCCTGAGGGTTTTACATAAAATCTGATTCAATTTGCATCCCTTCTAATAGACTTAAAGAAAATGAATCAAATGAAATTAGATCAGAAAATGATGACACTTACACACGACCCCAAAAACCAACAAATAATGAAATGATAATAATATGTGTGATTAGAGAATAATAACTGCCTTTAAATGTGCAGTTTTGGAATGTCAGCGTTTTTGCTGACAACAAGACAATAAATCAACGTAGTAAGAACGATGATAAAAAAAATTCCGACCAATTTTCAATTGTTAACTGGGCGTCTTGGTTCGGAGGAGTTCGCACGTGCAGATGGATAACGTACTAAATCAATTGATTAAATGCTAGTTTCGAGTACCCTGATCCGCAGCTGAAGACAGTCATATTAGCATAACACTGATGTTTAATTTTCATTCGCATAATTAGCCATATATTTAACACTTCCTGTTACACACTGTCCCGGTTCATCGGGGCAGGACAAGAACATGTACCTGGATTGAACTGTAGGGTTTAGCCGTTTCCAGAGGGTGCAAGACAATTCGATGGCACGTGTCAACACCGCAGGATAAAAGGCCAATATGAAGTATGCAACCTGTTTAATGCTGGGTTCTGATTAATATTCAGAGCGCTTCAGAAGTCATCTGTTATATCTCTCACAGCGATGGCTCCTATAGTGTACACAAGATCGTTTCCCCTATGGCGTTTACAAATCAACATTTAAACGGACGTCTTTGTATCTTTGTAATAACCACTTTCCCGTTATTTTCAGAATGCCACATGGAAGGATAATTGCCATATGACTTTAAGATTCGCTATGTTACTAATAACATAACTGGTATTATTGTCTAAATTGCTAAAAATAACATATTTCTAATTCGTTTTGGCGTAAACCACGGTCTAAATCATCACATAATATACGATGAGCACAACATCAGCGTCATGAATTTTAATAAATGTACGGACACCTGTTAGCAGGGAATCTGGAGTACATATTTTGACCAGTCATTATCCACGAAATAATGATTTCTGTGTTGGCGCTGACAATAAAATCTCTACCTTGACAGTACAGTGTGAGCGAAGGGAAAATCAGAAATCATGCTCAGCAAATCAACAATCACTAGACAATGCTTTTACGACATCTGATGTGTGTCCAAAAGTCCAGTCTAGAAATAGCAGTCTTATGTTTATAATAACGCCCCTCACAATTACAATTGAGACAGAATCATGTCATGTGGTTGGATCTGAAATTGCTTCGTCTCCTTTTTCATCAAGATGTCTGTACATTTTTTAAACACAACATACTATGAAATCCGCGAAAGGTCAGTGCTGAAGAAACTGAAACTGAACTCGCATTCATATGTGCCTGTTTTAAGAGTTTAAAATTGATACTGTGCGTAACATTGTGATATCTCAAAGCAAAACACGAAAGATACTCAGTTGCCAATAACAATGTAGAAAATGGCAAATAAACATACCCCATTAAATATGGACCAGATACGGCAGACATAAATCATGTACTCTAAATGACATAACCTTACAGTAATTTGCACTACAGACGTCTCGTTACCACAGCAGTTGGTAAATCATTCGGCCCTAATAAAATTATTCTATGATAATCTTATGATGCCAACAGACATAGAGAAATAATGTTATACTAATTGCGGATAATTTGATTTTCTCAATAAAATCTTAAATGTAATTTCCATCGTAAAAAGACGTCATGGCTGAAACATTCTTCATTGATTTCTGAGCTTTTATGAGAATTTTCAAAATACTGTATTGTCTGCGAAGGTGGTTAACAGCAACTTTTGCCTAACGTACGCATAGAGAGAATGAACAATATCGAAAGTAATACACAATAATGTAATTTAATATAAATTAAATTTAGCTAATCACCTGTAATTCTATTTTTTATTTTTCGACAACACAAAAATTGCTGTTACGGCGTTCCAAATCATTAACAAATGAATCCATGTCGTGTGCCTTGGATCAGCCAACAAAATCAAATAGTCATAATATGTAAAATTATAAATGCACGTATTTTAAATCCTTCACAACTTTATCTACATACACTATATGGTTTAGCAAAACGGTTTTTTCCAAACTGTTAGGACAAACTGGACCCCTACGCACATGTTAAATGAGCTATTTTTAAAAGGAGGAAATTAATCAAATAATTTTAAATGGGGAAATAAAGACCATACCATTGCTCCTCGTCACTCCGTTGCGCCGGTGCGGGCGATGGCACGCGCGTGCGGAGCTTCATTTTATTTTCTTGCGCCTTTTCCCTCGCACCGTCTGCAGATGAAACGCGCTCGCAGCCACCCGTCTGTTCCGCTGGCGGCTCAAACTCTCCACATGAATAACAAATTAAAGGCAGTTAAATTCCGTCACTGTGATTATCAACCTAATTACATAATTGAACTCAAAGGCGCAGAACAAGCAACTTTTCATGTTTGGGGAAAAATGCTAGTTATGACAGCCTGGCGTGTGACATCCATTCTGGGATTGTGCACGAGACAGCGGATCTCGGTGTTTGCAGAGTTCTATAAAAATACTACCTAATAAATAAACGTTACTCTCGACCTTGCTTTTTGAATGGTCTAATTTCGAGCGATTTGTATCTGGAATTTAAGATGAATGAAGGCTGGTTGGTCAATGGATCCCTTATCAACTGCGAAAATAATAATAGTAGTAATAAAAGTTGCAATTATTGTTATTACACCGCTCGGAGAAATGATTATCATGGGCAAACGACGTGGGCGATGCCTTGCCTGTCCTATCATTATTTGATACCTTATTATGTTAAGTACAAACTGAGATTCTAAGGTGGACATACATGTACCAATAAACATATTTCCTGACCCTTTTTGAGCTCTCTGTTGGCAATCTATATTCTGTTTCTGTTGGTTATTGGTTTTAAAAATGTACCCCTTTCAAAAAACTCCTCCATAAATTGTATACACCCACATTTATTGAAATCCATCAGTTATATCCTGGAATAGATCCCGTGGAAAAAAGGCCTCATTATTTGTAAATAAATATATTATTTATACACATCAGTGTTTCTGACATTTCACAGCTAGGAAACCTCAAACTTTTGCTTGACCTCATTCTGTTAACAAAAGCAGAAACCTGGAGAAAATGTAGGAACATTTCGAGCAGCTCGAGGTTCACTAAATCTTTACAGAAAACCCTGAACATGTCTGACTGAGGGGAAAACCACCCGATGGCCTGTGCTTTCATACCACCAACGAAACCCAGTGCATTTTATATTTTCACATTCAGACAATTCCTGAGCAACAATGGCACAATACAGGCAATATTATGGGTCTTTCGATAAATGTAAAAATGCCAGTATTAATATTCAATTTCAACTATCAAAAAAAAACAAAAGACAAAAGAAAGAAAAACCCAGAGGGCTGGGATCCGTACTTTAAAGTATGGACTTTATTTAAATAATAATATTCCTCTACACAGCTGATGTACAAAAGACTGTAAAATTCCACTGCTGCCGCTTCCCAGTTTTGAGCCCGTCAGGCAAACTTCCCCCGCGACGGCCCGTCCTCCTCTGGCAACTTGGTCAGGATCTCCACACCGTCTGATGTGATCACAACCGTGTGCTCGAACTGGGCCGATCTGGAGAGAGGGCGACGCGAACAAGCATCGGTTACAGAGGGATGTTTGGCCAGGAGGGGTGGGGGGAAGAGAAGACATTGCAAGCTGGAGGATTTAACGCCAGGGCCTGTTTTAACACCTGCTACAGCTTTCCTCGGTTACCCGGTCGGAGCGGAGATGGGGGTGGGGGCATTGCAGGTGATGTGTCACAGTCGTGTGTGAGGCCAGGCCCGAGTCAGACCGCTAATGCAAAACACTTTATAATCACCAGACCTCAAACTGAACCCACCAATAAAAATGAATTATTGCAGGAGCTCGGGGGGGGGGAAGTATGTTTCAAGATTTAATCTGGCTCCTAGCGCCAAACCTCACTTGAGGCCGTATGCTACACTGTACTTTGAAAAGTCTTGAGCGAATGTCAGCAAATGTCACCGTTTAATAATTACTGCTGGTGGCAGAGGCTAGCCCGCACTCAATTTAATCTCTGTCTGAGGTACAAACACTAACAAATCGTGAAACGTGCTACTGCTACACTGTTCAAACGACAAAGCTCTGACACATTCATCCAGGGCAATCTATCGAGGGAAACTAGCGTTCCTATTCAGCAAAACAGCCGGTACCGTCAAAGATCCCAGTAAAACAACTGGGAAATTTCGCAGGCCCTATTCAATTAACACCTTGGCTTATTTTGGCCGGGGAGACGGGATTAAAGGACGCAGCACGCGTGTCGTGGCATGTTTTTCCGGCCGCGTGGACTAGCGGGCGGGGCGGGCCCCGGGTTCCGTCACACCGCGAGGCGCGGAGCGCAGCCCGGCCACTGCTGAGATCACCGCCACCCGGGCCCCCGCCAGACGGCCTGCCCTTCCGCGCGGAGCGGCTCCTGCCTTTAACGAGATCTCTAAAACAAAAAAAAAACCAAAAACGGGGGGAGCGTCTCTAAATACGGCCGAGTCGGCTGCGCCACGCTCCTCCATTGTACAATTAAATTACAGTGTACTGAAATCTCTCACTGGAGCAGTTAAGTGCTTTGTAGTGCAGCACTCTAAATTGTATGGACCCCCCCCCGAACAGGCTCCAGGACATTGGGCGTACTGGTTCCTGCTGAATAGCAGAAGATGCTCAGTGCAAGGGCCTCGGGGAGCTGGCTTTTCTCAGTACGGAGGAGTGTTTTTTTTTTTTAACACGGACTGTGTGGATCACTAATATGTTTGTGAGAAGACTCAGAGCCGAAGTGACGGATACAGGTCTTTCACATGCCAAGAGATTCTCCTCGCTTTGCACAGATCGCTCCACTCCAAAGCATTCTCGATTTATGTGGGGGGAAAAAGGACTGATACTTTCTTTTTTTTTTTTTTAAAGTGCTGACATGGAAATGAAACCTCTTACCTTTTGTCATCGACAGAAACTGCAGTCCATTTGTCCTTTAGGATTTTAAATTCAGACGATCCCTCCATTAGGATGGGCTCTGCATTCAAAACAAACTCAGTGAGGACAGTCACATGCACACACAGACACACACACATGCACGCAGACACACACACAGACACAGACACAGACACACACACACAAGCACAAGCGCACACACGCACACTGCAGTCACATAGGTACGTAATGTTTACAGGATTAAAACACACCTCAGAGAGGGCAGAAAACTAAAAATGTACAAGAGTATAATAAAACAGAAGAGTTTCCACAGATTGACTTCCCCCCCATACACATAGCTGTTCTGAATAAATCGCACTTCTGTGAAGCCCTTTAGAAATTCATTAACTAAGCTGTAGCATCAACAATATGCATTTGTGAATTACTGCACATTAACTGGTCTCAGTACCAGCACCTACTCAGACATGCAATCAAACATTATTTCCAGTAGGTATAGTTTGCTGCAGCATGTATAGATGGCTGTGACCAGGCAAAACAGGAAGATCCAGTGTGCTAGAGCTGAACCTCTAGCATCATAGAAAAAAAACAGTATTATCAACATTTTTAAGATTTTTATAACGCTGTGCTGTACAAGTTGCTGTAGTTCCGGATTAATCATGTAACCAGCAAGGAGCGGATCCTAAGCCTGTTTACTTCTGAGTACACAATAAAAAGTCATTCTGGCCCTTTCTCAGTTTCATTAAAAGGAAATGTGCATTTTCCATTGTGAGCATGAAATTCAAACTGAAGCTTAACTTTCAGCTGGTGACAGGAAAATAATGTTCAGAGCCACTGTGGATAAAGTGACAAACGCCGCTCCGTTTTAGTAACTCAAAAAAAGAGTCCTTACTGTATTATCAGTACAAAATGTATTTTAGCGCACAAAAACTGTGTATGATAAAAGGCAGATTCAGCCGTCAGGCTGAGAGGGACGGACATGCTGTGGCATTGTGGTGTCCCTGAAGGCCACTGCCTCTGAGCTCTCGCTCCTCTGAATCGAGGTTGCCTGTGTCCCTCGTGTATCTGCCTTGCTCACGGAGGGGGTTAATTCTGGTTTTGCCCTCAGAGGGTTACCTACACTTTACAGCTTCAGACTGGACATGATGGACTTGTGGACTTTTTGTTTAACACGCACCATACCTCTTCAAACTTAAGCTTAGTCTTAAATCCTCCTCAGAATCCGGGAGTTAGGGTTGTAATTGTTGCTCTAACCGGAACGCACCGGCAAACCGGACAATCATGGGTTAGATGTTGTAATTTCACAGCTGCCGCAGCTCTGTTTTTACTTCACTACGACTTCGAGGTTCACCTCAGCTATTACAACTTGTGATTTTGCAATCATAATCATTTTTTTTTTCGTGATGAACACCGTGACGATTGAATTGCAAAGACAGCGATGCCAAGTAAAATTTGATGATCAGATTGATGTGCAACAGGTCAGCTGATCAGGGTTTGCTATGGTAACAGAGAAGAGAACCCTCTCACGGCTCAGTGAAATATACGATCAACTGGTCTCTGTCATCAATCTTGTGGCAAGCTCTGCATTTGTATATTTTTCACATATTTCTATTAAAGACAATTTTAAAAAAAAGGATGTATTTTGGGCTGTGTTCAAAGCAAACCCATCTAGCGGTAAGAGTTGAATCTGAGAATGTGGTACTGACCTATTGTGAAAGCCATTCCCTCCTCCATAAGCATGTTATTGTCGTTGGCTGTTGGAAAAAAGGTAGATGAGAAATGAAAATAAAAGAAACATTTGAATACTGACTAACTATACTATGAAAACAACACATTTAATATTCCGTGTGTTAATACCAATCTTGGAATTATGAAAAAAAAGCCCAGCAAAAGGCTGAAGACATTTCTTGCACATACAGTGCTCGTTCATAAACATTGCAAAAGCAGTTTTGACTCCTATTAATGTGTTACGTTAAAATTCATTGGACGTCCTGTGAAAATAACCAAACAATCGATCCCTCTGTCTTCGAGACCGAGGCTTTTTGGAGCGTTTTAATTTGGAAGTTAACCGAACGGGAAATTCTGTATCTCTCGGATGCTGGATCTCAGGCGGGTTTCGGCTCCTCTCTCAGGGGGAGTAAGCGCTTGGCTGGGCAGGAGGAACAAGATGGAGGTTCCCGTTGGCAGCTCTGCACTCAGCCCTCTTGGGTACGGCCAGGCCCACCGATCCCGCCCCGGGTCAGTCTGGAGTTCTGCTCTGAGATCACACGCCCAGAGAGCCATCTGTCTGACTGACTTCCTGTTGGATGCCGTGACTCAACCCCAATCAAGCAGGAAGTGCCGGCCTTCAACCCAGCACAGCTCTATATTGACAGTGTTCACTTTACATGTTCTAGCGGTCTCTTCCTAGATTTCTTAGTGATAAGCTGCATGATCCTCTCTCGTTTAATGTAAAGGTAACTTTTCAGATTTGAAAACAAAGAAAGCTTTCTATAACTGTAGGGAATCAAATAATTATTTAAGTAAACCCGTACAGTTTAATTCCTGATTAACGTGTTTCAAGTGAAATATTTCAAACACACTAGTAATACACAAAATACACAAGTAAAATCACACACAATAAAACCGGCCTCTACTCACTGTAATGTCAATGGCCTTTATCCTTAATTTTTAGTACTGAATTTAAGCAAGTGCATTTTAAAAACTAATCTTGCACAGTACTACAAATTTGGTGGGTCCAGAAGTTGACCAAAACATAGAAAGAAATTTTTAAAAAGTAACACTTTACTAAATTTGTCCCTGGTAGCTAAGGATAAAGCACACTGTGGCTAGATTGAATAGAGGCCACTGAGGAAATCATTCTTGAGTTTTACCATGATGCCAAATCTCTGGGTGACCGTGGAAGTAAGACCCAATGCCATGACCGATGAAGTACGGACACACCTGGAAGCCACAGGAGTCTGCTATCTGGCTACAAACAAAGAGAACAACTGCTATGGGAAACTGAAAATTAAGTAAGATTCAGCAAATTAGTCATGTGATTAAAAAAAAATAAATGAATAAAGGTTTTGCAATGTTATGTTTTTGAGAGCGTTACCCTTTCTGCACGATTGCCAAGTTCAACAGCATATCCCTCCTGCCTACTGTTATATTTGGACAGTGTTGAGTGACCCTGTCAAATATCGTGAGCCCCAAAGAAGACAAGTCATTTATAAGTTTGTACATTTTTTGGCTCTGAAGTGACAGATTACAGCGTCTTTTTGGAATAAACAAGCAAAACACAGGATTCTGCTTCTGTTACTACAACTCAAACAAAACAGATGAGGACACAAAAACATGTCCACTTCAATATGTTCACCTCCTATCACAAATCCGTTTTCCCCCCTACGACAAAAGATTATTTTAAACAATGCTTATAGGTAGCAGCGGTTGTTTAAGTTCAAGTGTCTGCTGTTAACATTACCTTGGCTATCTAAATGTACTACATAAATACCAGTTTACTTATGCAAGGATGTTCAAATTATCATTCACACACATAACGCTGCACCCATCTGAGGTTAAAAAAAAAAAACAGTCCAACTGTGTGTCCAATGTTTTAAAATAAAGAATTTGTGGTTTAGCTAAGCAGAAAATACGGCTTTTCTGTCATCTTCCTGCAGTTTTTGCACATCTGCAATGCTAGTTCGCACAGGGTTAAAACAGAGAGCAATCTTGGAGAGATTCAGGCGAAGTTAATTGTCTCCAGACCCTGCTGGTAGATCCACTGCGCACACCTGCCCACTGTACGTCTGCTGCCCATTTAGTGACCCCCACGATTCCCCGCGCTTCGGCGCTGACCTTCCCGGTGGATTAGGAGGGGAGCGGCTGTCAGAAGAGCATCACGGGATTTCCCATGAGCCCCTGCACCACCATGGGCCAGTATGAGCCAACCCCAATCGCCCCAAACCCCCTGTGATGTGCTCATTTTTAGCGCCCACACTGTAGTTATCACTCACTGTCTCATTAAAAACCACTGCTGCTGCTGCGTGTGCTGAAGGGTGCTCATATTCACTGTCACCGGGAGTTAACACCGGAACGTAATTTTTAAATATCAGTTGCGCTTCAAATGTATAATGAACAGAAGTCAGGTGAACCGCGAACACGGCCTTGAACGCCGGGTTTCCATTTGATCCACTCTCTTATCAAAGGTAGCAGAGAGAGCACCTTTCCCCTGGCCCGCTCTGTCCTTTCCGATCTGTATGAATCATCCACCCGAGCGTTTGAACTCCCCCATCAGAGCGGAGAGGCCCGGGTTCACCTCGGCTCAGGCCCCGACGAGGGCCGGCCTGGTGGCAAATCACTGGCCGGCGGGAGTCTGAAAATAAACACCCCCTAACCACCGGAGGGGCTTCCCCATTACAACGGCAGCAGGGGTCTGAGCGAGGCTGAAAGCCTACCACCTGCCTAAAATTGGCCTCCAAAATGTCCAATTACCTGGGAATTAGGTGTTGCTGGGGGAAAAAAAAAACGGCCTCGCAATAAGCGGCTGTCGCTTAATGCATCGACCGCGAATGAAGAAACCAGTTGAGGAAAAAAAACGATGCTCCTGATTTTTCTTCTTTTTTTTTGCCCCCCCCAAGTTGTGGCCGTTTTCTGTGCTTTTACCGGAGCCCGGGCCTGTAATTCTGCAAGCTCAGCAGCAACAGATCCACAGAAATCATCCCCCACCCCCAAATAAAACAGAAGGGACTTGAACTGAAAAACAGTAAACTGTGGCTTCGCCGTGATTTTAAACAGCTGGTCGGGGGGGGAAGCCAGCGACCCATCGACGGAGCTGGAGAAAGCCCCTGTGCACGATGCAACGAAACTCCGCCAACTATTTGTTTTGTTTTCCCCGTCTCTTCTTTAAAACAATACCCTGATTAAACGGCAGCAGCAGCCACGTCCCGGGTTAATCGCCTCTCCCATGAATGGGAAACATGCAAATTTCCCAATTAAATACTTCGCAGTGTAGCCAGGGGCCGCCCAGGGGGGCTCAGCTGCCCCCGGGCCTTCGCCACGACGCCCCTTTTTAGTTTTTGTTAAGAGTTAAGTGGCCAACAAAGACAGGAAGGAGGTCAGCACTCAGCCAACACCTGAATGCGCTCTCCTTTTTCTCTTCCCCTTGATCCCGGCGGTCTGAGGCTGTCATTAGTCTTAATGATGGAAAATTGTCATGTTGATATAAGTCTCTTTCTCTCTCCCTCTTTCTCTCTCTTTTTTTGTATAAGTAGGAGGTGGAAGCTCCATTTATTACAAAGTTCTTTGTGACTAAAAGCTGTGGACAGTGCATTTGTGCCAGGAGAAGAGAAAAGGGTCTTGATGCTCTTTCCATAGCAGGGATAATTATTCCCACTGTGACCTTAATGATCGGGCCTGTTCCCACTGCATCTCCTCCACGCGCCCGGCCCTTCGCACAGCCGTGTCAGGGAATATGAAAAACCCCTATAATGAAACCATTTTCCCTGATGGAAAAAAAGGCTACTGGAGCCGCACTTGCTACAAAGACGGCTCAATTATATGAGTAATTGTGATAATTTTCCTTCCATTCATGGCTTTTTCTGAAAGGAGTAGAAGCAAAAAAAAAAACAACACACAGAGACCCAGAGAGGGGACTTACGCAAACAATGCAGAGTGCTAAGCAGTAACAAAAAAAAAAGATGGGATTTTGGAAACGGTGTAATGCTATGAATAAATATGTTAATGTACAGGGCATGTACACATTAAGACTAGTGCACACACGTGCCCATATATACATATAAAAAAATACATTATATATATATATATATATATATATATATATATATATATATATATATATATATATATATATATATATACATACACATACTTCTATATACACACATACACACACACACAAGCACTTCAAGGCCTGGATAAATGACCGAAAGGAACAACAGAAAGTGATAAAAGCAGCTATGCAGCTGTCTGAAAATTAAGACCACTTTCTCCCCTGCATTGACGAGCCAGGCTCCCGCATGTGCGCCCCAGTAGTTAGCCATCATTTGTTGTTCCGTGACAGGAAAAGGATAATTACCTCGCCGAGCCATTCAGAGGGGACTGATGTGCCCTGCAGTCTCTGCCATGAATGCCAGGGCCCTGATAGAAAGCTTGGGGGAATCATTCTACACCTTCTCCTTCTCCTTTATACAGCAGAACGGATTTTGTTAGATGGAACACAAGAATACCAGCAGTCTAGAGTACATTAAACCCCTGGGTGTTCACAAATATGAGGCCGTTGCTGTCGATCAACTCTTTCCATTTGCGAAAAAAAAAAAAAAAAAAATTCAACTGCATTAAAATTTCAATTCCATTATGCTGAGGGGGGACAGAGAGAGACAGTGAGATATGCATTACTTTTTTTGTTTCCCAGTAGGTGTCAGATTCAGTTCTTCCTGCCCACAGAAAGGAGCGACGCGTTTCTCCTTTGAAAGGAGGAGCTAGCCTATAATTTCAATCTCGGTGGAAAAAAAAAAAACCTCCCCCCGATTTCAGACGGCTCGACGTGCGCGGCTGCAGAGACGTATCGACCCTTTGCAGTCAGATTCCACTTTTCACGCTCTCAAACGATAGATCTGCCCGTGCCAGAGCCCGCACCGAGTTCAGAAATTGATTGACACGTTTCAGTTCCTTGTAAAAGGAAAAAGGAACGGAGGTGGAGGAGGAAAAAAAAAGAGAGAAAACACTTTTAATCAAAACCACTTGCACGGATGCGATGATCCTTGAACGTGACCCTGGGACAAGAACACTGTCAGGACCAGAGGGGAATTATGTCTCTTCATTGTGCAGTTTCCAATGCTTCTCTTTCAGGGGCTCTGTAAAAGATAAACTACCACCTGTTTTCATGCCCTGCCTCTTAGACTCCCATGGAATAACCATGGGATTGATTAGAGTTTCATTCATTATTTATTCTGATCTATTTACTCCTGGCTGCCGTCCGTGTTTGAGAATGATGCAGATCTCCCACAATGCACCCCCCACCCCCACCCCCAGGCCAACCCCCCATCTGCCCAGAAAACTGCAATTTGTTCTGACAAACCTTAAACCATTCCCACATGTACAGCGTCTGACCCCTCGGGGCCTGTAATCTCAGAGAAATCTTTCCAGGGAAAAGGCGAGTGGCATTACAGCCAGGCAGCTAAAATACTCACATCAAGCTGAAATGATGAGCCTCTGTCACCGACCATGTTATCAGCTTCGTGCCGACCCCCCACCCCGGCTCCCCAGCCCCCCCCCGCCCCCCCCCGGGGCCTACCTGATCGTGTTCCCGATGACGCAGAGAGGGACACCGGGGCTGCAGGCGGCGATGGCCTCGTCCCGGCAACGCCTGGCCGCCTCCACCAGTGACCGGCCGCGCTCGTCCACCTCGCCCACCAGGAACGTCTCCGAGGTGTCGCCGTGGTAACCTTCCAGATACACCTGGGGACAGGTGGAGAGGGGCTGGGTGTCAGTGCGTGACCACCCCCCCCAGACCGTGAACAAAACCAAAGAAATAATAAAAAGAAACACAAAAATAATGTAGTGAAGACATAACCTAGTTGATCTGGACACCAGATGCATGTACAGTCAACATGAAGACTTTACCCTCTTTGATCAAGAGCTCAGTTCACACGCCACACTGGGACAACTTAAAAAGTTGGGTTTTCATCACTTTCTACAGTATCTTCTTTTGCTTTACTGTGAGGGAAACTGCTGCAGTCAACATTAGATGATATCAGCTGCTTGTTTGGGATGGCAGTGTAGCAGTGATAAGTAGCAAGGCTTGTAACCAAGGCTTGCTGGTTCAATTCCCTGCTGGGGCACTGCTTCTGTACCCTTGGGCAAGGTATTCAGCCCAGAATTACCTGACTAAATACCCAGCCATATGAATGGATAACACGTAAAAATTGTAACCTATGTAAGATGCTCTGGATAAGAGCATCTGCTAAATGACATTAATGTAATGTGATGTTTGTACTAGTAATGGCAAATCACGCATTTGATGCTTATGTTGAACAAAAATGAAATGATGTAGCAGTTTGTGCACATAAATACCTGTATAATTTCATTATTTCCCATTAATTCTACAAAGTATAGTTTTTACAATGGCTACAAACCTCTCTTTCCATGACCATTGCTTAGGTGTCTGTCAGTATGGGAATCCAACATCCTGTTCCTTCTGCAAAGAACTTACAAGATTGGCCCCTCAAAATACTGACAGTTATCGTTCACCTGCAACACCACTAAAAGCATCCCCACTGCTGTCAAGATCTCAGGTGGCAACAAAAAGAGTACGGATCAGCATCTGGCTGCCACGCCAACAGTGTCCATGGCAACCAATATGGACTTTAGGACCAGTTCATCCAGACCTACAAGAACACACAGCACTGCAAAAGGGACACACACTACAGAACACAGAAGCCAAAGGACGAAGGGGTGACTGCAAATAAACCTGGACCCCCACTCCCACTCAAATCAATAAATGGATAGGATATTTCCATTTGAAATATAATGGCTGTTGTACATATTCATTCCTGGTGGTCTACAGAGATTAAGCAAAATATGTATTTAGAAAATAAAACACAGAATTAGTCTTTGGTTGGACATAACCAGAATGTTCTGAGCTCTTGAATGCAGTCACATTGCTCTTGGTACATCAAGCCAATAGAAATCCCACAAATAAACCATTTCAGAACACTAACTGTCAAAGGGAACGAATGTTCACCACTCGCATTAAGGAGGAGGGCATATATTTCGGAAAACAACCCCCTCTCACCTCCTCCGTACCCGCAAACAGGGAGAAACATGCAGTGAGGGCCAGCCTCATTGGGGGCGTGGGGGTGTGGGCTGTGATGTGCAGAGGTATCCCATCAGGCAGGTAAGAGCCCCCCCCGGCCTGCCCCGACCACCTTCCTGCCCCACAATGCTCCGCTCCTCTCACACGTTCTCACAGACGCCGGGTCTCTGGGGAGCGCAGATTGCTCATCGCGTCCCGCTGCGTCGCGGGGGCCCCGGGCACTCAGAGCGAGGCACACTTCAGCGGCGTCGCCACGGGCTCAGGCTAACGCTAATGCCGCCGCTCGCCGTCCATTACTGGAGAAGATCCCGACCGCGCCAGCCGCGAGGGGTTAAGGTGGTCCCGGTGAGCGCAGGGGATGGCGGTTTTTAATAAATGCGGCGCGGGCGGGGGGTTTGGGAGGGGGGCTTGGGGGGGGACTGCCTCAGCAGAGTGACACAGACAGGCCTGGGCTGTGGATGGAGCCCCTAATGACAGAGTAAGATAATGACAGAGCCCGGTCGGAATCAGCAGGAAGAGGAAGATCAATCTACCGCGAGGGAGAGAGAGAGGGAGGGATTGGGGGCTCTTTCTCTCCTCCGCTCTCTCAGCGTTAGCTCATCTCGATCCCACCCGCCCGTCTGCTGCAGCTGGCCTGCGAGCGGGTGTGTGGGGGCGGCCGCTCACCCCCCCACGCTAACCGTTAACCGCTAACTGGATCAATAGCCATTACATCCCCCACTGACCGGTGCGAGGCGCTCCGCTCAGGCCCTGCATCGATCCCCCACCCCCGGGGGCCGCAGCCGTGGGGAGCGCGGGATTGAAAAGCAGGAGGAGAGGAGAGGAAGGGGGGGATTGAAGGGAGCGGAGAGGAGGGAGGGAGGGCGTAAACTGACCGGCTGCCAGTCCCCAGGGGGAGTAAACCACACGTCCGCGCACCCCACTTTTTCCAATCTGGAGCCGCTGGAGCTACCGCCAACGAGAAAGCGGATCAAAGAAGGCATGTGTGCGTGTGCACACGGGCTCTCAGCCATGCACGTGTGTGTGCGTGTGCACGTGCGTGTGCGTGTGTAAGAGAGAGCGAGAGGGATACTCACAGTGACATCAATGTTGATGATATCTCCCGCTTGCAAAGGCCGACTGCGGGTCCAGCGCAGCGTGGAGCAGCAACATTCGGAGGGACGAGAAAACGGGGGTGAGAGAGAGCGTCGGAGACGTCTCGCTGAGGACAAACACGCAGGGAGCTCGCAGACGACATGCAATTAGCAGCAATTTGGACTCATTTCTCCTTAACTGTGCTTCGGGAAGCAGAGATTTTTATCTTCAGATTAGTCTGTGCGCTGACCGTAATCAAATAAAACATAATGAGTGGCACAGAGATGCAACAAAAAAAAAATACAAACTTGTTAATCACATCTCTAAGGCCAGGAAATGGCATGGTTTATCTCTGCCTCTTTAATAAGAGCAAGAAAACGGGAAAGGTCCTCATGATAAACATGTCAATGGTACACACACACACGTATTCCAGTTAAAACTCCTTTCCTATCATGGCACAAGCAACTGACTATATGCTGCCTTTCAAAGATTTGCACATAATTCACCTGCTCTGACACTGTTTTATACAGCAAAGCATGAACTGTGTGAATACATAAGGCAGAGTATAAATTTATTTAGTACTTTATATCGGACAATGTATACATTCTCTATTTTATATTTCATAACTGCAGAAGGTACAACGCTACCTCTGTCTATATTCTTTGTGTGTGGTGTATGTGTATTTAGGCTGTCAAAGTGGTGCTGCTACTTTCTGTTCAATAAAATGGCAGTTTTGAAGAACTTACAATTGCAAAGTTGTGGGAAATGGTTGTCATTACTTACACTGAAGTACAAATCTGCAACATTAGCAAGCATGTCATAGGCAAACGTAATGTTATAATTATGTTATGTTAATGTTAATTATGTTATAATCGTGTTATAATTTCTATATAAACGCATTTTAAGTTTAAACGCAATGCCATGTCACAGGTGTGCACAAACGTAGGTGTTTCCATGTTAGTCCTTCTACTGATCAGTGACTCATTTTACATTCACACTCTGGTGCACCAGGCAACAGCAGGTTTAAATGTATGCATATGTAAAATGTCAGCTTCAGATAAATACATTAACTGAAACAACGCCCAGAACTGAAGCTTTTGAATATACACCAACAGGCTCTAAGTAAGGTCTTGGGCGTTTTTGTGGGTGGCGACAGATCGGACTTCCTTCAAATGCGACACCAGCCATGACATCGCCCACACGGTATCTGTCTAACACGCATGTGCAGGGGACAGCAAACCAACACGACATCCCTCCAGAGAGAGAGAGAGGCAAACCTTATTCAGTGCTGTCCTATTCATAACCGAGTGTGTGTGTGTGTGTGTGTGTGTGTGTGCACGCACACGCGGGGGGGTTGGGGGGGTACAATTACTTCCATCTGTATATCAGAGCGACACAAAGCACTGTGTGTTCTCCCTTTTTTTTTTTTTAATCGTCATCATTTTATTTAAACGAAACAGATCTTCCCATAAACCCCGTGTGTGTGTGGGGGGCGCGTAATTCTCAGTTGTGCCTCTGTAATTGTCAGAGATTCCCAGGCGGGACGGGTCTGCAGGAGCACAGAGACGTGAATACCTGTCAGGTATACCGTGACAAACCACATTGTTGACGGAGGTGCAGACGGATTTGGGGAAGCCTCCGTAGCGCAGGGGAGAGGGGTAGGCATTATGTCTGATTGCTTCTTGATGAACAATAAAGTCTATTTCGTCCGTCGTCATGCCAACCTGCAGAGACAGAGGAGGGAAAGGTCCGGAAAGTTTCCAGTCACTCCAGATTTCTTTTGAAACGGTTCAGCACAATACAGTATTGTACACCACACCACCCCCCCTTCCCCAACCACCCCACTGCAGGCTGAAACTGAAGACCTCCTGCGCTAAAGGTGAAAAACGGGACTGAGGAGTACTGTTTAGGGTTTTTGTGTGTGGTGGAAACATGACTGACGTGCTTATGACACCCATGCGTAGCCATCCATTTGTCAGACCTGTGTGGTTTCTCGCCCATGTGATGTCATCTCCTCCGTGCGCCTTTGAAGTTTACGGCACGCTCTCAGAGTTCACAGGAGCGGGAATTAATGAGTGAAATTACAGGTGTTTTCAAAACAAGGTGAGTCATTGGACACCATGCCAGCTGAGATGTGATATGAGGCCTTTATCACACTGTGGTGTTGGCAAACATCGGGGAGACCAGGAGTTCAGCGCAGGAGAGAAGAGACTGAGGCTGATCAGGATAGAGTGGGTAGAGGAGGCGATGTGTGGTTTATGAGCAGAGAAAATGAGCCTCAAACACACACACACACACACACACACACACACACACACGCGCGCATGCACATACACATGTGCACACACAAATGTGGCCACATACACACACATATATACAAACACACACATGCACACGTACAAATGCGACCACACACCCACACATAAACACACAAATCACAGTAATGCACCCGCAACCACAAAAACACACCCACACATATGGACACACTCACACACTGAAACACATACAGGCACACACACTACCCCAGCTTCCTTCACACACGCCCTAACATACAGAGATACCATAAACACAGAAACCCACCCACACACACCACATAGGAACAACACTTGAACACACAAAGACACAGACAAACATACATCCACAAGCATGCATATACACATGCACCCACAAACACACACACACACACACACACACACACACACACACACACACACACACACACACACACACACACACACACACACACACACCCTCTCTCTCAGTACCTTGAGGCTCCTCCCGGCCAGCAGTAGGATGTGGCGTGCCAGCTGACATGCCCTCCGCAGCCCGTCGATCTGATCTTCATCTTTAATTTCGATGTAGTCTCCCCACTCTGGCAGCAGGCCTGTCGTCACGTAGTCTGGCCTCATTATGTGCTGCGGAGAGGAGCAGGCGCAACAGATCCTACGTGAAGATGGTGCCGGGCCCGCCGTGACAATGGGCTCATTTAGACCGGCGGGGGCCGGGTTGGGGGGCAGGGGGCGGTGGGGGTCTGTGCGCCGCCGTGACGCGCCCTCCCCGTCCCGGGCCGACCACAGCGGACTGCTCCGAGAGGGCGAGGCGGCCTCCAAGACCGTGACAGGGACCAGGACTGGCGACAGACGCCCCCCCACGCCCCCGAGCCCTTCCACACTCCCAGCCCCTCACATAATGTTAGCTTTGCTCGCTGCGGCTCTACAGTCTCGGCTTTGTTCCGCGGACTCCGCCGCATCCGCCGCTGCGTTAAAAAAACCCAGCGCTGGCGGTTTTATGGGGGGCGTGTTTATCGTCTGTGCGGGAACATTTGGTAACTCGCTCCTGATTTACTGCCGAACGTCACGCGGAATCAGGACAGGAGGTAAATAATTCGGAGAGGGCCTTTTTCATCTGACGATTAGAACCTGATTTTATCAAAGATCAAATGATGGACTGAGTAACTGTGATTTACAGAGCTGAACATAAGGTTCAAAAAAAAAAACACACTTTCATTTCCACTTCCAATTGCCAACTTGAATTCCTCATCCTTAAAAGAATAATGTTCAGGCAAAAACGTATACCTGAGCACATAATTACGGATGCATTATTTTTATGCTTATTCCAAGAGCACTGAGTGTTCACTGCAGTCATCACAGAAATATTCGAATAGGAGAAAAGCCTTCCATTCAAATCAAAGATCAAAACTTGGTTGATGACACAAAAAAACAATGACCTTAACATTCCGAAGGAAATATATTATTTGCATCACAGATGTTTTTCATCTTTGTTGGTTGCAATGGATTGGCTGAATATGCAACATAAATATCCAGCTGTATAAATGGATAACATTGTAAAGAACTGTAACCTATGTAAGTCGCTTTGGATAAAAAAAGCATCTGCTAAATGAATAAATGTAAATGTAAATGATGTCTCTTCAGGCCTCTACCAAAGTCATTTTAAGATTCAGGGTAAAACTACATTCCTCACCAGGTAGACACATGCTCTGGCGAGACACATTTTTCACTATTTACAACATACATCTCAGACCTTTCATGCAGGTTGTAAGACATAAAATACAGACAGGTGGAGTTGTCAAATGGCAGAAAAATCTCGTAAAATGCGAATGGCGCGTGGTTGCTGGTTCCAGCTCAGCCGTTAGCGCCAGAGCTGATGAGCTGCACCTGATTACCTGAGAGGGGCCGGCAGGGACAGGGCTGTGTTTTGAGCAGCAGTGTAGCACAGTGGTTAAGGAGCAGGACTCATAACCAAAAGGTTGCTGGTTTGATTCCCCGCTGGGGCGCTGCTGCTGTACCCTTGGGCAAGGTGCTTAACCCACAATTGCCTCAGTAAATATCCAGCTGTATAAATGGATAACACTGTAAAAAACTGTAACTGATGCAAGTTGCTCTGGGTAAGAGCGTGTAATGTAATGTAAAGTTGCTCTGGGTAAGAGCGTGTAATGTAATGTAAAGTTGCTCTGGATAAGAGCGTGTAATGTAAAGTTGCTCTGGATGAGAGCATGTAATGTAATGTAAAGTTGCTCTGGGTAAGAGCGTGTAATATAATGTAAAGTTGCTCTGGGTAAGAGCGTGTAATGAAATGTAAAGTTGCTCTGGATGAGAGCGTGTAATGTAATGTAAAGTTGCTCTGGGTAAGAGCGTGTAATATAATGTAAAGTTGCTCTGGATGAGAGCATGTAATGTAATGTAAAGTTACTCTGGGTAAGAGCGTGTAATATAATGTAAAGTTGCTCTGGGTAAGAGCGTGTAATGTAATGTAAAGTTGCTCTGGATGAGAGCATGTAATGTAATGTAAAGTTGCTCTGGATGAGAGCGTGTAATGTAATGTAAAGTTGCTCTGGATGAGAGCGTGTAATGTAATGCCATGTGCGGCTTTGAGGCTGCGGCCGGCACTCACCTTGGGCACGGCGTAGGCGGGCCGCACCACCGCCGGCCGCACCACGCTGTGGGGCCTCTTCCTCCAGAAGAAGCAGCGGCGCGGCTGGGCCCGCAGAGGGCGTCCGCCGCACTGCCGGGACACTCCGCCACCCAGGAGCAGCGAGGAACAGCCTGCAGCACAGAGAGTCCTATTACACACTGCTGCTACACACTGAACCCAGGTCAGCCCTGCCTATCTTACCAGCTAGTTGTTAGCACTTCTATTTAGATGTCCTATTTACAAGATGCTGCCATCACACACTGACCTCAGGTCAGCCCTATCTTACCAGCTAACTGTTAACACTTCTATTTAGATGTCCAATTACAAAATGCTGCTTTCTCAGACTGACCCCAGATCAGCCCTGCCTATTTTAGAATTGCTAACAGCTAATTGGTATTTAGATCTCTGTTTACAAGATGCCGCTTTCACAGAGCGACCCCATATCAGCCCTGCCTATCTTACTAGCCAATTGTTAGCCCTTCTATTAAGATGTCCATTTACAAGATGCCGCTGTCACAGACTGACCCCAGATCAGCCCTGCCTATTCTACCAGCAACTTACAAATGACACACACATTAAAGCCACTAAAGAAAATGAGCCTGAAAAGGCATAGAAGTAGTTTCCTGGAGATGGTCACAGACCTGGTAAACCCTGGAAATAGTAACTACAGGAAGCACTTGCGCAGGTCAGGAGGACAAGTATGTTCTCTTCCCTCTAAAAGGACAGGTTGAGCCTCTGCGCCTTGCTGTCTGAACTGCAAGAGAACCGCTTCTTAGCTTTTTCACAACACATTACATTACATTATCGTCATTTTAGCAGACGCTCTTTTCCAGAGCGATGTACCTAGGTTAGTTTTTTTTGTTATCCATTTATACAGCTGGATATTTACTGAGGCAATTGTGGGTTACGTACCTTGCCTAAGGGTACAGCAGCAGTGCCCTAGTGGGGAACCAAACCAGCAACCTTTCGGTTACAAGTCCTGCTCCTTAACCACAATGCTACACTGCCGCCCCAAGACTCGAAGTATTTACAAACTTGTTCACAAAAACATGTTCATTTTGAATGTCGTTATGGCCAAACCTCACCCAAACGCCCCGTCTGCAAAGGATTAAATACTTTTAGCTCTTAGACACAAAAGTCTATAACAAACATGTTTAAAATCCAACCACTCCCAAGAATGGATATGTTAATCCCTTCATTTCTGACAGAAACACACCCACCCCCTGAACTTCATACAGTGCCAAAAAGACACAACAGGCTGTGTGCAGACTGTGGCAGAGAGCTTAAGCATATTTATATCAAACCCTCACCACTACTATCTCTCTATAAATGTGTTATAGGCTAAGAGTCAATGTTACAAATGGCTTGCTCTAAAACTAGAGCACTTGTGCCTCTAGAGGTACATAATTCTGGGATGTCTGGCTTGTCTCCAGGTTGTCCTCAGGAAAAATTGTTACGATGAGAAATATCATCTGACACTTCTTTCGTTCATAAGTGCGTTTATTTGCATCCCATCAAATGCAAGTTCAAAATTTTCAAACTGAGCTCCACTGAGTGAGCAAAATATTTCAGGATCAAGAAAGCACACAGGTACCACAACTCAGATTTGTCATGTCGGCTCCTCATACTCCAATATCCCTTCATATTCTTGACACTATTCAAATGACATTAAGCACTAGTGTCAGTTCAACATACAGTAGAGCTTAGATAATGGCAAGGAAAAAGGCAAACCACAGTTATAGTACTACCATGAATTGCAAGCATATGCTTTGCAAAAATGTATTGGTCAAAAACTCTTTGTCATCCATATAAATGACTCCATATGCTTCAGCTACTGTGTGATCAGTTCCTGTGCTGTAGTGCAGAGCAAAGCAAGGCAGGGTTCTCACAGAGCACTGTGAAGTAGGTGCATATTAAATACAGCAGTAATCGATGATACCATAATACAGGGGAATCATTTAAAGCAGATTGCTTATTCATGCTTCAGAATTACGTGTCACATTGTAATCATTTAGAAATGATGTGTTTTTAGCAAATGTTTATATGCCTTTCAAAACCACACTACAGATTTACCAGCTACTACTCCATTAGGCCTAGTGTTATTATGGTTATGAGTGATATGATTATGATAATGATGATATTATTATTATTAAACTAAAACCTCTACCCAGTAGAATTTACAATCCATGAGATGATTACACTAAATAAAATGAAATGCAACAACTGAAATAAAATAAAATAGGTCTATTAACAGTACATGAACAATATGTTGCATATTTTTAATTGAATTAATTTTGAATTTTTTAATGTAATCACAACATCGCAACATCACTATTACATTACATTACATTATTGGCATTTAGCAGACGCTCTTACCCAGAGCGACTTACATACAGTTTTTACATATTATCCACTTATACAGCTAGACACTTCCTGAGCCAATTCTTGGTTAAGTACCTCGGCCCAAGGGTACAGCAGCAGTGCCCCAGTGAGGAATTGAACTGGCAACCTTTTGCTTACGAGCCCTGCTCCTTGCAACTACGCTAAACTGCTGCCCTGACTCATTATAAAAAACAAACTACTCTACAAACCGACACAATAAATAGATAGATAGATAGATAGATAGATAGATAGATAGATAGATAGATAGACAGACAGAGATATAGGCACAGATATGCCAGTTGCTTTACACCATCATTGTAGAGGTTCCAGTGGTGCGCATCAGTAGTGTCTGACAGGGGAAACACACACTGCCTGTGTTAGAGATCTGCAGCTCGGTACTGCAAGGAAAGAGTGAGAAACTCCTCTCTCTTCCTGTGGATTGTTTAAATGAGACCCAGGTGAAGAAAAACAGAGAGAAAGAGTGAGGGAGGAGAGAGAGAAAGAGGGAGGGAGGGAGGGAGGGAGGGGGTGAAACGCAGTGTGGCGGACGGAAGCGGGAGAGCAGGCCGCGGCGTTGGCGGTAATCAGGGGACGAGGAGGCGGGAAGCGCGGCTCCGAGGGGGCCGGCGAGCCGAGCTCCGGCGTGGCGTCAGAGAGCTCACCAGCACGGAGCTACACTGCGTCCGGACGCCAAGCGGGGCCGTCTCGCCATCCCAGCACCCCCCCCACGGCCCAATCAGAGCCAGCGGGGAAACAGCAGCAGGGGGCGGGCCTCCGGGGGGGCCGCGTTTCGAGCCGCTCTGAGGAGAGCTGATGCACAGCTGAGTGCTCTCAGTGCGGGGAACAGCAGGGGCCCCCGGGGGGCCGTGTGTATATCCACACATCAGCACCTCGCTCTCCGCTGAGCACGCCTCTCCCGCTGAAGAGGTGTGGGGGGGCTGAAAATGATGTCAGTTGCTGTGTGTGGGGGGCATGGAGACGAGGCGGCGCATGTTTCCTTAGCTGAATCACTGCCGCCTCGTCAATCAGGACGGACGGAACAAACCGTGCCGTCCTCCTCAGCCCCCTGTTTCGAATCTTTCTCTCGAACCCGAACACTGACTGCTGCTTAGACAAGGAGGCTCAGCTGTAGCACATTCCTTTCACGTGGAAAAGCAAAATCTGCAGCATATGCTCAGCAAACACTACATGTACATGGTATGGATCGTTTTGCTGGGCTGGTAAGAACGTAAGAGTTGTGAAATACTGTACACATTCAATTCAAACATTCAATTTTCACAATGATTCCCAAGTCACATAAAAATGTGCCTATGATATACAGCAATGTACACACACACTGCTGTCCCTACACGGCCAAAAGTGAGAGCTTGCAGCACAATGACAACACGCAAACACGATGTTACACATGACAGATTCACGACTCCTGGGTTTTATTATCCGAAACTTCCCGGGGCCAAATAACTACCTTGGAACACACACATCAACACATCACATGGCCCAGGGTGGCTATGAACTCACACACAAACAGTAGCTAGTGGCAGCCATTGCAAGGCCCTGCAGACCTGCAGCCGTGCCAGGGGGGCGTATTACAACCATCACCTGCGGGTTGAATGAGCTGTCGTGGTCACCGGCTGCACTCACGCAAGCAGACTTCCGCCCATAATTGCCCTCCCTCCCGAGACCCAGGTCACAGTGCAGGCAGAGTGAGGGGGTGTTCCACCTTGGGGGGGGCAGGCCGGGGTATAATCTCCCGGAAGACGGTGCTCGGATGCAGGTAACCCAGCGTCAGCAGCCTGGATAAGTCCCTGCACGCACTTCGCCCTGCAGCAGCGTTCCCATGGTGACGGCCCCGCTGTGGGAGGCGGCCCGCGGCCCTCTTGGCGGGGGGGGGGGGCCGGTGGCCAGTGGCCCGCCGGGGGAGTGAGGGGCGCTTTGAGAGGGCCTGGCTCGGTGGGAGGCGGAGCCTGCGGCCTCCAGCTCGCTGGGGTTAACCCGCTCCGGCTGCCAAGGAAAACACCACGAGGGGCGCGCAATTACGGGGGACAGGCAAAGGCCAGGCGCAATTTCCAAATCCATTTGCATAGCTGAGAGGGGCCCCCGTCGAGACCCCGGGATTCTGCTCGGAGCAGACGGAGTAAGGACCGTCTGAACCTGATCCCCATTCAGAACTTATGCAGAACTTCAGACCCCATTTTCACACTCAGAACCTCATAAATCAGTGAAGCTCTCAAGACAGAGTGTCAGTGAATACGACCGTGGCTCCCAACCACAGCGTGTGAGTTTTCCTCTGATCACACAGGCAGTCTGGGCTTCACAGAGCACACTGCTATCTAAGACTGTAAATAAATAAACTGCGTGCCATCAGACAAAACATCTTAAATGTGGGGCCTTGTTTCAATTAGCAGCTGTTGAAAGCGCACATGTGAGCGGATATTATTGCTCTGAATGAAACTCTCTGTCGGGGCAGGGGGCCTTGCGTCCGAAACAGAGCCCTCACCCTGCCATCTGTAAGAGCAGGACACCCTGCCCAGCTGCAGTGTGTGGGACAGGGGTGCAGACCACCAGTGCCAACCGCTTCCCCTGCTGGTTCCAGAAACATGTGGGGGTGCCGGGGGGGTGAGAGCCAGCCCCCCCCCCCCCAACCCACGACCCCCCAGCAGCTGCTCCCCAACTCCAGAGCCTCTCCAGGACCCTCTGCTTCCGGGGGCCACCGGGGTGGGCGAGTGTGTGTGTGTGGGGGGGGCACAGCGCGCTAATAATAACAACATTCAACACATGGACCCCAGGTCACGACAAACTGTGACCCCCTGCCTTCAGAGTGCGCAGAACCGGACAGGAGCCAGCAGCCACTCCGCACAACAGGCTGGGACGACCGCAGGCAGAGGACAGAGGTCTCCTTTCTCTTCCTGCCCTGCACAGTGGGAACCCCCAAGCAGGGTTTAGGGGCGACCCAAACCTAACTCACTCAGACGACTGGTGGAAGCGAGGTTATTGCTCCTGCTCCGCTTCTCAGTAGCCCCCAATAACGTGTCTGTATGTGCTTAACCTGTAAGAGCACAGACACCTGAGGACCACAGCGGTAAAGAACTGTAATTTTTTATTTTAAAGGTCACAGAATCCCTGGAGCAGAGTTCTTGCAGGCTTGGGTCAGAACTCACATAAATACAGGCTTTGTGTACATTATACAGATCTCAGTTCCCTCATGATCCACGGTTCTCCGGCTTTGCACTCTGAGCGAGGAGATGGCATATGAGTTGCAGTTTCAGGGTCGCTTTGCAGTTGCTATGAGACCTTGCTTTGATACAGTGACACACATCTCACATGGGTTATGAAGGGCTGTAGCTCTGCTATTTACAGCCAGACTGTTTATCCTGTCTGATATCGCTTTGAGTTCATTGCTGCATGTTTTTTTGCTACACAGTTTCACCACTTTGTGTCCTTAAAACTCTCAACCACACCAAAACATATTTAATTTTGACCTGAGAAATGCATTTGACCACACTCTGCACACTATAGCTAAAGTCTATTCTCTTTCAGGGATGGGCTGTATATTGTAGCTATAGTCTATTCTCCTTCAGGGCTGGGCTGTATATTGTAGCTATGGTCTATTCTCCATCAGTGTTGACCTTTATGTTGTAGCTACAGTCTATTAGCTACAGCTTTATGTCTTAGTTAGAGTCTATTCTCCCTCTGTGCTGAGCTTTATGTCTTTATGTCTATTCTCCCTCTGTGCTGAGTTGTATGTTGTAGTTAGTCTTAGTTAGACATAGACATGTCTTTATGTCTATTCTCCCTCTGTGCTGAGTTGTATGTTGTAGTTAGTCTATTCCCCCTCTGTGCTAAGCTTTATGTCTTAGAGTCTATTGTCCCTCTGTGCTGTGAGCTGCAGAATTTGAGAGGCGGGGAAGAGCAGCAGTTCTCAGAGACAGCTGTCCTTGTGGTAATGCTCAGGAGGAGCCAGTGGACATTTAATTATATGTTCTTCTGCAGTGCTCTGAAGGGGGGGTTGGGTGGGGGGATTGGTCACTGCTTCCTGCCGGGGGGGGCTGGGTCCGGTCCCGCGGAGGCTGGCAGCGCCCCAGACAGCTCGTCACTGTCAGGCCAGACGACACACAGGGGGAGAGGAGGAGATACAAGCGAGACATCTCAGTCCAGGTGACACCCAGCATGGGACGTCCAGCCCCCACATGCACACAATAAAGAGCTCTGTCTGCAGCATGAACCGACACTGACCAGACACAAGCACTGACCTCTAGGGGGTGCTTCTTTAAAACACACAGGCTCATGGCTCATAAAGGGATAGCTCAGCTCATATTTATTTAAACTGGACAATCCTTTGTGGAAAAATCAAGACAAGAATCGGTCAGAACCACAACTTTTTCGGTGGTTGCAGTTGAGGTGTAGAACAGGACAGTACAAAGTGTACCTGCAACCGCCCACCAGAAACTGTAAAGCATCTCCTGAGGGCACCATTTGCATTTAATCACAGAAGAACCTGTTTTAAAAAACTTAAAACACACACACGCACACTTAACAGCAGCTAAAGCAGGGGTGGGCAATTCCGGTCCTGGAGGGCCAGTGTCCTGCTGGTTTTTGTTTTCATCTCTTAGTTACCTGTTGATTTTCACCTTGAAAACAGGTGTGCTTGCTCTTCAGCCAATCAGAGATTGTATTTAGTTGGTCAACAAGAAAAACAGCAGGACCATGGCCCTCCAGGACTGGAGTTGCCCACCCCTGAAGGCATGAGAGTGTGCCAGAAGACCACTGTCACTCAGACTAACGTGGAGAAGTCTGTGCTGCGTTCTGCAACCTGTGCAAACTCACACAAAATCAAGCACCAGGAAGAGGAGATCCTGTTTGCAAGAGGAAGAGAACTGCGGCCTGAGAAAGCACATGTCCCGGCCCCCGCGAAATGACAGATCCCTCCGCTGCCGTAACACTACGGCTCGCAAAAACAAACAGCAAACAGTGTTTGCAGTGTAAACACTGGGGGCCTCGCCCGAGTCAGGTCCGATGGGTCAGGCTCCGGCGCATTTATGGGTTCTCACACACTGGACGCCGGGGGAATACTTGCCCCTAATTAGCGCTGAGCATCTGGCAAATTTCAGCGGGCCTCTTTGCGGCACATGGCGCATTCCTCTTCCCTTACTAAGCTTTGGCTACGCTGGAAAATACGCTGTGGGCTTCGGGAAGTTTCAGAAGAAGCCAGGAGGCCGGGGGAAACGTTCCTCTCCACATGCACTGTAAACGGTACGCAGAGCGTGAAGTCTCACCGCCCTTTTTCCCATGGATTCTCACAGCCTCCGGTGACTGTTCACGGAGGTCGAGAGGAAAAAAAAAAAAAAGGAAAAAACGGGGCGCAGTTCCGTTGCTAAAATAACAAACAGCATTGTCAACCTCTAGAATAAATCGGATTAAGGTTACTGCCTTACTGCGACTGCCTTTTTTTCCCCCCTCTGGAGTTTGGCCTGTGATGTGATGCGACGCAGTGCATTATGGGTAAGAGGATGTGCTCGTCGCGGTCGCCTCTGCGCGCAACAAAAAAACCGCTCCCACAAAGTCCCCGTGTCAATCAGCAGATCGGTTTTTGCATAAAGAGATTATTACAGGCCGCAGTTATGCCGTCTTCTGGCCAAACCCAATATCATAACAGCATCTTGTGGTCAGGACTGGTGCTCAAAACTCGAGCTGTGGGGGAAAAAAAAAAAAACACAAGCAGGAGCACCACCTTCTGCGTGCTGTGGAATAGAGTAGGTACAGGTCATTCAGACGCACTGCGCTTTTACTTAGTGACCCGTCTCTGGAGATAGCCGTTTAAACTACTGAAAAAAGCAGCCCTCTTTCCAAAGTGTACCGCAGTTAAGATGCCATGAATAATTAGACTTTTTTTATGAGAACCTAGGAGCGTGCTTATGTGTGTGCTTAAGGAAGTGCCCAGTGGGTCACCTGCTCTTAAGCGCAACACCAAAGGCAACAAATTAAATCCAGGAATAGTGTGTATTTGGGTGTCCCAAGTGCATGGTGGCGAGCACGCTCTCCACTCATAGCGGCTTGGAGAAAGCTTGTAAAAGCATGCCAACGTGATTCGTGGGTTCCATTTGCAGGCTCAGGGACTCTTTCACGGTATACTTCAAGCCAAATTTGATACATCCTTAGATGCATTGGTGATATAATTACTTGCTATCAGGGGCAACGCCAATCACAATTGAGCACTGAGTTTCAGCCTCCAAAAGTTTAGTTTTAGTCAGTCTTTTGGCTGCTGCATGTTCATGCTCCACTTTCACGCACTTCGCAGTTTGTAAAATCATAGCATTGGTTTTTCATCTGACTGACATTTCAAACATGCAAGGAGCACTTTAAACACCACTAGGGTGAGTATTCCAAACCTGCTGAAGCGCGTCGATAAAAACAGGCCACCGTGCCTCTGCGCACATCCAGAGGCTAACGCGATTACTGTGCCTTCCCGCCTCACGCCCCGATGCTATCTGTCTGACTCCGCCCACTCCCGGGTCACATGCTTCCACCGGGGGCCCCAGATGATCCCGTACAAATCACAGCACACTGTTTCAGCGTTAATTAGAGAACGCCGCAGAGCGAGTGCATGCCTCTCTACCTCCACCACATGGCTCATTTAAAAGATTGATGCTTGGTCCCTGGATGGCTGGACCGGAGTAGCTCTTGATGAATCATCTTCTGTCCAGGAAACTCCTCTCGCGTAGCTACAAATTTAGTTTCCTGGTGCTTCCACTCCATCTTTCCTGCGTGCGGTAACCATGGCACATGGTGATGAGCCTCACGCTAACAGTGAAGGAAGGCCGAATGCAACCCCAGGTTCAAATGGCTATCCTTAACGAATCATGTGTTCGTTCCCGTGCCACCTGGCCGTACGCACTTGTTTGAACTGATTTATGAACCCGGACTTTAAAACAGACTGAAAGCCGTAATAAACAAGCCCACCGGACGAAAGAGACAAGAAGGTTGAAATATTTTACCTGCCTGTTCTGCCGTAGCGAGACAAAGCCCTCCTCAGAGCCTGAATCTGGACGCTTGTGCAGTTGTGACACAGGAAAAGGCTTGTTTAGATTTCCAGCACACCCAACATACATCATTTATGACACAAAATAACAAGTGGGGCACTGGAAATGCTCAATCACTGTCAATCATGTCAACTAAACCCAACACTCACAACTACCAGCTACTAATCCAGCATGTGAAATTCTCAAAGAAGTTCAGCTTCAGGCACGTTTAAGTTTTGGGTTATCCATTTATTGTAAACTTTCTCTATCATTAAGGTTTTTCTATCCCAAATTTAATGTAAATAAGAGCAACTAGTTTAACACTAAAATTCACCTGTTCAAACTACCTGCCAGCATCAGATAAGAAGAATATTTACCCAGGACACTAGGGAACCCCCCTATTCTGCAGTAAGTGCCAGGGGGACCTTTAACGACCACAGAGAGTCAGGACTTTGGTTTAACATCATCATCTGAATGACAGCATCTCCTACAGCACAGTGTCCCCATCCATGCACTAGGATACTGGTTTCCTGTAAGGTCCAGAGGGAAGACTGCCCCCCTGCTGGCCCACCAACACTGCTTCCAGCAGCAACCTGGTTTTCCCAGTCTACCATGAGTCTACCAAGCCAAACCATGCTTAGCTTCAGCCATCAGGCAGGAAGGAGATGCAGGGTGGTGTGCCTGCTCATTACATCACATTGGAACACAACTCAGAGTCTCTACATATATATAATATTCATATGTTATATGACTATAAATTAGATACAGTATGTAATAATAACATATATATTAATTCTGTTCATGTTGTCAGACTGCATGTGATCTAGGCAAACGCACAGGTGTCACACGTAAATGCCTGAGAAATGGATAAGCTGGACAGGCGTTCACAGGGCAGGCTAACATGGTCTGAGGTTAACCTAATCTCTGAATGCCTGGGACCTTCATCGCGCCGTGTATTCAAGCGTATCCTCCAATCAGCTGTAAGATCTCCCTCCCTCTGAGACCTGCAGTCAGCCAGTCAGTCAGTCATTCAGTGGCTCAGCCAATTAAAAGATGTCAAACCCGAGTTTCTTTCACAATGTTTGGCTCTAGCTGTCAGCGGCGTCAAACATTATCTAAAAGAGGCCTAAATTACGAGAGAAGCTGAAAGGCCGCGTTGGCTGACAGCGAGGGAACCTCGGAGATACACGGATGACCGCAGGAGCACAAAGGGCTGGGAACGAGATAAGAACCGACAGGGAGGGCGGGGGGCAGGAGGGGGGGGTTGGGGGAAAACACGGCTCCCATTCACTCCCCTGGGAATCCGGGAAGAGAAACGGTGGGACTCCTCGACGATCAAGTTCTCCGGTTCCCCCTGAGCGGCCCGGGCCTGAGTCCAAACCGCCGGCTCGTCCGAGCCCAGGAGGGTACAGGCGCCACGGGGTAACCGGAGCAGGTGAGAAGCGTGCCAACAGGTGTAACCCGAGACTGACATCCAGAGTAAAACTACTGCCGTGGCCATCCTTCCTGCACAGTGCGCATGCATGCTCACACGAACACAGGCACAGACACGCACACACAAACACACACACGGCTCCTTTCAACTAATAAATGGCTTAACAACCAATAATCTGTTGTTGTTGGTGCGCTGTTGCATCGTGATACTTTCAGAGCCGTAATAAACACCGCTCGAAACAGTGACACATTTGCTGTCACATCCAAAGAGAAGCAGAGGGGGGGAAAAATGGGGGCCAGGCGAGAACTGAATACACTTCAATCAGATGTAGAGTGATGAAAAAATAACACTTCAGCTGCAAACCGCCGGCCTGAAAAACGAGGCGCGCGAGAGTGAAGTGCCAAATCCCTGTAATTCAGCGTCTGACTCCGATGGTCCCTGACATGACATGATGGACAGACGGTTTCTTCCCCGCGCCAGTGGCACACAAAAGGGAACCGCTGCGGAATCGGCCGCTATACGAGCCCCTGACATCTTCCTTCGTGATTTCGATTCTCCGGGTCTGAATGCGTGCGCGATTGTAACCCGCAGCGTCGTGCAATCTTTTGGTTTTACGCGAAGGGGGGGGTCTTTCTAAATACGGTTATTTTCCAACGCGGATGTTGTTAGAAGTCTGTTTAACCCTCGCTGAAAAGGACAAAAAAATCACATTTTAAAACCGCGACAAAGCGGTGGAATAGACAGCTCGATCACAATGAAGGCCTAATGGCACTCCGCCGCAGCGACTGCGTCACAGCCCTCCGATTACCGCTGATCCAGTCCCCTCTCCCTCCGTAGCAGCGCATTACAAACAACTGGAAATCCGTTAGGCTTTTTCTGAAGCTAGATCGGTTCGTGTACCAAAACAAACAACTATCGGATTAACACCCAGTTTCCGCGTTAGTCCGTAGGTTACAACATTTTTCCTGACATTTGTACTTACACAAAGTGACCGAGGCTTGCTTCCAGCAGGGCTCGTCTGGGCCGTGCGTCGGTTGGTAAAGCTAGTATTTCAAACGGTGGGAGTCGCTGGCTCGGCTTGTTACGCTATTAGAGAGAATAGGCTTGTGTAAAGCGCTTGACGTGTATTAACGCAGGATCCATGGCTGCTTAGCCTGGGCACCAATGCGCTGTTCTCCGCCTGTGTTCTCCCCACATACACAGGCTGTCGGTTACTGACTTCAGCAGCTCAAAGCACAGCCACGACAGCACAGATTCTGCTACAAGACTGTGATTCTCATCTGAAGGGTAAATGTAGTCCTCTAGGAAGGGGCTGCATTGCTGAAAAAAAGATAAGGCTTTGTTTAAAATATAAAAAAACGCATGGTTATGTATTCATAACCTCAGGTAATACTTGTAGATCCCATTCTCCTACTGGAATCACACCACAATGTGAATATACTTCACCTGTCACATAAGTTTTTAATGGTAACTAGGTATGACTAATTGCTTGGGTATATTTATTTTCTTGTTTAGAAACTGGTTGTGTTGCATGATGAAGGTTAGCCAGTATAAACTGAGATACACCTCAAAGAAATCCCTACTAAAGGATCTAGGAACAACAGTGAAGAAACTGAGCAAGTAGCCCAGACAGAATGTAAACCATATAAGACATATGGCTATGCTTATATACGCTCTATATGTACATCTTATTGTTATAAAGCAACATAGTATCTCTGAATATGCACTACACATGACTCATGCAACTAAACTCAAATTTCACTTGCCCCTCCACAGTATAATTTGTATACTTTGTATTGTATAGTATATTTTAAAATCATTCACAGATGTGTTCCCTTATTTGTCAATGACAATGCAAAAATGATATCAAAGTATTCCCACACCAGTGTAATATAAATGTTTTCATCACAGTGAAACAGTATAAGGGGCTTCTTGTATCAGAATATGGTCCAGAATACAAGACCGTCTTCTATGTTTATCCAGCAAGAACCTGGTCTAAATGGAGTTTTATAATTACAATTTGAAGGAGAGCATCTTTAGCTCTCCCTTAAGCCAACTCTCAAGCATATGATGTAGTCCCAAACTCTGTCAGCCACAGCAGCATGAATGAATTAAACTGACCTGAAACTGAAAGAGTAGGGTATATCGAGCCATCTCTTTTTACGTTTGGAGAGGGGAGAAAATGGAAATTAACCTCAAGACCTTGTGTTTTTTTTATTACTGAAATGTGTAACAATATCTACAGAGATGGTTATTAAAATGATCTGTCTGAGTGGGCTATGCAACGCCAAAGAGGTTTTAAATTGAAAGGCTTAGCACTTCTCATTAGCTTCACACTTAACATCCGCAGCAATCAGAGGAGTTACATGAGCCACAAGAGGGAGCCCACAAAGAATCACGGCCATAAATTGATTTGACTCGATGCGACGTCTGAAATTGAATTAATGCATACATCTAGAGCACTCAGCGTCTTCCAAGTCTTTCAAATTAAGTTTTCAGACAAGGGCCAGGTCATCCTCTTACCGCTTTTAAAAACCTGCTGGGTCGCCTACTTCTGCTGTCGTGTCTGATCACTTTTTTTTTTTTTTAAACTGCTTGGTCATCCTGTTTTATCTGCAGTTGCCCCCCAATCAGATTTCATTTTAAACTGCTTGGTTATCTCTTTCTGTTTTGTGAGCAATCACTCTTCTCCAGAAACAGCATGTGCTTCCCATAATTCCTAGGCTTTCCCTGCTTCTCCCCCAACAGACACCCCCTCCCGGCACATGTGGCTTCTGACTTGGCTCCATCCTGACAGAAACCAAAGACCATTTCACAGAAATGAGAGGACCGACTCCTGCCTCACTTCCGTCTTCGCCCGCTGCCTCCAGACACTGGCTCTCTTTGCAGTGCTACTTAAGATGTAAATTTATGAGACCTTGCTTTAACTCTGCATTTTCGGTAGTAAAGGCAGGTTCAGCGCCAGGAGACAATACAGAGGGGTGCCACTGCAATCCATGGGGTTGCACAAAAAGTCATAAATACTATGTAGATATCGGGATGTAAGGAGGTGACTGGAGGTACAATGCAGCCATAAGCACCCCCATAGGGCCGGGCCTGAGTAAAGGGAAAAAAAAATCCATCTATGTCCAGCTTCCACACCTGGTTTCAAAATCACCTATGTGCTGTCGTTGGTGAGGAATACATTAATACCAGTTATGTTAAACACCCAGTATAATGTGGATAAATCTGGAGGTAGTTGTACCTGACATGGAGGTCCCCTGCAGCACTGCTCAGTGCATGAAGGGTTCCTTTTCCTGGTCTAAACATGCAGAGTATCACTGAGCTGACACTACACTAACAGATATGCATATGTTATCTATAGCTTAAAAGACAACTGAAACATTCAGCAAGATTCCGTATGATCATGCCCACAAACATCCTTAATATCAACACCAATATATGACTGCAACTGACTGAGTCCACCAGCTGGCAATACAGGTACAGTATTTTTTACTTTACAATGCGAACAGATAAAACTATTGAAATATTCAACACTCAGACTCTTCACTGGCTAGCCTGGAGAACAATATGCATTTCAGAATGCTGCTGGACAAAGCAAGTTTGCTAATTCATGAACAAAGCTTATCATTCATAACTGATCTCAATCTTTCATATTAAGTCAAATATAGGATTCCCTACCTTAGCCATCCCGCGAATCACCAGTTCAATGCTGGGTGCTGCCACCTAATGCAAGCACAAACCCAAAATGTCCCCAACTGTTTTTAGATTGCACCCTGCATGACAAAAATTTCATTTAGATTGAGGAAAGTGATTAAACAACACAAAAATGCTCAAGAAATGACAAAGACTTATCCAGAGGTGCAAGTCTGCAAGAAAGACTTACTCCTTTTTTATGCAGATTTGTGCTTATGCACAATGTTATATTTCTGCAGACAGTTTGAGGTTACAATGCAGTACTGCCTGTAAGAAAATTCTGAAAAACGAATTAAATAAATAAATAAAAATAAATAAAAACTTTAAATTCTTTAAAGTTGGGTTCTTGCCACAACATCTGTCAGTCAAAAAAGGAATGCGACACAATTCAGAATTATGAAGGTGCACAGTTTCATCTCACAGTTGAACAGCTTTAAGCTGTTTAACTAATGTTGATTTTTCCTTTTTTTTACTTAGTTTATTTCAAATACTTGCAGATGCCGAGTGTCTGGTGCAAGGCACAATTCTAATTGATGTTCTAATTGACTAGATAAAACAATTACAACATATTGTCCAATTAAACACATCTTACAGCTGAGAAAATTTAAAATGATTGGCCGTATCCCTTCCAACAGTGATAATACTACTGCAGATGTGCAGGAGACAGAAGAGTACGAAGGTGGCCGAATGCTGTTGGAGAACTCTCCTGTCGACCGTGCAAAGACAAATGTGTTTTCTGAATCACGATGCGGCGAATGGTGTAAGATCCAGATGTCTGGAAAGTGTGAACAGGCCGTGTGTCACCGTGCGTGAACAGATTGTCATTCTAGAGACATCTGCACAGTGTTAAAACGTTCAGGCGACTGCCAAGGAATGCTCACAGGAACGAAGTGTTTTCCACAGACTAATCCAAATATCATTCATCGCCAAAGATCGGAATTAAAAAAAGACAAAAAGTGGTCTGTTTATATGATGCAAGCAGGGTCGCAGGCCAAGTGGCCCCTTGGAAACAACGATGCTCCACTGAAGGTTAAGTACAGGTTTTGGTGTACAGCCTAAAAAAATCCCTTTTGCTTAAAAAGGATTGTCACAACAAGGTCTTCGGACTGTTATGTGCATCACATCATGTTGACATCTGAGAACTATTTTTCGATTTGTAAATTTTTAAAACGTGTTTCATTTTTGCAAACATAGAGCTCAGGATAGGGCTAACTACTGACGAGTTGCATGCTTGAATGCCAATCGTTTTTGCAACCCGCCTCTGACAACTAATTCTGTGGAAACAAATTTACAATCGTTTACCACACAAATGTTGACAGTCTGATTAAATCACAGCCGTTAAGTATAAACAACTTTAGATCCCCTACTCCAACGGGCCATTGTGGTAGCAAACTTAATTCATAGCAATGACCTGTAATATTTCATGGTACTATTTATTTGTGCTGTTGAACGCGCGATACAAGTTAATTCACCCGTAGAGCACAGCATTGTATTTTGCTCCACTACGACAAGTTAGGAATGGTCTACTTGTGCAACTGATTTATGCAGACGGTGCTTCGGAGGCGGCGAGACAGGGGCGTCGCATGTTTGCTTTCCTTTAGTTTGTTTACATTCCTTGAAGTTGAACGTAAGGGTGTTGCAGCTACGTAAGTAGTCTTGAGTTGTTTCTGAAACCAACATACATCACTTTATAATGAGTTAAGCAAGGCTTAAATACTGTATCCCCACAATGAACTGCAGAGTTACACTTCGAATTTGTTTTTGTTAGCTGTTCCCTAGGTGGCTAACGTTAGCTAGCTAGCCAGCAAAGGGGGCTACCAGCGTCGACCAAGTCAGGTGTTTTGGTAGATGCTATTGTTTTGTAAAGCCAACCATATATGTAATGTTCTCGCCATACGACTCTAGCTATATCTTGGACCAAATGTACTGAAATCAAGCCCACCTTACCTCTTCTTACTGCACACATTACGGCACAGGGCGCCGCCATATTGTTCGTAAAAAATTAACCACGTGACACCATCATTTCGGGCTGTGACAGTCGGTCTAGCATGCTTTCGCCCTTCTGTAATTTCGACAAACATATACTAACTCTACTAAAACTACTCTCAAACCAATATCGTGTTATCATTTTCTGCTTGGGTAACTCTTAACGGGCTGTAACTGCATATTCTGATTATAAAAACACGGCGTGTGTAGAAAATGTCCACACCTGTAAAGAGCCAGGTTGAGTTGTCAGGTACAGTCGCTATACTGATGTAGCATTTACACAAAGACTTACATTAGGTGCACGCGTGCATTTACTATAGTTTTGCTTTGGTATAATATATATTTATATATAGCGAACAAATGAGATGAATTGATTTCTTCTTTGCCAAATGAAGACCGATGCTGTCAATCGGTGAAGGAACACAACTTCACCGATGAAGGAAGTATGAGACATTTGATTGTTTATTTTTGAATCGTGAATTCAAACTAAAAAAACCGCTGACTGCAGAGGTTTTGTGAGTGTAGGCACCGAAATGCTTCTGAACTACACGGCTGTTTTTAAATCTCCGGGCTGAAGAGTGCAAATCCTGCGCAATTAAAAATGTCAAACAGCAGCTGCTCTGACTGTTCGTCCAGTCAAGCCCTCCTCGAACCGCCTCTGAACGCGAGGGCTGGCGCCCCTGGTGTCAATCTGCGGCACATCTCCGATGCCCTCGCCTCGGAAATCGATGATTGGTCCCCCCCCCGCGGAAAGGAACCCTGCACAATTAAGAGTAATTGTCTCCTCGTTCAGCAATTCCCGTCCTTAAGGTCTCGAGGACCGCAACGCTGATGATGGAAAGGACTGGGAGAGAAGGAGCGAAGCACTGAAACCTAATGAGCCACAGCTATAAAAATAGATTTTTTAATTACTGTCAGGGTAATTAGCTCGTGCACAGAATCACTGAGGGATGGCTTCCAAGCCGAACAACCGAACGTTAAAACAACGAAATGTGTTAACAGAACGCCAGACCAGCACGCCAAATCAAGACCTTCCAAACAAACACACAGACTTCTCTAATTGATTTTAAATCTCAGTTGCAGTCAGAAAATTACACTTTGGTAAAGGAATGACAAGACAAGACAAATAAGAGAACATCCAGTTTTTTTTTTTTTTTGCAATGTACAAAAAAGTTATTTTTTTATTTTTCTATGAAGTGCTTCCAAACCAAGATGTTTTCAGGAAAAGCTTGAGCATGGAAATTCACAGCGTAAGAAAAGAACAACTGCCGGATCCACGTGTGGGGGAGGAGAGGGGGTGCCCATTCTGCCCCGAAACAGGTGACACTCGTCTCGCCGCTGACAATCGCCTGTGGGCGAATTCCGATTACGAACCCTCACACGCGGTGACATCACCCGTGGGAGACAGACTGGGCTCTCCACAGCTCCACCGGGCAGAACATCTACTGTACATGTGTATAAACAACATCGGGAGGGGAGGGGGCGGAGCCAAGGGGCTGTTGTTGCTGAGAAGGGGCGGGGACACGGGTGCGATCAGGCCCGAGCCAGCCTCTCGATGACTCGTCTGTACTCTCCCACTAGCTCCTGGTAGCTCTTCTCCAGCTCCTCGTGCTGCACCTGGGTGTCCATCTGATTGATGTGAGAGACCAGCTCCTCGGGTCGGAGACACTTCATCATCTTGGTCAGCTCCCTCTGGTTTTTCTGTACACACAAAAACACAAACATGCCAAAAATAGACAGGGAATTAGTGCTTTGCCACAAGTGTATATTGCTTCTAAAAGCCCAGGGCAAAGGAAAGTGCCTCCAGCCACTAACGTGTCAGGGTGCTAATTTCACCATTCATTTTCTCTATAATGCTAAAGGCAAAATTTAACATACATCTTAAATGGAGATTGAAAAACTCAGACAAAGTTAGGAATACGTAACAGGATTGCTTTTTACCTCCACTTTGAATGTACTGTTCAGGGTTAGAAGAAAATCATTTAGATCACTACACTCTGGTTAAAACCTAAAGTAAGGACACTAACAGCAAAGTATTGCATTACAATTGTTTTTAAAATTTTTTTAAAGATTCCTTGGAATTTTGGTCTTTTTCCACCCTTTTGGAATTGCCACTTGTATTACATTAAGCCTGTCTCTGCAGTATCACTTAAGTAATCCATCTATGCTTGGACGCACTCACACTGCCCACATTTATTTTTCAGACTACAAGTCCCACAGTGCACCACAGAGGAGCGAACATCGACTGGAGGACAGACGCATCTCCACTGGTGATGAAACCCCACCCTACCCCGACAGAACAAAGTCACCTGTGTTCTCCAGTATGGACTCCTGATCACTGCTGCAGCTCAGCCTCGAACCCTGGTTTGAGCCGTAGGGCTCAGCCTGCGTGTCGAATGAACGCCCGACCCGACCGCGCCACTCGGGAGCTCGTGTCACCGTTGTTGAGCAACCGCAACCACGCAGGCCCGTTTGTTTAAATTCCGCACGCCACCTCATACAGTCAGCAAGCTGCGCTGCATTACAGTTGTAAAGAACACCGGCCTGCATGAGCGGTGAAAAAGCAAGCTGATGGACGCTGCATGCACTGACGTGCTGAAAGGCCCTGGCAGTGCACCAGGATCTCCTGCCCTGCATGTAATGGAGAACCTCACAGAGGCAAACACGCACACGTAGTGGAGGCGGGGTGCGGTGCCGGGGGTCTGAAACACCACACAGGCTCCGCTGTGTAACTGTGGCCTCCGGTTCCTGCACCATCTGGTCTCCAGAGCTCCCCTCTTTTCCCCGCTCTCTTCCAAGGAACTCTCTCTCCCTTCCTCTGCTCTCTCGCTTTTTTTTTTTTTTTTTTTAATTTTGTGAAGTGCGGCTACACCACTGTCTGCAGATGGAACCTCTACTGGGTGGCGTCTGGGTGAGATGCTGCGGTTCCCTTGGCGACGGATGTTGCAGCTTACATCTTTAACATTCGCTGTATGGAGGCCTAAACATATGAGTGATACGATAAGTGCAGTACCATATAAGGTTTATATGCAGATAGGGACGCTTGTCTGCATCGAACCAAATTTGACAAACGCTAATGGGGGTACAATAACTGATGGCCAAGAATCAATCAAAGTCGGCTGCAAGAGCCCACCAAGCAAGGTATTCAACTCAGAGTAACTATGTAACCTCCCAAAAGGCCAGGTGAGACATCTTTCTTCGGCAGCGTGGCTTCCATAAGCCATTGGGGAATTTAACAGCACGATGGAAAAACCGCAGGTAGAGTCATCCGGGGACGCTTGTAAACAGTCCCCGCGCCGGCGAGTCTCAGACGCGCCCCCGTCTACTTTTAACGAAACCTCAGAGGAACCGTATTAATCCCCAAATGAAGCTTCCTGCGGCCGCTAAGCGCCCGCTCCCCTCACGGCGTCTGCAAACGCGAGAGCGCGTGGAAATGCGTTGTCAGCGGCGCGCCTTTTTCCAGGTGGAATTACTGGGCTGAATGAGATGCAAATCCAACTCGGCGACGGGGCCGGCTGAACGGGGTGGGGGGGGGAGCCCGGGTGTTTGTGTGTGCCGTGCGCTCCGCCGTGACCGCCCGCCGCGGAACGTCACCCCGCTCGTAACAAACGCCTCGCTTCGCAATCCTCCGCGCCGCTAGAGAGAAATCGTTTTTTTGTCATTAGTTTCAGTCCGCGGTATGCGCTACACGGTGCAGCAGGCCGAACCGGTCGCAATTAACAGCGTCTGCTGATACCAGCTGCACCCAGGAGATCTTAAAAATGGCCGCAAAGGGCGCATTTTAGGAAATGAATCCTCATGACCCGAGTGACGGTTTGCCTGATCCTACCCTTGGTCTACCGCGGTGGCGGAAATCATATACCGGTATTTATCTGTGACTGACAGCAGAGGATGGTGGGATACAAGTGCCCTTCCTGCTACCCCCCAATGCATTAGTTATGCTCAGGCAGGACATTCATATTGTAATTCCAAAAATGGTGGGGGTGGGGGTGTGGTTTGGAGACACCGGATGTCCAGGGGAGTCCTGACCTGTCTTACGTGAGCTGTGGTCTGTCAGCCCTTACAGACTGATGGCAGCTCCTCCCCTTTGGTCACATAAACATGGCCTGCATGGTCTAGCAGCTTGTACAGGATACCTTACTTTGAGGCAACTCTACGGATGTGCTGTTTTCTAACCTGGGGGCACGGGGACCTCTGTACAGCCTGCTATTCTTCAGACCCACGTGTCCATTTTCTAATCTCAACAGCAAATAACAACACACAATTTAGGAAATTCTGCCGCCTGGGTGAATCAGACTGAGGATCCATCACATGAATTCATTATGTGTGACTGCTTTCACCTGTATTCTTCTTCAGCTGTAACCTGTTTCCTCACTGGAAATGGCTGAGAGTTAATGCTCCATATGCCTCACCTGACTGTCCACAGCCTAACTCTGACAGCGCTGAAATCACATCCCCCAGACCCTGAGAATGTGATTATGATTCATGTGGTGGTTTCCGGAAGGCGGGGGAGACGTGTGCTCCACAGAGGAAAAGGGCCGGTGCAGTGCTCAGGTGGGGGCCCTCAGGTGGGGCTGATCAGGTCGGGAGGTGGGGGCGCCGGGGGTACCGTACCTTGTAGGGGCCGAAGAGCCTGCGTTTGATCTCCAGACGGTACGCCCGCGCCTTCTCCTCGTCGCTCATGTCCGTCGCCCTCAGACGCAGGATTTCGTACACTCGCCTGGCGTGTTTCTGATTGGCCACCGGGAGGCGGGGAGAGAGAGAGAGAGAAACAGAGGAACCACGGGTTACGGGCGCTTTCCGAAAAGCTCCGCTCTGAGCCACAGTCAGCTCTCCCGTGAGGCAGTGGGGCAGGGCCTCGCCACGTTGATTAGAGCCAGTTTGATATGTGGGTCTGTGGGGTTGGAGGGTGTGATGAAACCGCTCGGCAGAGCAGAGCGGCGCGGCTCTCGTGGCATTATAGAGCAGGGGAAAGGGAGAAACGGCAGCCATTACGGCTCCGCGTGCCGAGGGCACCAGGCTGTGATAATCACCTACGAACCAGCGGCGTGATTACAGCTGCTAAATAGTGCATTAAACGGCACAAAGAGATGTCACACAAAGGCCCGCTTTCTGACAGGGGCGCCATGCGGACCCTGCCCTTTTTGCTTCTAAATGGATGTTGGCCTCGCGTCAGCTGCCAAAAACTAAATCGTTGCCGCCGTTTTTTCCCGAGCGGCAAAATGCAGTCAATAACACGAAATGCCACGGCTTTCAGGGCATCATTGTCTGACTCTGTCCGTTTTCAGGTTCTGTGTAAAAGATGATGCCCTTCCTATTCAAATCTGAACGCAAAACACGAGCCCTGTTCAACATCCAATCATCATTCCATTTCTGAAAAGCAAATGAAGAACCGTTTGGTCTTAAACTGTCAAAGTGTAATTAGCAAAAAATGCAATGCTGTGACACTGAGGAGATAATGTCTGGTTACTCCTAACAACTGGCCTGATGGCACAGGTGCGAACACTTCTCTGTGTTGTTTTTTAAATTCAATATAAATTTCAGGGATACCGCGGTATCCAGCTGTGGAGGTAGTTACAGCTTTTGATGGGTCAGGGCTTCTCACCACAGCTCCAAATCATTTGTAACTGCATAATTCTATTTTTAGGCAACAATCTTCAGGCAATCAATGTACCAGAAGCATGGTGCAAAAGAGGACATTACAAATTTCACAAAGCAAACACACCAGAACTTTAAAACAATTTAGTAACTGCCTCTCTTAGGAATTTGGATGTGAAATCACTGCAAAAATTCAGATTCACAGGGATCCACAGCTTGACTACACCTATTAGCTGTTTTGCATTGTAACTGCAGAAACAAATATTGCTGGTTAGTCAGCTAACCATCCAAATGAAATCATTTCATCAGGGGACATCATTACCTTACCAGCTAGCTTTGCCATTTTAACACAAGTGTTCATAGTACTCGTTCACTGCCATCATGAAACAGTTTGCTCGACGTTGACGGCTCCTTTTTGTCTATGTCGCTCTTCCTTTTTTTAGTGACCAAGACTTATTCACCAGTTGGCATCAGTAGTATTGAACATTCTGTGGTAGGTAATTGTACTTTAATGAACAATCCTAAGGGAACCTTAGAGGATACTATTAGCATATGGAGTTAGCATATTGAGTGGTATACTGTTATACTGAGCCAACGGTAACCCTTTCCAGAAGGCTTGTCAGTTCTGTACTCCCTCAGAGCCTGTCTTAGCTCGTCCACACAGGTAAGCACACCTGGATTACACAGTTCCACTCTGAATCAAGTGGCCTTGGATACGACTAGCAGGTCGTAGCAGTCAGGATGTTTATGGCGTTGATGAATGGGTGCGTATGCTGGTCTCCTTTACCTTGTTTATTTTTAACTTCTCACGGGCCTCTGTGGCCATCTCCTCGCTGAAGCCCTGGGACAGCTGGTCTGTGGAGAAGGAGGGCAGAGACTGGCACAGCTTGACCAGGACGAAGTCTCTCAGCTTCACATAGTTCTCTGAGGGGTCCTCCGCTAACACCAAAAACAGAAAACAATAAAAAAAATTACTTCAGAATAAAAATACACATGGAGGCTGAAGGCTGAAGTTGTAGATTCTTTGTATACTTGACATATTGTTTTCAGTCCAGCTTATAACCCAATAGGTTACACCAGATGATAAAAATGTTTGGAGGAAAATATGCTTGCATAAAATGGAATTAATCTCTCAAGGCTTTTACAAAAGAAAAAGATGAATGTAAAATGAACAAAAAACCCTGAAGATGATGTTTTTTTTTTTTTAAACATAATTAAAAGTGTCCCTGAATATGTAAATCTCTGACACCCTGAAACAGTGCAGTGTTTCAGTGTCAGTGAGGGCTAATCTCAGACAGACTGAGCTCTGAGTGAAGAAAATAATTCTGCTGTTGTTCCAGTTTGATTGTGGTCGCATGTGGCGAGCACATTTCTGCTCAAACAACTCGCAATTCCCCTGCATCCGGCCTGCTGCCAGGTCCTGTGGCTGAGGAGGCTGCAGAGGGGCAGGTTTTTTTTTCTTTTTCTCAAAAATAGAAAAAGAAAAAAAAAAGGGGGCTTGATTCCGGGGCACATGACCTCCCTCCAGGGCAATTCAGTCACCCCACCGCACCCCACCCCCCCAGACACCTCCCACCCCTGACACCTCCTACGGGCCCTCATCTAAATTAGGGCAACTTCCTACGAATGCTATAGCTAACTGCGTTAGGTGCAGACACAGACTTCTGGGCTTGCTGAAAGCATACAAATTACAAATGCTCAAATTCCAAGCACGATTACTGGGCCTGCCGCTTTCAGGCTAGCTTGCAGTAGAGTAAAACAACAGGAAGCATTTCTTAATACAGTTTCCTGTTGCGCTGTGAACATGTGCTGGGGGGGGGGGTATTTAAAAAAATAAAAAACATTTTAGATTGTACTCTTTTGAAAGGATCGTTCAGCAGTGGCTACTGGGCTGCCTGTCTGTGGAGCAGGAAGTGGTCACAGGAAGTGCAGGGTCTCATGCGCTCACCTGTGATGTCCTGGACCAGCGGGGAGGTGCAGTAGAACCTGTGGACTGCCTCCAGCAGCTGGGCCCCATGACCTTCTCCTTGGAACGGGGGCAGGATCAGCATCTGGCTGTGTGTGTGTGAGTGTGTGTGTGTGTGTGTGTGTGTGTGTGTGTGTGTGTGTGAGTGTGTGTGTGAGTGTGAGTGTGAGTGAGTGTGTGGGGCACACAAAAACAAAACAACAGCGTTACCAACCTTTTCTGACAGACAGACACAGGTGTCCGTTAATTTGCCTCAGTTACATTTTTTTTGTCATTTAAACTTCCTGCAGCTCCCAAGTATTAAACAAACTATAAGGACTAAAGCAAATCAAGAGAAGACGCTGTGAATAGGATTGGAGCAATTTTCCCATATGGTTTCGCTAATATTTTGTTTGACTGTGTTTAAAAGATTGTTCCAATTCAGTCCAACTGCAATGAGCTATTTCATTAAGTGTGAGGAAGGAACTTAAGCAAGTGTTACATGTTTGGATTCTTACGTAAGGGTTTATTTCAGCGAGCATTAAACTGGAAGTTGTTTAAGAATTAAAAATCCATGTGGTTATCTTCCTTACTCAAAGCAGTGGACAAAGCACTGAGTGCCTGTTTGCCCCATGAAAACCAACAGCAGCAGTGATCATTTTAGATAATTCTGCTGCCGAATCTACTTACTAGCGTAGGTAACAATTTCTAAAAAATCTGCAAATAGCAAAATATGAATTACCTTTCCTTTCTTTTCAGTGTGAACACAGAACCGTTTAATTAGCATCACGGGGGACGTCTGGCTCGTTAATATGATCACAGCCGCCACAATGAGAGAGTATTATGTCAAGTCCATCACCGTAGCACATGAAAGATTCACCCGGCCGGTCATCCATTAGGCTCTTTGAAAGATTTTGGATTATTTTGGCTTCCTCGCGATCTCAAAGCAAGGGCTGGTTGGTTGGACGCACAAGCCGGTAATTTGGGTCAGCGGAAAGAGGGAGAGAGCTGTGTAATTTTCTTTTTTATTCATGGCTCTGAAAGAAAGGGAAGGCACGTGCTCCCCCCCTCGGCAATTACCTTACACGTGGTCGGGTTTTGTCTGGGTACACGTAGTAATTATAAACAGTCATGTAGCCCACAGTGGCGAAGAGGGTCTCTCCGTCCTTATTGTACTTCTCGAATCTGCAGATAAAAAACACAAAGGCAGGCGGGTCAACTGGAGCTGCGCCCCCCCCTCCACACGGCCTCCATTTTGGCTCTGTCCATTCTCCGGCTCACTTCTCAGTGTCAGCATGCCGGGGTGGGGGAGGGCACGTCGGTACACCTGCTACTGCCTCAGTCTATAACGCATTTAATTGGTGCTCTGCAATTTTGGGGGTGTATGTTTGGGGGATTGAGGATGGGGGGGTCAGTTTACCCAGCCACTTTAAATCACTTCAGTCCATTTTCCCCCATTGTCGGGACGAACATGTGGCATGCAAAAGAAAACACTGACAGAGGCTCTTTTTACTGTTTAAGCTTTCATTCTGTGTTTGAAAAGACAACAGCGTTCAATTCAGCTTTGGGGGGGAATAAAGGATAGAGTAGGACCCTGCACAAAGGATACTCTTGCCGGATGGACAATGCCCCTCTGTCTGGGGGGGAGAAATGTAATTAAAGCAGGCGGGTAATTGGCCGCAGGGCTCACAAAGAGGACTGCTGGGGGGGGCCTCGTGAAGGACACTCACATGAGGAAGAAGTCCCACCGGTCGTCGTCCACGTCGATGAAGCTGGCTGTCTCGATGAACCACAGCAGGAAGGTCTGGAGGCGCTCGTGGTACTCCCGAAACCCAGGGCTGGACATGTCCGCCTGGGGGGTAAGGACAGGGGCACTCAAGCGGGTATCTAACCAGAATCATCACCCCCATAAATGCGGTGAAATCTGTGCAGACTGACTGTTTCCAGCAGACTGTACGGCCACACTGCGTAGCACTGCACAGGGCTGGAGAAAACCACTCTCAGGAACAGGTGAAAACACTGCCTGGATTCAATTCTCTATCCTTGAGCAATGACTCAAGGCAAGTGTTCTCTTTTCACTTACAAAGCCAACTTTTCCATTCATTGCAACAACTTCATGTTCTCATGGTATTGAATATACCAGCAAAAAATGTACACATACATACATATGTATATATACATGGGTGTATGTGTATGTGTGTGTATATGTATGCATATATATGTGTGCATGTGTGTGTATATATCAAATACTTTTGCAATTTATTACTCAAATTCAAACTTTCCTCCTAGGACTGCACTCTACAACACAATCCCCAGTTCAGACATGTTCCACCCTTACAAATTTAGGCCGCTTAAAGAAGCGAGAGTAAAATGTCGTCTGAAGCAGGCACGTCAGCCGCAGCTCTGGCATCGGTGGGAGAGCAGAGAGGCCGCTTGCCTTGTAGATCTGGTAGGGGATGTCCTCCCCTTCCTCCTCGTTGTGGACCGTGTACGTGTGCAGCAGGGTGCCGAAGGGCTTGAAGTTGGCCTCCTTCTCCAGCAGCGTGACGAAGTCGTCCGTGTTGCAGCAGAACCCGGCGGGGACCACCTCCCGAATCTTCCCCTCCACGTCGTCAGGCTGACGGGAGAGACCCCACGCGGGTGTCAGAGTGTGGGCAAGGCTTAGCGTATCCGCACCCCACTGCACTACCGAAAAACCTTACTGTGAGGGAGGGAGAGGCGTCTTTGCGCATATGTCTATAATCAATGTGTACGGCAAACCAAAACTCCTCCTGGACACCTAAATAAGTAATCAATAATAATCTGCTAATAATAATGTAACGTTATGTAATAATTTAAGATTATTAACAAGTCAAGACACAACATGGATATCGCTATAGACGAATAAAGAGATTATCTTACACTGTGTCCAGCAGTCCAGCCCTAAAAGGATTGGGCCCTGCATCTTTAATTTATTCAGAAATTTATGCGGAAAAAATGAGCCCAACAATATAGAAAACACCACGCCAGCAGACCCCAGACTGAGGTTATATGTATTTTTGAAAGCACAAAAACCAAGATTAGTCGTAATCAGATAATCACCTAAAACGACAGAAGGACAAGTCCAATTTTTTCCCATAAACAATGATTTTTTTTTTACTCCCTTACATGTAATCAGCAAGGAGACAAAACAAAATAAGCCTCCATTGTTCTGTCATTAGGGTATACTTTAGCCCTGATTGACAGAGGGCACATGGAATTCAACAGAAAGAATACATATTTTTGTGCTGCGGAAAAAAGGGAAAACCATTAGGCAATTAGGACAGCTGAGCAGAGCCGAGATCCCCACCTCTCCTATCCCATGGTGAAAGGCCACTTAATTGAATACATTTACTACTTATCTTAAGCCATGAATATTTGATGAAGTCCCCCCGACAATAATGCATTTCTCCCTCTCGCCAGGCAATAAAATTTAATGAATTGATCTCGATTTAACAAACTCCAGTGCATCAATGCGAGCTCCCCCTCTCTAATCCTTGCCAGTGGATTGAATCAAATGAACTTGCCCCTGGTTTTCAAAGAGTCAGGGGGACAATGGAGGAACCCCCCCTCCCACCCCTCCACCCAGGGATTTTTACACAGGAGAATGCGCGGTTAGTTCAGCTGTAATGTTTGTATTGTATCCGTTTCCACGAGGGCTGGCACAAGAACACTTTGTATTAACTTGCTAAGCAGGCCTTTCACACCGTTTCAATGCCTGATGGCCATTAGTTCTTCACCAGGACCCTTGCCGCTCCGCATTCAAAACAGGGAAATTAAGAAGGCCCGAGCAAAATGCTCTACAAAAGGCTAATACAACAAGCCGCTAATTCCTCCCCTTTCAGACATCACCTAATACCCAACTGTAAGTAATGCACCTGCAGCCGAATGCCACTTCAGCATTGTAATTGTTCAACTGCATTTCTGTGGAACAAGGAGCGTAAATGGGAGGGAGGGGGACTAACAAGAGAGACTGTCCATGTTCTTGCCCGCGTGCCACTTACGAACTGGCCCGACGGGCTGAGAAGGGACCCGCTGCTAAATTTGGTCATGGACTGACCTTGCTATGATAGGTCTCTTTTGAAATATTGAAAAGGACAAGCATCTGGCTTATTAATAATATGACAAGGACTGCGTTGTGGTTTAAATGCATCTGCTCATTGGCAAGATCTCTATTTATGATGAGAATACACAAAGTTTCTTTTTAAATTAAACTGCATTTTTCCACAGACTCATACAAAGTAAAGCCTCCACCCGTGAATTAGTTTTTAAATGTTGAAAAAGTGAATATGTAAAACACATCTTTAATTGTAAATGGAAGCGTGATGTTTCCAATACATTCATGGCTTTGGTAGGAGACTGCATTAAATCTGTTTTGCCTTTCTTTCCCCCTGCCTCCTGTGTGACACAGCTAGCGGACACAAAAGCCCAGACGCATGCTCGTGGCCTGAGAAAGGAGCTCCGTGATTAAAAGATCTGTCCGCTGTGGGGTGAGGGTGATCCCTGACCGGGGGTCTGTCGCAGCGGCGGAGGCAGAAGCAGCTGCAGGCTGAACTCTGTCCCGCGGCTCCCTGACCTGGCAACCCCCCGCCCAGCTGCACCGCCGCCAGGGGCAGGAGAGGAGACAACTCTCCACACTCAGCCAATCAGTGACCTTCCTCTTTAATTCCCCTCTCCCCCGTGCGTCCTGCGGGAAGCAGGGTCCACTTACAGGAATTAACACTGATGAAGACGGGGCTCTGATCCCGGCAGTGTGGGTTTGGACTGGATTTTACCCTCGCTGAGAAAGGTCATCTTAAAAAGCAAGTTAGAGCATGTGGCACACGTCTGCCAAACATCCCCACAACCTGGCAACCGCTTCAGGGTTAGCCAAGGGTGCCTACCATAAAATTATCATTTTAGGTTTGTATTACATTGCATTATGCGGATCATTTATTTAACAGACCAACAAACAAAGCTTGTTTTGTATGTTGCACATTTTTAAAGTTGGACATTTTCTGAAAATAATTTAGTCCACTAGGGGTACGACAGCATTACCTGACCTGAGATTCAATACCAGTTGCAACAGTTGCACATTTACCTAAATTCCAGTTTATAAATTAGGACTATATGGCCATCCAAGTACTTCCCATAGGTTTTACCATACAAGGTGTGCATCACAATTTAAAGGATGCAAATTGCACTGCATTTCAAATATAGACGTATTCATATGGTTACTGACCAATGATCCAAAAAAGACAGCAAACTATAACAAAAATCCCCTTTGCTTTGTGTAAATTTGTACAGTCAATGTTAACAGAAATAAATTATTTCCACTTTTATTTTGATGGCTGTGACCCTTTATGATCTTTTCACAACTATAATAACCAACAAAATTATCAGAGGGCAGTCATGACTGTTCATGTGGACAGAGACCAGCTGCTTTACTGTTGTGCAGGTGAAAACTGACAACCTTAAAGCACTCTTACAGCCAAAGTGCAAATTCCTGACCAGCAGAGACGCCAGGCCTGCTTGTGTGGACAGACCAGCTGTCAGATATACAGTGCATTTGTTCCCTGCAGACTCCTCCATGGAGTCGCCCGGTTTAGCAACCCTCTTCACCTGAAGCTCAAACAGCCCTTCACTTAGCAGAGGGGAGGGGGTAAAGGAGCGGGGCAGGGATTAGCCTGGAGGAACATGAGGTTATCAGATTGTAATGGAGCCACTGCGCTGCCCTATGCACTTTGCAATTGGAGGCCGTGACACTGTCATCTTATGTCTGGGGTGGTCCTGTATTGTATTTGGATGTCTATGCAACTGTTTGCCTGTGACAGATGACAAAATGACTCTCCCCTTTGGGGAAGGATTAACAAAGTATGTTCAATTCAATTCAATTTAATTCATCACACCTCCGCTGCTATTCAGTCTCTGAGGGCGGGGTTGATCCAGGCCTTCAGGCAGCAAATCAGAGCTTCTCTCACTGTTCCACAATCCAGGCCAGGCCCAATGCCCTTTCTCGCTGCCAATCGGCAGTTTCTGGCAAATTGATTGATAACTTTATTTCATTTCTTTATTGGAAGATTTAAATTCTGAGATACTGAATGAAACTAATTGACAGTAAAAGGTGACCTGCTGGAAATTGTGCCAGTCAAATTTTATTCTGAAAGTTATTATTTAATTCCTCTTGAGAGCAGAATTTATTAAATGGTCCATTAATTAAATGATGCATTTCAACTAATTGATGTCACAGCGCTGCAAAGATCAAATATTCACACATCAAACCCTGCTTTACCCTTCTCTGAGAAACGCCTGAAAGTTCTCCCTGTGTAATTAATGACTTCACTCTAAAGAGATCATTATACTATATCTTTTGTACATCTCTATCTACAAGGATGCATCTACTTACATTTTTATACTGGAAAATTAGAAACATAAATACATGCTGGCCGATTTACAGTGTTCTTATGGTGTCCTTCATGAATTTTCAGTGCTGTATGATCTCACACTGTGCATGCAATGCGGTGCAGAGTGCTCTGTGACCGATTTGACTAGTGACCGCATTGTTTTTCCCCTGACTGGTAAAATGAAGCGTTGTCATCAAGGCTGACTGACAGCAATCTTTCCGGGCAGAGAGACTGCCTGTCACCTGACCGAAAGAGCCCCCACCCCCAGACCCCCACTCCTACCCCCACGCCCCCCCACTCCCACCCCCGCCTGACAGGACCTGTGAATAAAGGTTCCTTTTCCTTCTAACAGCTCCATCGTGTCACGCTTCCCACTCCTCCATCAGTCCTGAAGACATGCATCTCCTTTTGTACCACTGAATTTACCTTTTCACACTGCCTTGATCCATGTCGCTGAGCTTGGCCATACAGGAAAGTACAGCATTTTCTTATTAAAAACCCCCAAATCTCAACCGCCTGCGACTTTCTCCCTCCCTCAAGGCCAGGCATGGCCTCGGACACCCACTGCACGGACACGCCCGACCGAAAGAACAAAAGCATGAATCTATGAATGAATAAATAAACATTACCGTCGCGCTGGTGCTGTTGTAATCGTGGTGGTACACGATGCAAAGAGGTTAAAACTCACTGCTCTTCTCAGTAAGGAAAGCACGCTGTTTTTTTGTCCCACACAATAAACCACCATGACTGTGGAGCGTGATCAGTGTGCTGCTGTCGTTTCTTTTAAACATTAAGAAACTGTAACGGAGTGCACTCGCATTACCTCCACACAGTCAAACTTTTCGGTGACCTTTGCTGCGTATTTGACTTTGAAGAGGGTGGTGAGGTTTCCAGCGCTGTAGTACAGCTGAATCTGTAGGCCTTTGTATCCAAACGCCACTTCACTAAAAAAAAAAAAGAAACAAAACAATGACAAAACACCACCCTTACTCAAACTGGGGAAAATACAATAAAAAGACTACACTGTATCCCTGTTGCACGCTTTTTGGTCATTCAATAAATCCCCTCTGACATTAAATATTTGCCCAAAATTTGTGTTGGCATACACACACACAAACACACATGCGAGCATGTGCGTGCACACACACACACGTATGAACCCAAGTGTCAAGTGTGATTATCATATCCAAGCTGAAATAAAACAAAACAAAACAGACTACTACAATGCCCTGCTTTGTGATTTAGGTGTACACATTGAGCGTCTGTTGCATAATTTCACGTTGCTGCCTCAAGAGGTATAATGTTTCAGTGTCATGTTTAAAGCACTGAATATTTCACAGCAAACCTCAATATCCACCATAACCCAGAATAACAGCTCTGTTGAAGAGGGCCTGGCATGACTCCCTCAGCTGGCTTACATTCACTGCATGATTACACCACCAGGCTCCACCCACATGGGTAGCCATGGCAACAGCCCACATTTAGCATTTCTCAAAAACATAGAGCTCTGTGTCTCTCCAGAGGCAGTTCCTGCTGCTCACATAAAAAAAATGCATCAAATCCCTTCGTTTATATTGAGAGGACATAATATCAGCATCACTGCTTCTTTAAAACATTTCCAACATTAACTCGAAGACATACATTTAACTACTCGACTTCTAACATACAGTACTGAATATGACTGAAAATTTATGAAGTGACTGCATAATGGCAAAAAAAATCCCATCTCTAAACTACAATTTTCACATTTAAGAACAAAGACTGTGTTGCTTTTGTAGTTTAATGGGCTTTTGACTGTTCTCAGGAAGATCTATATAAACATAAGTCTGACAAGTATCGAATGCACTTATGCATGCCTGAATTCGTTGTCACTGCACTGAGTTAGCAGCTGATGCATGTACTGATGCACATGGTCAGCTATGTCCTGTATGCAATGTTCTTCGTGCCACTTTATAAGGTGCACTCTTTGTATAGTTCTGGACAAGAGCATCTGCTACATATCTAAATGGAAATGGAAAATGCCAATGGAGAGGAAGTCAACAAAGGTCACTCCACACCAGGTAAAATACTGACTGACCAAAAGAGCAATATTTCCCTTACAAGAAAGGAAAATTTTGGCATGCCAGATACAGTAGAGATTTAGTCAGCTTGTTTAAAGCATACACCAGACACAGACGACAAAATGGATTACACCACCCAACAAATGGATAGTACTCCATATGATTTTCTACACCTGAATGCAGGTGTGAGTCACTTTGTGAAGGCCTTTTCACAATCGTAAAATTGAATGCCTTTCAATTTTGTCATCTTCTGTCTTTTACAGTAAATAAAAACTAATATCATGGCCTTTTTTTAAACCGCACTTACTCATCACCATAGAGTTGGTGAGTGTACTCTGGATGGAATGTTGTGCTGTCGTCTTCTATGTCTTCAGGGAAGCGCACTGTGGAAAGGCAGAAGAAATCGATTACCGGAACTTAACCAAGAAGTAGCAAACTGCTCCACACTGGCTCTGGAAAAGGACAATAAGAAAAGCTTTGCCCAATACAACCACCACCTCGATCAGTCGCAGGAATTCCGTTGCTAGGTACGACAATCCTGCAATGATGGAGCTCGTTACACACAGACATTAATGGAATCGGTTTCAAATAGTGGTTTGTGACATGGTGCAAATACAACACCGAAAATGCAAGAGCGACATATTCACATACAATTATTCCTGAGCTCACCTAGCTTCAGACATATCGCTTCATTGGTGTCACATTTGTATTCCGCCAATTTCTTCTCCATTGCATTCATTCCTAGAAAACAATACATAAAAAGTGTTGTCACTTTCAAAGTTTAGATCCAGGTTTGTCAATGACTATAAAAAACAAATATCAGATTCTTCATGACATGCGGAGGTGAAGACCGTTAACTGGAGTTAATAAACTTGCGAGCTAGCTAGCTAACTGCTAAGTGACACAGCAATGACAGCATTAGCCAGCGTGCTATACTTAGCTACCTCCCTTGACAGTCTAATATACAGTACATATTTGTACCTTTTCAACTGACAGTCTAGTTAGTCAATACAGCAATACATTCCTGACGAGAATTTGTGGCGTGTAATTAGCTACAACTGAATCATTGTTTTAGAATGCAGAACATAGCAGCGTTGGAGATCTCTGATAGCACGCTAACGTTAGCTAGCAAGCAAGTTAACGGGAGATAGCAGCCTAGCTCACCAGGTAGACCAGTTAGCAAAATGAGAGCGCTTCGGTTTTACATGTAGCAAGCGTGCCAAGTCAAATTAGCGACCTGACGGCAAATATACATACAGGGAATTAAAACACTACTGACTACCACTGTCAACGCAATTATATTTTTACACTGAAAAGCATATCCTTACGTTGCTAGCTAGCTAACGTTAGCGAGCTAGCCACCTGTCGTCATAACACTAACACATCGCTGAACATTCTGGAACTGATCGCAAACATATCCTGGCCATTGAAGAGCATGCAATATTTCCGTGCCGCGACAGTGACAAGTGCTACGGATTTTATATTGCCCGAGATCAAATGTGTTTTATTTTACGTGCAACTTACCCGCCATTTCGGTGCAATGTAGTCGGACCCGCGCAATGCAAGGGACTTCCTATTTACCCACGTGTTTCCGCTACGTGTAGTTACGTAAAACGTAAACGATGCTAAACAGAGGGCTCCTCATGCCGCCCTTGGCTTGGATTGGCTCACACGCTTGTGTACAACTTTAAAGATAAGGGAGAGCACAAAGATAAGCGAAAGGAAAATATGTCAAGGGCAAGGCTCAAACTCACTTGAAGCATAGCTTTCGTGTGTGAACGAACTCATGATGTTTCGACATTTTATTCAGCTAGCTATAGCATACACTTGACTCCTATATGTGGTCATAGGGCATGAAAAATAGTTCAGTAACTGTAACACATACTTGATCGCCAGGGCTACAAGTTTTTGTTTTACCGTTTTCTTTTTTGGGGGGTTTTGCACATCAGAGACACCGTATATTGGGTGAACATTAGTAAAAGTACCTCCACTGAGATGTTCCAAACGCACAAAAATGAACATTCCAGACATAATTACAACTGTAATTCAATACCAAACATTACTGTGAATTGAACATTAGATTCACATATAAACTTTTAAAAAACAAAAATGAATGACATCCCCAAAATAATTATTTCTTATCTTAACACAAAATCAATTCTGAACTTCTGAACATAAGTTATTATGTGTTAAAAAGTAAACCACCCTATGAGAGATGTTTACTTTTCATGGTATATAACACACAGACTATCAAACCTGTGGAAAAAGCTGAAATAACACATCCTGTTAGAAACAGAAATAAAGGAAGCCAAAAGATACAGGCAACTAATAAAAATCACACTAAAATCATACTAAAAAGAAATGTATTTTGAGCCACAGAAAAGGTAAGGAACTATTTAACTTAGCACAAGTTAAGTACCATATCACTAAAACATTGCTAACTAAGGTTCGTGTATGTCACTGCAATTAAAATCATTAGGAAACGTCACCTATATTTCATCAGCATAAGAAGCTCAGTAAACACTTTTAACTTTTACTCATTTAGAGAAACACTTAAATGCATTTAAATGTACCAATGCCTTGATTGGTGCACACTAGACATTTAATCATTCAGTTCATGTTAAAATATTAATTGCTTTTCCATGCTAAACTATTCAGGGCAAACATATATGGAATTCAAAGTATAAAAAATAAGTGTAACATTGTTTTTCTTATTTTAAATTTAATTATATTTTAGATTTCTTTCACAGGAGCCCTCAAACTCATACACTGTCATTAGAACACTGTTTTGTTTTCCATTCAAGAACCCTTTCAGATAAATCTATCATAATCAATGGCAACAGGGTAGATTCCTGCACTCACTGTATACACTATTACATCATAATACAGACCTGGCAAGGGACAGTAGTTTGTACAGGTTATCTTATCTGGGAATATCCCAGTCCTTATCTGAGAAAACATAATAAGGTCATTGTGACAAACGAGTGTTCCGTGGGGGAGAGCACTCCAAAATAATCTGTTGTCAAAAATAAATGACCCTTTATGGTCTATTACTTCACTTCAGTGCAGCCCTTGGGGGAAAAATAAAAACATTTAATTCTGGGGGGGAAAAAAAAATCAAAATGGAGGATTTACAGCAGACTGAAAGCTCAATAAAAGAAATGACTGTGCTGAAGTGAAGCACACCAGGAACACTGAACTGTGAAAATGCCGTTATTATCCTTTCTACCTCACTCTGTGTGGCAGATGCAGCCATGTATGACTTGCACAGTAATCTTAAAACTCGGGATAATTTGACCTCTGACTTTGAGATGCCACTTTTCTGACTGCAGTGCCTTATGGTTTCTCCCAGTGTCTGTTGCTACTCCAGCAGTGCTGAGCAGGTAACACATGCAGTTTGATCCCTTTTACTCTGTTAAAGGAGGATCTCTGTGTTATCCTGCATTAATGATCTTTCTCCTACACCACATTACTGGGAGTTCACACACTAAAATGGCAGAAGAACCCCTGCTGTGACAACAGCAAATGCAAACATTTACATTTATATTTGCTCATTTGCTTGTTCAGATGCTTTAATCCAAAGCGACTAACAAGCGAGGCAGAGTACAACACAGGCAAAAAGCCGTATAAGGAGTCAACAATATTAGAAGCCCTGCATGACCAAGTTTCAATAGTTGGCCAGACAAGGTACAAGCTAGCTGGTAGAGCTAACAAGTGCAGGCTGGTAGAGATACGATTGCAAACACAGCAACAGATGGACCAAATGGTGTCTCACACACTTACACCACAGCTAACATTTGAGAGACATTTCCATTGTACCTATCCTTTGATGTTATCATTTTCCTTGACTTATTTAAATTAGATGTCCCCTGCTAGATACACGTGTCTAAACCTGTGGACTGAAAAAGGGACCAATGCCAGTGTCCTTTGAGACACTAGGCCTTTTCTCTACCTCACAAGCAACACTGAAAGCTAACAAGTGTCTCTTGGACAGCCCTCTCTGTATGCACAGTGATTTTAACACATGATGGATGAGAAAATCCCATTAACACTGAACTGGATTAACAGTTTGCATACAAAATGTTTATAGAATTCTTCTTAAAGAAGGACAGGGAAAAGGCCTGCACAAAATAGGATAACATCAAGCTCTATATCCAAGAAACTCTCCGAATGAGTAGATCTGTCACTGGTCCACTGTCCAGCACGCCTTTTTTTCCCTAAACCGTAGTGCAAGGTCCTGTTAATCCATTTGACTACATTCTTAAAGTTGTTCCACTAGTCCTGCTTTGTGAAAATAGTATTTGCCTGGCAGGTATTTTAAGACATTTGCAATTTCTGTAACCTGCTCAAACAGGTTTTACCACGTGTTAAATTCTTTCTCAGCACCAGTCTACCACCGTGGCTGTAGAGTCGTTTCCCGTCAATTGGCAATATTTAACATTGGGCGCGGCAAGAAACAAGAACATTGTTATCGCGTGCAGTAAAATGCATCAATTTGATGGCTACGGCGAAGCGCTTTTAATGCTTCTTCCGCCTGCACTTTGAACGGTCTTCCTCCTTAACGAGAGAAGCGTGTCCTTACATCACCCACGTGTTCAAGAATCCCACCTCGAAAACTTTGCTCGCCACCCCTAAATCTCGTGCCAGTTTTTTTTTTTTTCTCACCCGGGTCTCTAGTATTCCACAGCTAAGCGCCTGCGCCGACCGAAGTGACATCACAGCCAGCATGGCGGTCAAGGTGACTCCGGCTAAATTTCACTGAAGAGAGATTGCTTTTACTTTTACTTGCGTGTTTTACTAGTTTTTAACAAATTAATGGCGGTATGTAAGGGTATTCGTACGCAGTGTAATGTGGATTTTTAAAGTGCGGTGTGCATGCTTCCTGTGAGCATCACTGCGTTTTACGCCCGGCCTCTTGTTTGGCCTTGGGATGATCATTTTATGTTTATTTGTGTTACAGTGCAGCCTTTGGGCATCATGTCGTTATCGATCGCCGGTTGCTTAGTTGGCTGCTTTGTTATCTATCGCGGGCTCATAGTCTGCGCCAGTTAAATGTATGTTAAGGGTCGTTTCTTTACGGCGTGTGTGGTGTGGTTCCTGACTAGGGAAACTGATGCTGTGTTGCACGATACTGTTAGCTACTTAGCCACCTACCTTTTCTACTCCTACCCAGCTAGCTAGCTAGCTAGCCAGACACTTGATAATTCGGTTGGGTTTCACGTGTCCTTCTGTAAATTCAGACGTCTTGCTGCTAATGGGCTATCTGCCTAGTTAGTTACATGATGTTGTTTAAAATCTTAACATTTCAAGAGAAAGTAGCTGTCTACCTAGCTAGCTGATAGTTTGCAGGTGAAACCCGAGGCTACCAAACGTCTGCACTGTCATGCCTGTAAATGTATGTGGTCTTGCTAACTAGCTTGCTGATGTGCACAGGTAGTTGGCATGTTTTTAGACCTTTGCGTTTCTCACTGCTTAATGCAACGGACCATGTAGGCGATCTAAAGCGAGAAAGTTTGGATGGATGGATGGCATCAAAATGTGCTATTAGGAATGCCTGTTCTGAGCTTCAATAAATGCAGTAATGTTAGCTAGCATGCTAAACACAATTTGGTGGCTAAGTTAGCTAGTGGGTAACTCCATCTGTTCAAGCATTTTCGGAAAGTTAAGTAACCAGTGACTACGTTGCATGTATAAGTATGTCATTAATTTTATGGTCCTATAATGTAACGTAATGTCCTCACGAAGGTGCTCCGTTTATCTGACGAGCTGTCTGTTTGATGTTCTCAGGTGCAATCAACCAAAAGGGCCGATCCTCATGAGCTGAAGGCTATCTTTTTGAAGGTAAGACAGACAATACTACAAATATGATCTTTAAATGAACAGCGCTAAACTGAGGCCTCAGCGTGTATTTCTGCAAAACCACTGGTAACTTGATACGGGTACCCTCTGCCAACCTTCGAGGAAGCTGTGAAGGGTATTGAAGTCGCAGTCTGAAGTCGTAGTCGCAGACCTGCAGTCTGAAACGTTGAAAACGTTAAAGGGCTTGCATGCACATGAAATAACCGTATGCAGTTGATCAAGTGTGCTTTATTTAGTAGATACATGTTATTTTGTATGTGGCTCTGCATGTTTGGTTTTTCGTTGCCAGAAAAATGTTTACAAGCTTTGACCTTTCTGACCTAAGTAGTGTTAAACGCTTTGTAGGTTTTGGGACTATCCCCATATAATGGAAAGCTATGTAATAAGCACATACTGGATAAGGTGCATCGTGAGAGAATAATCAGTGTGTGTAAAATTGAGGGATCATGCCCAGTTTGCTCATCACCTTGAAAGGAGGTATGCCCTTGTACTGACAAAGGAGGCAAGCAGTACTGTCTGATCTTGGAATCTGCACTATGTATAGCCTGAGTTCTTTGGTAAAGCTAGTTGCTGTATTTAAATGCATCTGGTAACTAACAATAATCTTTATTGATACAGCATTTTTCATACATAGAATGCAGCTCAAAGTGTTTTACAGTAAGCAGTAAAAATAAATGCCTACATCACACTATTTCAATGTTTACTTTAAAGATGGGTAACTCTGGGTTTTACATTTACATGTATTAGTAGTTTGTGTTAACCTCACTGTCTCCATCTGTGACGACTTTGCCACTTGTTTCTGCAAGCTGGCATCTATACCTGACCCACACCCACGCATACATATACATTACTGTCATTGTTCACTCTTACTGTGGTCAGAATGAGCCTTTCCAGTGTTTCGGTCACCATTGGGCAATTTGAGTTATCCGGGAATAACCCGTATAAGGTCATTGTTGAGTCCATCACACAGCCCCTGTTGACAGTGACACATTCTTGAATGTCCTAGTGTCTCTGGGCAAACCGCAGACAAATTACGGCCTCAGTGACAGGCCTCAGTGTACTGAAGAATGAGCCTATTTTAGATCAGAGGGAGGGAGCTTGAGGGGAATGTTTGTTTGGAATGGGGGTCGTACAAAGCCATTGTTTAGAGAAAATGCCGAAGAGGCTGGTGGAGGGTACAGGAGGATCCTCGCTCTCCCCTGGTAGTCGTAAATTTAGCTGATGTGAGAGAGAGAGAGAGAGTGTCCTCTCTCCTCTGCGATTGTGAAATTGGTGGTGGGAGGTCTCCGTATCTGGGACGGGCTCGCTTGACTCATGACATTCAGTTCCCCCTGGCGTGGACAGTGTCCAGCGCGCGTGAGCAAAGGTCAGCTGCGCACGCCCGGGCCTATTCCCGGATCCCCCGCACCCAGCCGCTGCTGCCTGCCCGGCTTCCCCGGGCGCTTGACATTTGCGTGGATCCGCCGGCTGTCTGCTTGAGGCCGCTGGAAGTCGCGTTGATCGAACAAGGCTGCCACATTGCTGACACTGGAAGCATGTGAGAATTTGAATTATGCAGATCCCTTGTATGCATGCACGCACGCATGCATGCGGTGGATAGATACTCAGATACTCAGCAGTCGCAATGGACTTTGTTTTTTTTTTTTTTTTTTTGCAGCAGCAGTCTATTTTTTTCCCAGGGCTACAACGAGGGGTTTATCTCTGCTGTTAATTGAAGTGCTGGCTTTGGTGGATTGTAGTAGGTGCACATCCACAGTGAAGGGGAAACCCTAGTAACAAGAGCTGCTTGTTGTAGGAGAAGTTCCTTTTTTGACCCGGTGCTATTTAAAGGCCTCCTTCACTGCGTGCCGATTGCAAACAATATAGTCCACCTGGCTCGAAAGCCCTCAAATCAGTAACTGTGAAAATAGCTTTTTAATGTGCCACTAAAAAAATTAATAATTCAGTGGGTCATGTTGCTGTGGTGTAAAATGAATGGGTAAATGGGCTACTGTAAGTAATGGCACATTTAGGCCGGTTAATAAAATCACAGCCCGGTTTTCTTGCTTAATTTAATGATTAGGCTAAGTGCTTGACACGGGTGTTAGTGAAACTGTGCTCAGTGGTTTGGTGAAGATATTAATAAATTGGTTGGAATTAATATGTTCACTTAAAACATTAACTCTTAAGCATGGATCCTAATCTAGTGGCATGAATGAAACTGGCACTCGTGGAAGGTTCGCTCACACTGGGACACATTACATTACATTAGGTTGTTGTCATTTAGCAGATGCTCTCATCCAGAGCGGCTTACATGGGTTACAGTTTCACATGCTATCCGTTCACAGAGCTGCATATTTACTGAGGAAATTGTGGGTTAAGTGCTTTGCCCAAAGGTGGAGGGACAGTGCCCCAGCGGGGAATTGAACAAGCAACCTTTCAGTTACAAGCCTTGCACCTTACCACTGTGCCACACTGCCTCTCCACATGATACAGGTCTGAAGGAAACCGAGATTCACTCAGGCTTCTGTCATTTTGCTGAATTTGAATGGCAGGAAGTTATCTCTAGGGAGATGGAGGACCCCATGGTGAGGGCAAGTGTTTACTGAACACCTTTTCATGAGGGTCTCAGGTCAGCGCTGCTTGACCTCTGTCAGTTTAGCTTCACGCTCCTGCTGGCACCGTGACCTGGACTGGGATCAGGGTTTTCGTTGCCAGCGTGAAAGTTTCCTTCTCTGTTTGTTTTACTGGGCTGTCTCTGCTCAGACCCCGTCATATGACCTCTTTGTGTGACATTCGCATGTCATCGTATGACGTTTACTTAACCATTACGCAGTGCAGGATTTTCAGCTGACAGACAGGGTGTTCTCCGTGCTGCAGTGGTGCGGGTTGCAGGCCGAGACAGTGGAACGCTGCAGACCCCAGCTACGGTTTGTCCACTGAAACGACACACCTGTCGCGCTATAACACTCTGTTCCCGTATTCAGCTACATCCTGTAACATTGTTTTTGCTGCAGTCTTTGTTGTCTCCCTCCATTTTCTTTTCTGCCTCTTTTCGGTGACATCAGCAATCTCATCCCTGAATACGGGGAAGCTGCTGCTCTACTCACTGCGAATGTGATGTTTAGATGGGAAGCTTCGCGCTTGAGTGGCTGTCTCCCGTAGCACCAGAGGGGTCACTAAAAAAGCCGCAAGGAAGTTTCTGTCTTATCATCGGGGATGATAACTGCAAAAACAGCTAAAGGAAAGTTGTAAAAGTAGTGTATGAAAAAACCGAGATGGCATTAATACCCGTTCCCAGCCGATTTCACTTCCCTCTCCAATACAGCCCTGTAATGAAGAGGAGAGAGAAATTTTATTGAAAGCATTGGATAATTGTGAGCTTTGTCTGTTCTTTTTTTTTTTCCCCTCTTTCTGTCATCGATGGCAGCTCTGAAAAGTACAGATGAAATGATTGATTTAATTCAGAGCGGACCTGTAAGTGCGAGGGAATAAAAATCGATGGCATCGACGCGCTCTCGCTGAATGGTGCGTGTAGCGCTGCCTCCAAAGCGGGTGCCGATCGTTTCTGCCGAGCGTCGAGCCGCCGATGTGAATGAGGCGTTCGCGGATAAAAGCTGAGGAGACACCGATACAAAGAACGGCTGTTCCCAGTTTTCGGCCTGAGCTTTCTCTCCGATATTTTTCATGCTTTCTTTTCTCTCTTTCCCTTTATTTATTTATTTATTTTTGTTTACTAAATGTGTCAGGTGAAAGCGAACTGTTGGTGTAAGTGTTTGAAATTTCCACCCGGTGTAACTGGACCCTTTGGCTTCCACGGTGCAGTCATTGTCCGCTTGTGGTTCGTGTGTGAATGCTGGGGTGTGTCTCACTTTCCTGTCCCCCTGCCCCATGTTTCTAGAATGCGAGCTTCGTGGACAAGGAAGGGGAGCATTACATGACCCCGGCGGACTTCGTGCAGAAGTACCTGGGCCTTCACACACAGCCTCATCACAACCCCAAGACTGTGCAGCTTATCGCGGGAGTCGCGGACACCACTAAAGACGGGTAAGACAGGCCCCTGGGCCTGCTGCTGCTGCCGGGTCGGAAATCAATGAGGGACATTCTGGTGGGCAACGCTGCAGCTCAGATGAGCTTTCTTACTGGAACAGGAAGGAGAAATCACCCTGCCTCCCCCTGGTCATGGCTCCAGCCTACATGACATGCAGATTGTAGCCTGCCAACCCTGTGTGCTCCTCATCAAACTCTGCTGATGAGGACAGTGCAAAAGTAGAGCTTTGTCAAGAAGTTCATAAATGCTGCAATGGCTGTAGGAGGTCCCTGTTGATCCCTTTATCAGGTCCTTCACAGCTTTACAATCGAATTATGAAGCAATTCATGAAGTAGATTAGATAAACCCTTTTGTCCAACTCTCCTTTCTTCTGTGCAAGTAAGAGCAAGGCGGTGAAACGTACGGTCCCTCCTTAAAAAAACAAAAAACAATGAAAATGACAATTAAATTTTCCTCCATTGTTTTTTTCACCTCTCAAGTCAGTGCAGTGGCTATTGTCTGTCTTGGTTTGCATGTGCTGTCAGTTCCTCAAGGGAGAACAGTCGAATTCTTGTTTCACTCAAGACCTCCTGTTTAACTGCTAAGAAAACTTTAACATTTTTGATGGCTCACATCTATTTAATTTGTAAATTGATGAAAATCATAATTTGAATGTTGAATTACTGGTCACATGACATAAAAGATTCAACCATACACCATTTTTTCTCTGTGTGTTTCTGTTCCACTTCAGTGTTCATACAGTGTGACCCATGACTTAGTATTCATGTCATCTATGTGCACACATGACTTGCTAATCCTTCAGATCAGTAGTTTATCTAGCCTTGTTTACTTAGCTTAACCTCTGTTTGAACAGAGAAATGCTGTCTTTTTGACATGTCCCCCCCTTCCCCTCTCCTTCACTCCAAAACAGACTGATCTCATTCCAGGAGTTTCAAGCCTTTGAGTCGGTGCTTTGTGTCCCGGATGCACTCTTTATAGTTGCCTTTCAGTTATTTGACAAGACTGGCACGGGAGACATTTCATTCGGTACGTAAACACGAGGTGCCCTGACCCATCCACCTGACATCAACTGCACTGATGCCATGTATAATATCATTCGATTTCATATAGTTATGGTCACATGATCAAGTGAACCATTCTCTGAACCTAAGATACCAAATCTGTGTTTATTAACAGGGTTGCCTTTTATTATATCCAGCCTGTGTGAATTCTACTTGCTTTTAAATGGGCTAAATTAAAGCTGAATAAGTTGGAGCCCTAACTGCAGTTTTGTTTATAATGTATGACCCTCTGGTCTGTGTACATGTGAAACCTCAGTAAGAACATGGCTGTACAGTGTCTGTGAGCTGAACTGTGACGCTTACAACGGGTTCAGTGTTTCTCACAGAGCTGTAACGGGCTCTGCTGAGCCCAGACAAGAATGCACTAATCGCTTAATTGTTGAGAGGATTAAGCTCAGAAATGGAGAGGCACGCACGCACACCTCTGTGACTAAAAACACGCCTTCCTGGACTAATCTGTCCACTTGTTTAAGTGATCTCAGTAGTAATTAATTTGATTTGATAAATTCATGGAGTAACGGGCTGTGTCTCTGTGTGCGTCCCTGGGTGTTGGGATGTTGCTGTCGGTTGTTCATTAGGACTGCATGTGTGTGGTGTGTCAGTGCTCACGCCAGTTGTGAGAAAGCTCTCTCAGGGAAATGCAGGGTGACTCAAGCATGAGTGACTAGAGGGCATCTGAGTGTGTGTGTGTGTGTATCTCTGTGTGCATGTCTGTGTGTGCATGTCTGTGTGTGTGCATGGCTGTGTGTTTGTGTGTGTGTGACTGTGTGTGTGTGCATGCCTGTATCTGTGTCTGTGTATCTGTGTGTATCTGTGTGTGTATGTATGTGTGTGTATGTATGTGTGTGCGTGTCTGTGTGTGTGCATGGCTGTGTGTGTGTTTGTGTGTGTTTGTGTGTGTATGTATGTGTGTGCGTGTCTGTGTGTGTGTGTCTGTGTGTGTGCGTGTCTGTGTGTGCATGGCTGGCTGTGTGTGTGTGTGTGTGTGTGTGTGTGTGTGTGTGTGTGTGTGTGTGTGTGTGTGTGTATGTGTGTGTGCTCTGGTGCGTGTGTGTGAGAGTGCGGTGCCAGGCCAGCAGGTCCATCAGCTGATGTTCTGGGGGCACCGCTCAGCACAGCATTGTCTCCACTTTTCCATCTGAACAAACACGCGAGCGAGCGAGTCAGGCACAATGACTCTGTAGCGTGAGGAGCAGCGAGACCAACACGGGACAAAAGCCAGGGAGACGGCTCACAAAAGAGCCGACGGTGCTGGAAGAGGGGCGACAAAAGAGGCAGAGATCGCAGGCCACGTTCACACACTGAGACACAGACGCGCCTCAATACTCTTAGGAGAAGTGCTTTTCGGCAGGCCGCTCCTTCTCAGAGTGCTTGTTGACTTGATTTGAACTCGCAGTGGCCTCTGAGAAAGGAGAGGTTTGGTGAGAGTAACCGCTGGCATGCAGTACAGAGGCCTGAGCCTGCCGTGACGCCTCTCTCCTTCTCTCCCCCCCTTTCCCTGCAGAAAATGTGCGGGACATCTTCAGCCAGACCACAGTGCACCACCACATCCCTTTCAACTGGGACTGCGAGTTCATCCGGCTGCACTTCGGCCACGACAGGAAGAAACGCCTCAGTTACTTAGAGTTCACTCAGTTCCTGCAGGTAGGGATTCATTCACGCACACACCTTGCAATTATCTATGTCTATAAGCACCGTCTGCATAAGTCTGGGATTGTAAGCGTGTGTATGTACGTATATATATACCTAATTAACTTTTTACATTTATATATCTGTATAATAAATTTTTGTATTAAAAAAATACATGTATATATGTATTACATGTGTATATCCGCATGTATGTGTATATAATAACACACATGTATTACATAAATATATAATATATAAAATGTGTGTATATTTAATAAATGTATGTATGTATATGTACATATGGATGGGTATATACATGTGTACATGTACACATGATTGCCCACACACGTGTGTGTGTGGATATAGAGATATGGGGACATGGTGGCTTTTGGTTACATAATGCCTATTACCAAATATAGAGGCCATTTTGCCAACAAGGTGCCATTTCCCAGTTTCGACTCACGCTGGGTTGGGGGAAAAAAAAGCTGGCAGAGCAAGATCAGTGCCCTGCCCTCCTGATTGTAGTGAGAACAAGAGATAGAGACAGGAGGGAGGTGTGTGGAGCTCACGAAATAGAAAGGACATTTCAGGTTCTCTGCGCTGGGTGGACACATTCCAAATTCAAAGCGCAAGGTTCTCTTTGTTTTGGAGTGTTACTTCAAAACAATAAGTCCCAAATGCGATTGCCACATAGGAAGTAAGATAGCAAGCTGCAAGCCTGAGGGGCTGCTGAGCTGCTGATAGCTCCTTACACATTAGTCACATGGCTTTCTTTACTTCAGTTACACCACCCACAGAATGCAATTTTAAAATCCATTTTTGAGGAAAATTTTATAAAGCTGATACTGTACTGCCTGAGTTTGGTGGTGCCTTTTCTTAGCCTGGTAGGGAATGTGCTCACATAGATTCCAGTACCATTTTGCATTAATAAAACCAAGTTGTATCTACATGAAGTTGTATGCAGTGTAACATTAAATTACATCTCTTAAATGGATATTTTTCAGTCTAAACTCCAGTGCCTGAATGAACATATTATTAATATAGACATATAGAGCACAGTAAAATTGCTGCGTTTGTGGTGTTTTGTATGAGTGTGTAAGTTAAGTGTGGCGAGGTGTTGCATTGTGAGTTCACACTCTGACAGCCACCTCCGCACACCATGTGACACAAGTTCTGGCGCTGACCAACCATCCACCCCTAGCCTTCCCAGAGAGTGGGCGGTGTTTGCATTCCTGTGCCAGAAACAGGCTAATCTGCTTAAGACCTGGCAAGGTTAAGGTTCAGCATGTATGTGCATGCTGAATGCGATAGCAGCATGTGGGGGACAGCCCGATTACCCAGAATGCAGTGCGGTGGCTCAGCTGCGGGGCCCGTGTGTAATGGGAGGATTCTGGTGATAGTTTGTGATTAGACTTGACAAATACTTGACAGCAGCGTTAGCCCACCACACACACACACACACACACACACACACACACACCTCTGCTTCCTTTTGTATGTGCTGTTCTGGGATCAGTCTCCCCTGACATGGCTTGCATTACACACATGGTTGATACTGAGAGACCATCACATTTGATGCCTGTAAACTTAGCACTACATCCCAAAGCCCCCCAAAGGATAATGTCAGGTTCTCCTCCTTCTGCCACGTGTCACCGTTTGGTTGGAGGATCCCTGAGCTGTGAGCTCCCGCCCCCCTCAGCACAGGCGTGATGGTCGCTCTCCCCCTCCCCCGCAGGAGCTGCAGCTGGAGCATGCCCGCCAGGCCTTCGCCCAGAAGGACAAGAACAGGAGCGGCGCCATCTCCGCCTTAGACTTCAGCGACATCATGGCCACCATCCGCCACCACATGCTCACGCCTTTTGTGGAGGAGAACCTGGTGTCGGTGAGTGGGAGGGGGGAGGACCTGGTGTCGGTGAGTGGGAGGGGGGAGGACCTGGTGTTGGTGAGTGGGAGGGGGGCCGACATGCGGGGGGGGGGGGGGACCTGCATCGTTCTGTAGGTGAAGGGGTCTGAGCGCGCCTCTCTCTGTCTCTTTCTCCTCCTAGGCTGCAGGGGGCAGCACCTCCCACCTGGTCAGCTTCTCCTACTTCAACGCCTTCAACTCGCTGCTCAACAACATGGAGCTCATCCGCAAGATCTACAGCACCCTGGCGGGCACGCGCAAGGACACGCTCGTCACCAAAGGTGTGGCCCGCTCCTCCTTACCGCTCCGCCGGGGAGGGGTTCGAATCAGCGCGCGGGGGCGGGACAGGGTGCAGGGGTGTGCAGTGCAGTTTAGGCATCGGCAGGGAAAAGTTCAGGGCTGAAACTGTTGCGCATATCAAAATCTAATATGGGCCCTTTGCCAATTTGCCAAAAAAGAAAACCCCAAGGCAGTACTTTTGTACGTTTATAAAATGCCTTGATGAGGCGTAACGGGGAGTGATCCACATATCACAGCAGTGCATTTTTCACCCCATGAGTCACCACTGATGAGTGCGAGTCAGGGGAAAACACACAACACTCTCTGGCAGTGAGCAAGCACTTGTGGTGCTACTGTAAGTGCACAGCCTGGTTTTGTTGACAGTCAGGTAAAAATCGCTCTCGGAGGCGATGGATTGACCTCAGTCAGCTGGTAAATTGAAAGGTGCTCCCGACAGCACTGCAGTGATGTGGCGATTATGGTGGACTGCATTCACATAGAGGGAAACCCCTCCTCAACGCGTAAAGGCTGAAAATCAGGTCATCAGGGACTTTAAGATTTGCAGATTAGTTTTGAAGGATGATTAATGTTTCTGTATCTTTATTAAGAGGCTTCCCATGTAATTGAGCAAACTTTATTCAAAGGTAACTGTTTAACAGAACATATGTTATTGTTCTCTGATCAGTAGTTTACATGACAAGTAACATTTAACATACATATTGTAAGACTCTGAAATCAGGTAGAAGTTTTCGAGGAAAATGCAACTTATTTGAACTTCACCCACAAGAAAAGTGTTCAGTTGGATGCACCAAGCACTCATGAAGTCAGAGCCCCTTAGCAGGAGGAATATTGGCATGTCCAACTGAACACTTTCCTGGGGTTTATTTTTTGACAGGACAACCTGAAATATCATTTCTGTGGACCTTTATTTAAGTTGAATATAGTCTTCATTTTTTTCCTCCTTGCCTCATTCTCTTGCTGCCATTATCAGTTGAGTTGTGTCCTGTTTCTCTCTCCCCACCCCAATCGCTGGCTGTAGAGGTATGAATTTAAACACTTTCCATGGGTTCCTTTTCTTATAGAACAGCCTTTAGTGCCTTTGAGTAGATCTTTAAGTTGGATGTAGTCCTCTTTTTGTTTGCCCTCTGTCTCATCTTGCTGCCATTATCTGTTGAGTTGGATCATGTTTCTGTAGTCCCCATCTCTACCTGTAGAAGGCAGTATCCCAAGAGGCTAACGGGAGCATTTGATTGTGTAGTAGGAGGCAGAGGTGGAAGTGTGATGTCACAAAGGCACGCGTCACATGACCTGCCCCTCACCCTTGTCTCTGTTTGTCTCGGTGGAACAGAGGAGTTTGTCCATGCGGCCAACAAGTTCGGCCAGATCACTCCCATGGAGATCGACATCCTGTACCAGCTGTCCAGCCTCCACACTCACTCCGGGTAGGTCTCTCTCTCCTTTTTCTCCTCTTCTCCTTCTCTCCTTCTCTCTTTTCCTCTCTCTCCCTCTCTCATGCCCTCTCTGGGCCACACCAGCCTCACCACAGCACCCCACCATACCCACCTCATTGGTGATGCCACACAGGAAAGTTGTGAAATGGATCTGGACGTTTCGCAATCCGTCGTCTTTTTTTTTTCCGCTTCATTCAACCGGACACGTTTGCCCGACAGTGCAAACGTGAACCTGTGACCGCACAGTAAGATTTACATCCCCGTGTAGTGTACGTAGTGTGAAATCTGATTAGACGAACCACAGCGCCCCCACTGGTGGAATTCTGGTCCAGGACAGTTTTTGGTCGGGTTTCCGCTGGAGGGGCATCTGTGTCAATGGCGTGCTGGGCAGCAAAGCAGCAGTTTCCTGGTTTCCTGCCCGCTGTTTGGCTCACAGTCGGCACAGTCATGTTTCAGCCTGGCCACAGCGTGCGTCTGGTTTATTGGATTTGTGTGCCTGTGTGTGTTTGTCTGTGTGTGTGTGTGTGTGTGTGTGTGTGTGTCCGTGTATGTGTGTGTGTTTGTGTGTTTGTGTTTGTGTGCGTGTCTGTGTGTGCATTAAAGCAGCAGGAACTTCATTCTCAGAGACAGTAAAAGGGCTGTGGAAAAGGTGACATCATTCCCGGGGGAGATGCTGGGATTTGGTCCCCCCCCTTAACGACGTGTCTCACCCGCAGGCGGCTGAACCTGGCAGACATCGAGAGGATAGCGCCGCTGGAGGAGGGGGCCCTGCCGTACCACCTGGCCGAAGTCCAGAGACAGGTACCACACAGCCGGTACCACACAGCCAGCGCACACACACAGCCCGGGAACAGCCAGCGCTGGACCAAAGGGTTCTGAGTCCCTGCTGGGAGATCGCTGCTGTACCCTTAAGCAACATGAATCACTGCCCTGTCTTCCAGCTCAAAATTAAAGGGTTCGAAATCCCATTAACAAAAGGGCGTCTGCTAAGAGACTGTTCAAACCCAAACCCCCCTGGTCAACATGGCTTCTTAGACTAAAAAGGCTCTTTTTAAAACTGTCATACACTTACTCAGACCCAGCCTTTGAGAAATAAGAGCGGCCTTAGTATATTGAGAAAAGTCTGAGAAATGAAAGCTGTAATGCAGACCAAACAAAGCAAAAAAAAAGTCCTTTAAAGTAAGCCATTTCTGACCCAGCAGGCGAAGACTCTGCTCTCGCTAATGCGAGCAGGCAACCCGTATGCACGTAGGAGTTTCAGGCGCCAGAATTAGCGGTGTTGTGGTGCTTTTCTCCTTCGGGCTGTAAGTGTGCATTACGAAAAACCTAATAGGATTAGAAATTTTGCCAATTACCTCTCTGAAATGAGAACGGACTCCCGTAATGGTCTCCGCACTAAAAGGCAAGTTTCAAAGAGGACGTCCGCATGAGGCAGGATCGCACATCTGAGACACTTTAATAAGCTTCTTGAGTAGTTTTCCAAGAAGAACTCGCTAGCATGAAAAGGCTGGCGGAAGTGGAAGTGTGTTTCAGGTAAAGGCCAAGGCAGTGTAGCAGTAGAGGTGGCTCTGGGTGGGGGAATGAGTACCGGGGACACCTGGGAAACGGGTGGTCGGAGCAGAGGGCGTGTCCCTCTTGCTTAGGTGGGAGGTTGGCAGCAGCGTTTTAGGAAGGAAGAAAAAAATCCCGCGACCCTTGTGGCCATGGGTAACGGTGTAAGCTCTTTGATCATGGCCCCGGCCTCGTTAGCTTCCCACCCTCAGCGAAACCAGCTGTGACGGAGGGTGGGGGGGCTGTTCGCCCCAGGGACAGAGGACGTGTCCTGACTCGCGCTTCCCTAGCACAGCCACGCATGTAGATCCTTATCTCAACATGGGACACTCACGGGAACAAGACCCCCCCTTGCCCTCACGATGAAATCAGAATGAGTCCCCCACCACCGAAGACGGGGGGTGAGAACCAGGCCTCCTCAGGAAGAGGGGAGGTGAAAGAAGGTTCCGTCGCTGGAGGGGTCGGCCAGCCTAATCTAAAATGCGCCGACTCGTGAGAGAGAGTCTGCTGCTGATTCCACCCCCCCGGGGCTAGAGCTGTCAGCATGAGCCGGTTCCCGCGCGAGATGAAGACGATAGCGATTACTGCCACAGGTCGGCTGCATTCCTCAGCCACGCACCCCCCACCCTGAACGCGCTTCCGTCTGCTCTGTATCCCTTACACCAGCTTCATATTTGATTCGTAACTCTGATCCCTGTCCCGTCTGTCGTCTTCCTGCAGATCTGAGTGGCTCTCTCTCCCTCTCCCTCTCTCTCTCTCTCTCTCTCTCTCTCTCTCTCTCTCTCTGTCCCTCTCTCTCCCTCGCTCTCTCTCTCTCTTGCACTCCTTCTCTCTCTCTCTCTCCCTCTCCCTCTCTCTCTTGCACTCTCCTTCTCTCTCTCTCTCTCTCTCCGCAGCAGGCGTATGGGGAGATGTCCCGGCCGATCTGGCTCCAGGCAGCTGAGTCCGCGTACAGGTTCACCCTGGGCTCCATCGCCGGAGGTGAGTGACACGGGGGTGGGGGTGTAACCCGACCCCCGGGGGCCGGATGGACGCGCGGCGGGGCATTGTGATGCGGGTTTTTTCTATCCCCGCCCTCCCGTCCCCTGGGTCTCCGTGCTGTCTCCGTGACACGGGCGGCTCCGGCCTGTCCCGGGACGATCAGGGGTGGGGGTGTGTGTGGGGGGCGAGATGACTCGTCTTCCGGAACCACAGTGCAATTAAGCTGGATGTAGCTGGCACCAGGAAAGAGAGGAGGAAAGGCATTCCTAACCCTCTGACTGTACAGTCACTCACATGAGTGTGTATGCTGTACTGGGCCCTTAAAAATCACGTGACGCACACAAAGCAGAAGGTGATCACTGATTACCACCATGCCTCATTAAGAAGTGCCTGAGGTCAGTGCCTTGTGCCACAGTGACACAGCTCAGCTGCAGTGCTGAGTTCATGTAATGTTGTAGTATGCTGAAAAAGCAAGCCCTGAAAGAATATAAAAAAATGGCTTCGCTACCTGAATTTGTGCAGTATAATGGTTTTCGGCCATTTTGGCATTGCACAGGCAGCACAGCAGTAGGCTTCTTTTATGTCTCCTCATCAGACGTCGGTGGTGCTGATGGTGATTTGCATGCGCGATCGATGGATAATTTGACATCTGAAGTGTTTGGAGGATGATGGAAGCCTGGTAGCGGTAATGAGACCTGTCTCTGTGTCTCTGAGCTCGCGGAGGAGAGGAACCGAGAGCTCCTTTAGAGACAGTCATTTTGGGGGTCTTTGATGTCAGACAAGAAGTGACAAGCCACCGAGGCTGAGAGCCGTGTTTACGGCAGCCTGTCGCCGCGGCGATGAGTCAGGCACCGTGTGCCTCAGCCTCCGAGCAGATGGGGACGAGTCACAGCCCTGTCTGAGACACGCAGCTGGCTCTGCCGCTTTCACGTCTGTCTGCGGGTACTCCTCCTGTTTACTGAAGTACAGGAAGAAACCTGCATTACAGGTGCGACTCGCTGAAAAGTAGAACTTGCGCGTTGAGTAGCTAGGCTCAGGGTGCTTCACCTGTGTGAGTGTGTTGACTGGTGTGTGTGTGTGTGTGTGTGTGTGTGTGTGTGTGTGTGTGTGTGTGTGTGTGTGAGTGTGTTGACTGGTGTGTGTGTGTGTGCGTGTGTGTGTGAGAGAGAGAGAGAGAGCGCGCACTCATGCTGCGGCCGACCCTTTCTGCTCCGCAGCCACGGGGGCGACGGCGGTGTACCCCATCGATTTGGTGAAGACCCGCATGCAGAACCAGCGCTCCACCGGCTCCTTCGTGGGAGAGCTCATGTACAAGAACAGCTTCGACTGCGCAAAGAAAGTGCTGAGATACGAGGGCTTCTTTGGCTTCTACAGAGGTAAGGGGCTGTCACCTGGAACATCTTTTACCGCGCTGTCAAGGAGACTTCCGCGGGGCCACGCGGTCATTCGAGAGGATTGCACGGTCATACAGGACCTCTCTTGGACCGTACGGTCATGAGACCTCTTCGGCACCGCTCAGTTTTATGGAAGAGCACGGTCATGCTCTGTGGGACCGTGGTCATGCAGAACCCCTGCAACTCCAAAGAACGGTCCAGATGATCTCTGCTTTGGTGTGACGTGGCACTAGTCTGTGAGGTGTGTGGTCCTGAAATAAAACGAAGCAGCCAGTCAGGAGAGCGTTTCCTCTGTGCTGCTTAGCACTCTAATGAACGGGGAACATGAACTGCAAACCCGGGGCCGCAGTAACTGCACCAGGTACTCAGAGGTTGGGCGTGCTATCCTGAGGCACCACACAGACGGCAGACAGACATTTTAACCATGCAGCCCCCAATGCAGAGATCACCCAAGAGGATCAGGGGTCTGACTCGAGTCCCGCATAAAACCAGGGTTTACACTCAGACCTGCAGGTGATGGAAGTCAACACTGCCATCTGCTGCTACTGCTGTGTCTGCGCTCTCCCCCCTCCTGCTTCCCCTCTCTCTCTCCCTCTCTCCGCTGAAGAGGGGGCGAGTGAGAGGGAGTCCGACGCGCTCAAATGCTCTCTGGCTGCCCGCCACGGTCATTCACCAGCCTCCGCAGAACTTCATCTGCCGCGATGAGGGATGGTGAAATGGCGCGGCCACCATCGCCGCCAAAGTGACGCCCCCCCACACACACACACCCCCGCCACGCCCCCTCCACACAAGGCCACACAGCCCCTGTCTGTTCCCCACCTCAGCCAAACAGAACAAAGATCCAAATGTTCCACCTAAACAGCATTTATATTTGGGGGGTCAACAGCAGATTTAAAGGGTTCCGTGATTACACCTATAACCATTTACGAATTGATTTGACCTCTTTTTGAAAGTACGCCATTCTTAATGAACTGCTGAATAATGAAGAAAACAAGCTTGTCATGACTGGTATTTCCAGTGGACAGGCCTTGTTTTATGTGGGGTAATCTGAGCAGTCTCTGTGGGAATTGTTTTTCAGGTCTCCTGCCACAGCTTATAGGTGTTGCTCCTGAGAAAGCTATCAAGCTCACGGTAAGTCTGTCCTGCAGGGTCAGATTTTCACCAAGTTCAGTACACTGCTCTGTCAGCTTTAGTTTACAGCCAGTAGCAGGCTGTAAGAGGTCCTGTGTTGGCCTTTTCCCTGGTAAAATCTAAAAAGGTAACTCCTGGGACAGTGTCTTGACGTAAAACGCTAGTCATTACCCCAGAATTCTCCTGCTTTTGTAATTATGCAGTGCTACAGTTCCAGCCAATGTCTGACCCCCATGGTTTTTGTACAGGTGAACGACTTTGTGAGAGACAAGTTCACCACTAAAGACGACACCATTCCACTGTTTGCCGAGATACTTGCTGGTGGATGTGTGAGTATTGGGAGAGATCGGTTGTGGTTGGGGTTGGGGGTTTGGGGGGGGGGGATCTACCGTAACATCCACACCCCAAAATCTAGACAAGCCTGAAAGCACTCTTGTCCTGCCATTTCAGTGCAGTGTGGGATAGAGGCAAGTGGAGCAGGTGCTCTAATAAACCTGCTTAACTCTAATAGACCTGGACATGCAGGAAATAAAATTAAGGCTTCCGTTAAAATGAAAACATTAGACATGCAAAGTCTCCTTTTCATTTTCAAAACGTTTTCAATTCTGTTGCACATAAATCCTGAATTCCAAATGTTGAGAAAAAAAATAATTAAAAAAGAGGTATTTAAAACTGTCATATTTCCACGGTATACCTATTCATTTAGCACATTCCTTCAGAGAGGAATTCCTCCGTAATGTAACCCAGCCAGACTTCCATGCAGTTGTAAAATGATTTTTTTTTTTCTTCCTCTGCTTATGTTACTACTCTGTTTACACAAGCTGTGTCTAATGTTAGATCTGCAGCTGAAATTCGGATTTGCGCGAGTTCACTGACCTCTCGGCAGCCCAATCGGGGCCCGGGGAAAGCGGCAGGCCTCCGCTTAAACAGCCCGCTCTGCCAAGCCGGTAATTACAGGCAATTTGAAAAGTGACGCCTGTGACCGGCCTATTTTTATCCCGGCTAATTCGGAGCGCGGGGCGCAGGCAGCGTTCGGTCACGGCGCCGGTGCCCCCGCACTGCCTGCCCGGCGGGGCCGGCCCGCTACCCGGCCCGGGAGGGGAGGGGTAACGCGCGGGGTCGCGACCTCTGCCAGGCCTTAATTGGAGGAGCAGGCCCTGGAGGGCAGCAGATACGTATCTGGCCCCGCGTCGTCGTGATGGAGTCTGACAGCGGATCACGTGCCTGAGACCTCACCTGTCACTGCTCCATGTGTGCGGTTTTGTGCATTGCATTTTTGCATTATTGGCATTTAGCAGACACTCTTACCCAAGAGCAATTTACATCCGTTACAGTTCTTTTTTTAAACGTTATCCATTTATACAGCTGGATATTTCCTGAGGCAATTGTGGGTTAAGTACCTTGCCCAAGGATAGAGCAGCAGTGCCCCAGCGAGGAATCAAACCAGCAACCAACCCTGCTCCTTATCACTATGCTACACTGCTGCCCTGGGTTTCCAGCTCCACTGGTCCAACCAGAACCCTTTTACCTGCAAGCAATATGTCATAATGTTTATTATATTATTCGTTTCATTGGTTTTATTATTAGCAGGGTTGTTATTGCTGTAGACTTCAGCTGTGTTTGGTCCTCAGGCTGAGTGTACAGCAGGACCGCAGTGCTGTCTGTCTGACTAAAACGGATTGCAGGGAAACGAAAGAGGGATTGATCGGCGAAAAACATCAGGAGGGCGGATGTGGCGGCGGAGCTTTTTTTAGGCGAGAGCCGGGATGTTTACAGAGAGAGCGGCCTCCCTCTGGGGGCCTGATTAGATTTTGGGGGGGTGATAAATGGGGTGTGAGTCAGTGGGGCCGGGCCCCGGGCGCCGGGGCGGCTCTGCGCTGGCTCAGCGCAGACAGGATGATTCAGCGCGGGGAGGCGGAGGTGGAGCGGCCCTCTCGCCCTTCCGCAGGAGGTGCCTGAGGGGGCGGGGGGTCGGAGGTCAGGGCGGACCCCTCCAGCCGTGAGCCGTGCTCTGCCTCACCCCGGGCCTGTTCCAGCCTGACCCCTCCGGCCCCTGCTCTCAATGGCCTGTTTGTTCCCCTGCTGATGAAGGCCAAAACCTCGCTGCACGAGAGCTCCGTCTGAAAAAGGCTTGTTTTTCTTCAGTGATTATAGATGCTGATTACTGTGAAACATGCACATTTATTGCTAATGCATACGCATAAGCTGTCTGATACTTTAAAGTTGTCTCTGAGAAATTGTAATATGTATTTTTTTTTACATACTCAATAGAATAGTAAAGTAGTACAAGTACAAGGAGTAAATACAAGCGCACCTATGTTCTTAGAGGGGCTGGACTGCTGTGGGGAACGCAAGGGAATACCAGTGTTTTCCTGCAATTAATTCCAGTTCCCGTACTGTTTCGGAACGGGACAGGGGAGGGAAGGGGAGAGGGGCTCTTACTATATGCAGTTTACCTTTTACCCCCCACAACTTACTTATTCAAGGAGGAAAAATGCAAAATGGCTTAGGTTTTTGTGGCACTTGGTTCTATGACACTTGGAAAATTAAAGCGGTGAAGTGTAGAATTGTTCATGACACACTGGGAGCTTTTGGGAGGTTTGGGTGCAGTCTAGCTTTACAGGTGTAGCCCCATTATCCTCAGTCAATTCTCAGTCCTCAGTTTCGTGGTGTGTCAGGACTGACTCTTCCCCGCCCTCCCTCGTCCTCCTTCCTGAGGAGGAGGTCTGACCTGTCTCCCTCTCTCTGTCACCCCCTTCAGGCCGGAGGCTCCCAGGTCATCTTCACCAACCCGCTGGAGATCGTGAAGATCCGCCTGCAGGTGGCAGGAGAGATCACCACGGGCCCGCGGGTCAGCGCCCTGAGCGTGGTGCGGGACCTGGGCTTCTTCGGACTCTACAAGGTGGGCCGACGCCCCTCTGCATCAAACAGACACGCCGCAAACGCGTCATCTCTCAACACCGTTCCGCCGTCTAACTCTGACGGTTATCTTCAGTCATGGCATCCTGTGTCCATGTTCAGGAAACAATAAGTGTGCACTGTATCTTTGCTCCAGCTTGAGTGTTTTTTCATCCTCTGGCAATCCTATGGTGTCAGCTGTAATGAGTAACGCAGTGGGTAGCGTTATTCGCTCCACGGAAAGACTTGATCGCACAAAGTATATAAAATCAGTCCTGGAGCCACCGCACCACTGCTGATTGAAATGTAATTGAAACGTAAGCCATCAGATTTCTGCCGTCTGCAGTTGGTGGATTAGACTCCTCACTGACCGTGGCAGTCCTGCAGCCTCTTTCCAAAAAGAGCAAACGGTGTTTAGCCTGTAGAGACCACTTTTGGCAGAAAGGCAAGGGCAAATTATGGGGAGGGTATTAAGCTTACTACCACTCCTGTCCAGGTTCTTGTGGGTCTGCTGGGTAGTGCATTCTGAGTCCATATTTAAATGAGTAACAGACAGAGAGGAGCTCCTTAAAAGTGTGATTTATTCAAGAAGAATGAACCTGGTAGCTGGCAGGTCTGTAATTTCACGGTCTCAGTGTATGTTTGGGCTGCACCCCACCACTGGCAAGGCAGTGAGATGAAGAATCTCCCTGTTGGATGATCCCAGAACCACAAAGCCTCATCAAACACTGCTTTTAGTTCTCGTCATTTTAAATCATTGTAAAATGTCACCATCACCATTGGATCACTGACCACTGCAGATGTCAGTGTCTCTATTGGCATAATACTATGGTTGTGTAATTCCTCCGATGACAACAGCACAGTACCACCCTTAAACAAAACAGTTTAAGGTCTTGCTTGCCTGGGGTGAGAGTCTCCCGCCTGACTGGATACCGTGGTGTCCTCTGTCCCAGGGTGCCAAGGCCTGTTTCTTGCGGGACATCCCGTTCTCCGCCATCTACTTCCCCGTGTACGCTCACACGAAGGAGGAGCTGAAGGACGAGCAGGGCAGGCTGGGAGCCTTGCAGCTGCTGACCGCCGGCGCCATCGCAGGTAGGGCCCGGCCACGCCCACCGGGCCATCCGCACCACTCACAAACCAGGGTCTGGCCACGCCCACTGGGCCATCCGCACCACTCACAAACCAGGGCCCGGCCACGCCCACCGGGCCATCCGCACCACTCGCAAACCAGGGCCCGGCCACGCCCATGCCCACCGGGCCATCCGCACCACTCGCAAACCAGGGCCCGGCCACGCCCACCGGGCCACCCGCACCACTCGCAAACCAGGGCCCGGCCACACCCACCGGGCCATCCGCACCACTCGCAAACCAGGGCCCGGCCACGCCCACCAGGCCATCTGCACCACTCAGAATCCGTTGCACGTGCACAGGAATGGAGCAGCACTGGTGCCCTGAATGAGGCTCTGCGCGTTCTTGCCAGTGTACATCACAAATCCCTGTTGTTTTCCTGTCATCGTTGATGTACAGCGTAGTGTTTAATTACCGAGTGTGAATAATGGAATATGGTTTTACAGTGGATGCCTGACCTCATGCGGTAGATGTTTGTGTTCTGACACATTTGGCAGGCTTTGGTGCACCACATCATGTGCTTTTTTTATTATTTTGAATGCCCAGTGCTTTTTCTCCATTTGATTCCGATTTGGAATGTCCAATTGTGTCATAGAGAAGCCGCTCCCATTGCTGCAACCCCTACTGTCAGTCTGGGAGGGTGTTTCTCCTCCGAAATACGTGATGTTGCGGCCATTTCTTTACACACCGCAGTCCTCATTCCAAGCTAGCATAGAGTTAGACATAGACATAGCGCAGAGAGTTGGAGGAAGACACTTCATTCACAGCTCTGTAAAGATAGATCTACATCTGCCCGATTGACCTGCAGGGGTCGCTGGTGAGCAGTGGAGTGGACCAGCTCCTGTCCTACCTGCCCACCCCAATATCCCTGAAGAAATGAAGCTAGTTTGTCCCGCGGCTGTGGGGTCCTAGTAAGGCTCAGCCTGCGCTTGAAACGAGTGCTTTCACCCATTGAGCCACCCAGGAGCCAGAGACGTTGGCATTCTGTGCAGTGTTGCTTTTCTGTCTGTGTGCTCTCTGTCAGCTAACCGGTGAAGCACGGGGCCCGGTAAACCTGTAGCATTGCCCCCGCATCAAATATTTAAAGCTGCGAATGACTCTGACACAGAAACCCATCACTCAGGCAGGACACGGTTCACGGCGCTGGGGAATCGTCTCTGATTACGTGGCTTGTAAAACTTCCCAGGAATCCCCGCTGCCTCCCTGGTAACCCCTGCTGATGTCATCAAGACCAGGCTGCAGGTGGCGGCGCGTGCCGGGCAGACAACGTACAGCGGAGTCATCGACTGCTTCCGGAAGATTCTGCGCGAGGAGGGCTTCAGGGCCCTGTGGAAGGGGGCGGGAGGTAGGCACCGGCTCCCCCTAAATGAGAGGTTTCACCGCCAGGAAATGCAGCACGACACGGTGCCTGTAAATGGGCTCTGGTCGTTCTGCATGGGGGGGAAGGGCGGGTTTTGGCATTTTTTAATTTCACCCCTGTCCCTCCCCGCAGCCCGTGTCTGCAGGTCCTCGCCTCAGTTCGGTGTCACCCTGGTGACCTACGAGCTCTTGCAGAGATGGTTCTACATCGACTTCGGAGGACAGTAAGTGCTCGTGGCCGACTGGCGACAATCAGAATGCGACTTCCGCTGCCTCTTAAGGTTCACCTTTCTCCCCTCACCCCCCCTCTCTCCCTCTCCAGCCGTCCCACTGGATCAGAACCCACCCCCAAGTCCCGGATTTCAGAGCTGCCCCCTCCCAGCCCCGACCACGTAGGGGGGTACCGGCTGGCGGCAGCCACCTTCGCCGGCGTGGAGAATAAGTTTGGCCTGCATCTGCCCAAGTTCAAGTCGTCCGGCGTGGTGACCATCCACCCGCCCACCCCCAAAGAGCCGCCACAGGACTCCTAGACTGTCCTTCCACAAGTGCTGGATCGTGATTGGCTGCATGCTCTGTGAGCCACCGCGTCCACTTAAAAATATTTCTATACGTGATTTTTTTTTTTTTTTTTTTTCCCCCCTCCTCCTCCGTTCTCTTCTCATCAGAAACGGTTTGCCAAGATGAAGCTCCGCTGCGGTCCTCCTTTCTCCACTTTTCCAGAAGCCATCTCTTTCTCTCTCTTCGTTTTTTTTTTTCCCCTTTTTCTTATATAACCTGCTGCATGCTTAGTGCTTTACTGATTTGCTTTGCGTAGCTTGCACAAATGTTACTGTACATATTGTACATCTCTGTACAGAGACAACACAGAGCTGATCGCATCGATATTGCGGCACACTTCACCAGCGATGCTTCCGTGTCCGGGGCGTCTCTGCAATCAAACATAGCGGCTTCAAACGGTGTACAGATGTTTTCAAAGGGGTTTTATTGGAAAAACAAAGGAAGATCATGACCAGAATATTAGTAAATAATTTAAATGCATTTCATTCTTGTATTGTATTTTATTGGAATAAATCATCGACATGGTTTAATTTTATACGCTTGAAAATTGTCTTGCTGTTCTTTACACAACTAGACCAAAAAGGTGTGAAGCAAGGAATCTACAAAGGTCAGGGGAGAAAAACAGTTCTGCTCATATACAGGACTTCATTTCAGATTCAGATCGCATGCATTTTCAAAGCATTTGCTTCCAGTGTGAAATGCCTTCATATCACCATGTCTACAGTACGCTCCCAGAGAGATTCTGATGAAAAGGTTTCCTGTGTTTGTGTCTGTGGACATATGGATTGAAACTGTTCGCTTTGGTTCTGGGAAAGAGTAATATACAGTAGTGTACATAAGCCTGCAAAGGCAAGGTAAAGAAAAGGTTTTTTTTAAATAGTTATCATTCAGGTAGGCTTGAGGCATTAATGGGAACTAGGGCTATTTGCAGAAAGCAAGTGCTCAGAGGTTAACAGTTTAGGTTATTTTGATGAGAGAACTCTACAGCTCTGCGCATAATGGAGAAATGATTAAACTACTATGTTTTCACAGGGACCTCTCAGCCCAGGTAGTGAACGCGTCAGTCATGGCGGTAATTACGGGCTCCAGGTGTAATCTGGGGGAACATGTTGGGGGGTGGGATAGCTGCTACTGAACCTGGACAGCAGTGACAAGAACTCTGACGTTTAATCTGATCTCGGTCACAAAAGCATGTAGAGCTTAAGGCTTTGGAGTTATTACAATCAAGAGTGCAAAACCCATTTTTTGTGTCTGTGTGCACACTGTTTGAGGTTGATAGCCCTGTTGTTCATCAAAAACCTGCAGTATTCCCAGCCCATAGAAATACAGACATACCCCAGGATATGAACATTTAAAAAAAGGCAGAGGTGTTGTAGTACAGTTTGAGTATCAAAAAATCTGACCATTTTTTGCTGCTGTTTAAAAAGAACATGTTCATGCACCTCAACAGTACAATCTATGAGAGTTTGGGAAAACTGAACATGATTGGTCCCCTCCGTGCCGTTTCCATGGCGATCAGGCAGCCAATCTCTGGGCGGCCAGCTCCTCGGCGTCGTCGCGGTTCTCGTTGATCTCCGCCAGCGTGCGGGCGAAGCGTGTCCATTCGTCGTTTCGGGGAACGGCGATTTGCTGCAGGAAAACGGAAGACATCGCCCGCAATTTAAGCAGTCATTAAAACAGGCACACTTTCTTCTTTCCGCTCAAACCTGTGGTAATTTTTTTTTTTGGTCTGCAAGTGGCTTGTCTCCGCAGGGTCACGGGATCACAGGCAATTTTCAAACTGTCACTGAGACTCGACCCCTCGCTGGGGGAGAGCAGGGCCTACAATCGTCCTCTATCTGCGGGCCGGGCTGTCAATGGCGTAACTGACACAGACACTTAGAGCTCTCTTTGGGCCCAGTCCTCAGGGGCTCCGCTCTGACAAGGGGTTAATTGTGCTCCGCGGAGGAGCGGGTGAAATTAGAGCCTTAAACAGAGACATGAATCTGGCCTTTACACCTATGTCTCTGTCAGAGAGGGCCGGGACACAGCTTCATCTAGGCGTAGGCCAGCCAGAGCAACACTCCTGACTGGCTAAAGCTTGCCATTAGATCCCCTCCTGACGCAAGAAGAACTGCGACAAAACCACATTTACTGTGAAACCCGAGTCAAAGCTGAGGCTAGGAAAATGATTTTTTTCCCCCGCCTCCAGGGATGCGTCTCTGTTCGGCTGGAAATCCCGCCCCCCTGTGACTCACCTCTCCGACGTCGTAGATGAGGATCTGCCCGTCGGAGTCGCCCACGGCGATCTCCCTCCCAGACTGAGCCCACCGGACCCGGTTCAGAGCCGGGTTCCCGTCCACCGTGATGCTGGCTGTGGGAACCTGGAACAGGAGAGCGGGGGAGGATACCGGTGAAACAACCAGCATTCCCACGATTTTACTTACACCTTACACTACAATACTGTCATTTAGCAGACGCTTATCCAGAGTGGCTTACATAGGTTAGAGCTTTTATCCATTTATACAGCTGGATATCCTATATATACCTTGCCCAAGGGTACAGCAGCAGTGCCCCAGCAGGGAATCGAACCAGCAGCTTTTCCTTTATGAGCGCTAATCCCTACCGCTGCACCACACTGCTGCCCACATTTCCTACCACAAAGATCGATAACGCCCCTCGGCAATCGCGATGGCGTTTTCTGTTTCTGAAACTCACTTCTTGACGCCGTTCGCCGGGTGGGAAATGAAACACGAGGCTAGATTCTCTTGTTGTTTCGGCACCTCAGCAAGCACGACGCAGTTGCTAAGCAGCGGCTGAACGGGGAAAAGATTTTGCTCTCGGTGTATTTAGGTAGCCGCGTCAGTTTGCAAAGGGGGTGCTTTGAAACCGACTCGAGTCGTCTATGTTTAGTCGCGCGCCTCGTAAAAGCGCTTTTAATTGCTGATGTCGGCGTGTTTGTGCGTGTGCTGCTTGGAGCTGTCCCGCCAGCTCTGGGTAAACAGTCACGGCTGCAGTCGCGATCGGAACCAGAGGAGAGACGCTCCGGTCCAGACCGCAGAAACCTCTCCGCTTGTTTTTGCAAGGGTTCTGTTTCAAAAATATGCTATGTGCTTAATGACGGCTGCATCGGAACGATGAACTAATTAAACGTAAGAGGCAGGGAATTGAGTTAAATGGATACTTAATTCATGTTTGAGTTGGCTCTAAAAACACACACTGTCAAATACAACATTTAAAGTCCAGCAAAGCAGTTAGCCTGAGCTGGATTAACTAGCTGGTGATCGACGAGACGGCAGTTCAGTCATGTCTTGTAGCTGTTTAACACAGACAGTATAGCACCAGTGCTCCTGTGCTGGCATAAACAAATATAATTTTTACCCAAATATTGACCTTGATATTATTTTACATTTATAGAAGGTAATTGAGCAAGCACAAGTAGCTTATTGGAAATGATATGTCTTACAAGTATATTACAAGTGTGTGTGTATTATATTGAGCTGATTTAAAAACCTCTCATTGAAAAAAATCGTCATCAGTCTCCACTAGCACACACATCACCAGGAGCCTGTGTTTTTTAATGGATCTGCCAGATCTTCTGTAGCACCTGGTATTTCCCAGACAGAACCTGATACAGTAAAGCATATGGAACTTGAGCGCATTTGTCACTCAGCACAATGCTGTGTGCAAAAGCACTGATGTCTTTGCACTGGTGTTGGTGAGTAAGGCGTAACCCAGGCACGGACACTGCTTCGTGTTGCGTGAGTCAGGACAGTAATGACCTCTGTGGTGCCTCCATGAATAACCAGTGAATCATCTCTGGTTGGGCTGCTTGGTTTCTCTCAGTCAGGTGGGGGTGTGTCACAGCAGTAATGACTGCCTCTGTCAAAGGTTCGGTGTGTGTGTGTGTGTGTGCTGTTTACTTCACCTCTGTGTCATTGTTGAGGTTCCACAGGTCGAGGTGGCCGACGCCGTCCACGCAGGCGAACAGGGCGGGGTGGGTGGGGGACCACATGACGTCATACACGTAGTCCGAGTTGTCCTCGAAGGAGTACAGCGGCTTGTTGTTCTGGGAGGACGAGAGGAGAAACAGCCGTAAACAAACATCACATGACCGTTACATCATCAGGGCCCACCAACACAGACACAAACACACACACATACAGTTAAAAAAAAAAAAAGGACTGCCCACACACATGAAGTCAATACTCCAATTCAAGCAAAATAGAACAAATACAGCAAAAAAGAGAAAGCGCATCCAATAGTTCACTAACAAAAGTTTGCGTGGGTTTGTGGTTATGAGAATGCTGCAGTTACAGAGTAACTGGATATATGATAACTGCAGTATTTCAAGCTGCAAACCGCAGCAGCTCGGCGGGGGGTCTGACGGTACCTTGGTGCTCCACAGTTTGACCGTCCAGTCGAAGGAGGAGGTGACGAAGAGGTGGGAGAAGTCGACAGGGCCCACAGCCGTGTGGCAGTGGATGCCGGTGATGGGGCCGTGGTGCCCCTCAAACATCTCGCTGATCCCCGCTTTGCTGTAACCAGGACGACACAGACCCCCAACAGAGCACTGTTAACAACGTAACACAGACCACCGGCAGGGCACCACGAAAACAAGTGAGAACGGTATATAACTGTAGAGAGCACAGAACAGGTCAACTATGATCAAGACAGACCATCAATAGAGTACTGTTAACTGCTGAGAGGGTAACACCAACTATCTACAGAGCAAAATGCAAACACCAAGGAAAAACTAGAGAACAGAGAACAGCTGTGATCAGAACAACACAGACCATCAATAGAGTACAACTGTAAACAGGATTACACACACTAACAATGTACAGATGTAAACAGGACAACAAGGACCATGAACAGTTTACACCTGAGGACTCTGATCCCAGCTTTACAGTAAACAAGGCAAATATAACCGAACAACACTGCGTCACCTTAATACCCCTCTGATCCCTGCTTTGATATATACAGATCACATCAGCACTATCAACACCAGACAGAAAAACACACTGGACAAAACCACATACCACTTTGCAGTGCTCTGCCTTTGTGTGTGTACAATATCTCTGCATGGGACGGGTCACTGTATTTTTTAGCTTACACTGTTTTGTTTGGAGGGTTCGCTCAGCAATGTAAACAGGCTGGTATATAATCACCAGCCGTGCAGGGAAACAGAACCCGACTCCGTCATTACCATACTGAGCCTAGGGGCAGAACGACCGCGTGGGAGCAAGTATCTCAAAACTGCTGCACACAGAGTCCTGCCTCTCCCTGCTGCGTCAGAGCATGGGGGCGAGTGTTTCGGATCGGGCGATTTGGGGATCCGTAACCCTCACGTCGCGGCTCAGAGGCCCGCGGTTCCGCGCCCCGTCAGCGGGCTCTCCCTCTGATAACCCCGCAGAGGTAAACACCCGGGGAGGTGATGCTTATGCGCGATTAGCCTGGATGAGTGTTATACCACTGGAAATGAAACGGAAAAATCCGGCCCTTGGTTAGAGTCCAACAGGCATAGTGACGCGCTGTGTGTTGAGTGCGTGTGTACCCGCTGCAGGGGTGTGTGTTTACATCGGTATGTGCCTTTCACCCGGGAGCAACGCTGAACTGCTTATGCTGAAAGCGCTGCTTTAGGCTGGAAGACAGACACTTTGCCAATACAGTGCTACAGATTTCAACAGCCAGATAAATATGGCAAACAGCTGGGAGGACACCTTGGAGGAGTACAGCTTAAAATGTAAGGGGATTGAGCTTTTGGTTAAAAATGAGTGTTTATGATATGCAATAACAACATACCTGATTGACCATTCTGAACCGAGTCCTGTAGGCCTAGAACTAAACCATCCCCCCGCTAAGGAAGTAGGCCAGCCAATCTGCCCAGCTAGAGCATTTCATCAGAGAGAAATTCAAAATAGAAAAAAAAATGCTTTTCCCACGGATGCCCATCTCATCACAGACTCCGAACCTCATGCACAACAGAGTCTCACTGGTATATCAGTGAATGGTTTGAACATGGCCACCATTTTAATGTCTGGAAACTGAGTGAAGAGCAAGGCTTCCCCTTTCAGCAAGTCCTCCTCCACTGGAAAGAGTCGGAGGAAGGCTCATCTCATTTCCTCTGAGTGAAATGCCAGACCGCTATACTTCACAGGCAATGAAGTCATTACCGTGCTCTAACTATACGTCGATGCAAGACGCTGTTATGCATGATTGTTGTGTCCATAAGTGATTACAGAAAGGTAGTCATTTCTGCGTTCCCACTCCTCCATATGCTTGAATGAAAATCTCTGACTGGCAGTGAGGCAGGATGATGTCACCAGCTGGAGGGGGAGGAGCCAGCTCCCAGTACAACGCTCGATGCACATTTTAAAAGATGACATTTTAATGGCTGCTGGGAGTTCCATTAAGACTCGGTTTATCTGAGTTTATGTTTAGGTCAGCCTCAGTTTTTTGGAGGCGCGGTTGCTGGCGCTGGGTCTCAGGGGTTTGGGGATTTGGGGGTTTTGGGGTTTGAGGTGGGGGTGGGGCGTACCTTCCGTGGCGGCACGCCGTGTACACAGAGCCGTCCTCGCTCCCCACCACAAAGTTGTTGACGTCACCCAGGGGGAAAGACATGGAGGTGACCGCCACGGCCTTGGACTGCTTGAACACCAACTCCAAACTGTCCTGCAGAGACAGGGGCAACGGGGTCATATTCGGCCCTCTCTCCTGTTCCCCAACATGCGCACACACACACGTGCATGCGCACGCACATACACTCACTGTCACACACAAATGGACACTTACATCCTATAAATTCACTTGACGCATTGTTAACGCTCAATTTCAGCTCAGCTACCGCTTCATAAATGATCAGCGTTTGACACTGGAGCTCGGCAGGCTCAAGAGCGCTACAGTTCCCTGTGTTACAGACAGGAACAGCGGGAGTTCCCAGCAGGATAACTGAAACCAGCATCGGGGAGGTGAGCCAAAGCTGGACATGGTGTGGTGGAGCCGTCCTGCTGGCCGGCGCTGGTACCTGTGGCTGGGACAGCATGTCCAGGCTCCAGGAGCACATCTTGCCGTCGGTGGAGATGCTGATGAGGTTGTGGGCGTTCTGGGTGCCCACCACATTGACGCAGTACACAGGGTGCTGCACAGGGCAAGAGGGGTCACTCAGTCACAACCCATTCATTTCCAACAACTCTTTACAGGGCACCACTTGTTTTTATTTTTAAATGGCTTCATTTTCATACCTGAACGTACATTAATGTCTAGCATATCTTATATATAAATATACAGAAGTAAGATCCTCAAAAAAAAAAAGATTTTAAAGTGAAACAAAGTGTGTGAATGGACATGTCAAACAGACACTAAGTAGACAACCCTTGTTAATACCAGAGAATGCTAATGTTACCCAGTTTTAAAACTGACTCATACATGCTTGGTGGAGCCAAGCAAATTCCATGTGTTTTGTTTTACCCATCCTGAGTGCTCTCTAAACACAATGCAGTTGCAAAAAAACCTACTTGAACAAGAACAAAAAAACAGCCATACAGACAAACAATGCAATTCCAACAGAAACCTGGCGACAGCAACAGAAACTAACACACAGTAAAGCTGGGGAGGAGTAAGACCTGAGGCCCTGCTGTGGGGCCTCCCTCACCTGCGGCCCAGGTGAGGGGGCGAGTCATGTGACCGTACCGTGTGTGCGGCCGCAGACAGCGGGGTCCTCTGGACGGGGGTCCTCTTGTTGCTGCGGTTGTCCCACAGCACGATCTGGCCCGAGTAGGTGCCTCCCACCACCAGGTTGGGGTGGAACTTGGCGAAGGCAGCCGACATCACAGCGGACTGCTCGGGGGGGGGGGGAGGGGGAGAGGGAGAGGGACAGAAAGATGGAGAGAAAGAGGGGGGGAGAGAGAGAGAGAGACGCAGGCCTCAGTGATAATCCCAGCATTTTCACAAACATTTGCGTGAATGGACAATCATATGGCGCAAAAGTGACAGTCCTGTGATTGGCTCAGTTGGCAAGCTGCTCCCTTTTAGTGCAGACTGAGCCTATGGCCTGGGTTTGAAACCATCCGTGTCATCTGCAGGGGTGGGTAGGTAGGGCTCCCTGGTCTCACCACTCTCAGGTGCCCCACAGTTCATCAGGCACCTGCAGCATGCTGGGATGATGTCAGTGGAGTATCACCAATCCTCCAATCAGCCCCCACTCCGCTGTAGTGCACTGTCTGACTTGTACTGTGAAAAACAGCCTTTGGCTGCATGTGAGTGTATCAGAGGCTTGCACCCATCTTGCCTCAGTGCTCCTGTGCAGACTGTAAGTGCAGAGATTGTCATGGTTACACTAATACAGGGTTGCATACAGGGTAAAGAAGCATAAAAAAAGTGGTCGGCCTCTTAACCGCACATCTGCACCAACATCTGCGCAAACGGGCGATCGCGTGGCGAGAAAGTGACAGGCCGGCTGAGATGACTTCATTCAGGCGGCGCGGCTTTGCGTCGGCTCCAATCACAAAACCGCGGCGCTGAGCGGGGCCGTGGGGTTGGCCGAGCGTTACGCGCAGCCCCCGCACCGAGAGGAAACGCCGCGCTGCTCTCTGATGGCGTCTGGCGTGCTGCCTGCGCTATACTGTTACACCCCCCGTCCGACAGGAGCTGCACCGTTATGACGGGGACCTCAGATGTGATTTATGTCTACATTATTCACGCCAGTTTGCTGTGTGTAAAGCTTTCTTTCCTTTTCAGGTGGCGGCCAGTCCGAAGCGATTACGCCGGCTTAGGGTCCTGTAATCCGATGACATCGGCCCATACGCTGGCTTCGATTTGCCCGGGCGATTTTTCAAAAGTGACACCCCGGGAGAGGGGGGAAAATTCCCCTTTTCCCCTGCCTCAATCTCAGAGGCCGGGAGGGGAAAATGAGTTCACACTCCTGTTGTGTTTTATTTGTCTGAGCGAGCTCGGCTCTGACTGCATCCGCTTCGCAGGCAGCCCATGTGTTTCTGCTCAGCCCGTCCTGTTTGGGAACCTCGGGGCACGGAGACCTGCGAAACAGCAGGGGCTGCTCACTTCCCCCGTCCCGCTGCAGCGTTTCCACGCAACACTGGGCCCCTTGTCTTTAACCCTCGCCTTAACAAAGTCGTCCGTGTGCAGCCACGTCTTAATATGCCTCTGCGGTGAATTAACTCTGACCGTGGCCCCGCCGGCCTTCTCCAGCGCCTTGGCTAACATGTGCTTGCTGACAGATGTGGTGGAGGTGCATGCCAGGGCAGTGACATCACAATGCAGAGGGAGGGAAAGAGGGGTGGGGGGTGGTGACATCACAATGCAGAGGGAAGGAAAGAGGGATGGGGGTGGTGACACCACAATGCAGAGGGAAGGAAAGAGGGATGGGGGGTGGTGACACCACAATGTGGAGGAGGAAGACAGGAGGGGGGGGGGTGATGACATCACAATGTGGAGGAGGAAGACAGGAGGGGGAGGGGGTGATGACATCACAATGTGGAGGAGAGAGGCAGGGTGGGTGGGTGGTGACATCACATTGTGGAGTTGGGACGGAGGGAGGGAGGAAGAAAGGGGGAAAAGGAGGTGCTGATTGGCTGAGCTCCAGGGTCCTTGGGGGAGAGTCTCTGGCCTCTTACCTGGCAGTGGAAGACGTACTCGGGCGTGGTCTTCTTGTACTTCATGTTCCACACCAGGGCCACCCCGTCCGGCTCGTGCGGGGCATCCTCGTTGTTGTTGTAGGAGGCCACCAGCAGCTCGGGGTACTGTTGGCAGACAAATCACGCCAAAATCAACAGGGAGAGGAAGTCACCATCACCCCCCCCAAAAACCTCCCACCCCCAGGTGTGGGGAGCGCTTGCTGAGAGCTCCAGCCACCCTCCGGCAACAGGAAGCACTGCAGGAAAAAGCTTCCCCCTCTGGCGGCCTCTGGTTCGATGTGGTTACTGCAGGACCATTTCGTGACAGCCCACGCTACAGAACCGCAGTACAGCAGCACCAGAGCGAGGTCTGGGCAGGTCGCTGAAAGCCTCTCAAACTCAAGCCTGTGTAGTGGTGGAAACGGAAAACACTGCCAGAGACGGTTACACACACCGGGGAGGGCAGCCTGGGGGTTAAGCTCTCAAATGCTTCCCAGATGTGAACAGCATTAAGCACTGCCGGTCCCTGTACTGTACAAACTACAGTTTACAGTTACAGTAATCGCACCACGACAGCAATAACCACCTCTATCATGCCAGTCTGCCCAAAAACCTTGTCTGAAAAACCCTGTCTCCAAAATTTCTATAAAACACATTGCTCATTCTAGAAGACTCATGCTTGTAAATATAAAATAAGTGTGACTTGCTGAGTAACAAATCTTTCACCAGAGAGTTCAACAAAGATCATTAATAGCCTAGAGGAACAATTAATAGCCTAGAGGAACAACGCTTTATACATACTAGCAAACGTTCACGTGTGGAAATGCAGAGTATATGTACAGTTACAGTACTGAGGGCCAGCAAGAAACAATAGAAATATTTGCTGAATGGTGCTTTAAATAAGGCCTTCAAACTATTCACAGTACTCTCTGCCTTTAACTACAAGTACTAGTGGTTTTTCTCAACTTCTTCCTTCATTTGTGTGAATTCATACAGCTAAAAAAGTAACCCTCGTTTAAATGTGTTACCCTGAGGATGAGGCACACAGAGAGAGCATGTCTTAGTGTACCTGAGAAAGCCATGGGTGCTGTGAATTTGGGTGTTACCTGTGGGGACCAGTCCAGACAGGTGACCACGCGGTGCTTGGACCAACGCTCGTCAACGAACTGCCTGTTCAGAGACAGCTTGGCCCCAGCCTGGATCTCTCTGTGACAGGAGACAGGCTGCAGTCAGGACAGAGACACACCCTCACGCCGGAGTACTGCATACCATCAATGAGTCATTACGAAATCTGTCACCTGTACCCATCACTCACACAAACCCATTTAAACCCATCACAGATTATTAACATGGAATATTAACATGTATTTCAAATGGAAAATGTTTTTAAATCTGCAGTAATGAAAGGCCCCGTGATCCCCTTGGGAAGGGGTGGTGGGCGTGGCCTGCTCTTTTACCCCTCCTTCTCCTCCAGGTCCCGCCCGCTGTAGTCGAAGAAGACGTCGACGTGCTCGGACAGGGCGCGCTCCACGATGCGGGTGCTGTGGTCGAAGAAGGTCATGAACTCCTCCGAGTGCAGGATCTGCAGCTTCTCCTCCTCCGTCAGCTCGTGGGGGGGCGCTGCAACAGACACGCGCACAGCCCGTCAGGCAAACGTGCGTGGCGCTTCACGCACACACCCGAACTGATGACACGCGGTCAGCCGGGATTCCAGCCTCAAACTCTGCCACTTCACCGCCACACCACACGCATAAGGGACAGCTGCAGCGGGAGGTGTGGGATTGTGGGATAGCTTCGAAACGAAGGTCTTATTCAGCGGATGGAACCCCAGGCCCTACCTTCCTCCTCGGGCTGGACTGGCTTCTCCTCCTGGGGCTCCAGGGAGGGCTGGGGCGGGGCAATCTCCTCTTCCTCCTCTTCCTCTGCAGGAGACAAAACGCACTTTTTACAACGTGGCACAAATCACGGTACACTAAACAGCCACAAGGAGCCGGTGACTGTGACGTGAGGCGCGGTGATGGTGTCAGCGAGGGGATCTCCCTGAATCTCTGGTTAATGCAGTTACATGAGAGGGAAACCTCCTCTCCTGCTGTTATAAATGTCCTGAAATAAAGCTGTAACACAATGACTTCAGTTCCCCCAGAACAAGATCTCGTGGGTACAGTCAGAGGGGTGCGTGGGGCCCTCCCCTGTCTCCGCTGTCTGTTTGCAGGCTCGTCACTTCCACAGCCCCACGCTTATTTGCAAAGCACTTCAATTCTTCTAGTGACTGATCCCTTTTCACTGACCTTCACAGTGCAATTGTCTAAGAACGCTTTGCATAAATGGGATTCTGATTTGGACGTGGTCCGGTACATGCAGGAAGAAAAGAAAAACAGCACTACTACTGAAGGTGAAAATGAGTCACAGAAATAAAAAATAAAATCATGAAATCGTAAGAAAATGTATTTCAGTTTCAGTTCCAACTGAAGAGAGAATGACAGCAAAAACTGATAATGTGACATAAGAACATTAGGATGGAAAGACACTAGTTAAACTTTAATTGAACTCAGAAACGCAAAGCCATCATGATATTAAATAGGTGTCTTCCACAGCACAGTCATGTAATTCTAATGAGTTTCAGTTTTAGATATATTGGGCAAATAGGCTCCCTAAGTGCAGTTTAGTTATCCCAGTGACGGAACCTGGTGCAAGTCAACAATGTTATTACAAAGGGCTTATTATGTTTTAATATAGCATGTACTACTGAGCGCTCTCAGCGACTATGCTGCCTCTGAGCCCAGTGCCCCTCTGGGCCGCAGTCTGTGGGAAACAGGACAAGACGACAAAACGACAAGACAAAAAGACAACAAGATATCGCCCGTCTCGCGTTTGAAGGCCTCCCCCACACAATGTCAGGCCCCTGAAAAGACCTGCGCCTCAGAGCCAGCGCAGGCGTGTGTGTGTGGGCCTGGCAGGGGGTCCCCAGGACAGCCACGGTAATGAGACGGGCCATTCAACAGGGGCGTTCGGGGGAGCCCGCCACTTGTTAACTTCATCTCCTCTGTGTCCCCATAATAAGTCGGGACGGGGACGAAGATGGGGCGAGGATGGGGGGGAGCAGGTGCCCGAATCCCTGCTCCCGCTGGCCATGCAGCTGACGGGACAGTGTCGGACAGGTGGCGACTCCAGGGTCGCTGTGGCGAGCGTCGCAGGGGGCGACACAGAGGCTTTCTGCCCGACCACCTACCGGTCACGCCTCTCACTGATTGGCAAACCCGGTGCCATTAGAGTAACATGGGGGGGGCAAACCAGCTTCCAAGCCACACGCCTGTGCAATGCAAACGTTTTTAAACATGCATCTATGAATGTTTTTTCCCCTCCTCCTCCTATATATTGTATTTTTTACATATACATTATGTATGTACGCACACAAACCGTGGTTTAAGACATTTCTGCACGAACCGCACTGAGCTCCCACACACCCGGGTTCATTTTGTGGCAACACAATCAAAATGATAATGTCATCTGGCAATTCCCTACTCAGCGTAGTACTTCTTTCCCCTCTCTTTAAGATTGGGGGGGTGTGGCGCTCTGAAAAGGTTTACAGAACTGGGTTGATGGCACGGGCCATTTCAGCGCACGCCCGTACTCTGGGAAGAGGAAAAAAAAAAACAAATGGAGAAGGTTAAAATCTTTCCTTTCAAGGGCCTCAATCAAGCTTAAAGGAAAACAGTAATCACTGTCTTTCAGCCCAGGGGCCCGGACGTGCCCGTCAGACATGTCCCCGTCAACGCGGCCAGAGCAATCAACCTGCCAGGCATTACGAGCCGAGAAACTATCCGAAAATAAAGGGTGTAATGCACCTGCCAGCCAAAATGGCCATTTGGAGAAAAGCTAATGATCCCGGTGACCCTGCTGGGGAAAGGGGTGGCGTTGGTGGTGGGGGGTGAGGGTGAGGGGGTGTGTGTGGTGGTGGGGGTGGGTCAATGCAGAAAGAAACCTTTAACAGAATTTGCGGAGATCTCCGATCTCCTGCGTGCTGACACCAGGCCACAAAGCAGGCCCAATTACGGCTTTTGTGCCACTTAAGAAATGGAAGCTTTTTAGGGGCCAGGATGGGCTGGCAGTTGGGGGAGGGGGTAATCACACAGACCCAACACAAAGGCCTTCCTTTTTTTGTCACGGGACAATACATTAATGCAGACACAACACGGAGCATGCGGAGAGACCGCCGCAGAGCTCAGGACAGCAGGTGCGCGCCAGTGACTTTTCCGCTTATTCAAACCGCTGCCGTGTGCAGCTATTAGCCCGGCATATATTCCGAAAAAAAAGGGATGAAAAACAAAGAATGACAGGACATCTGCAGGCGTTCCTTCCTCAAAACAGCGGTACGTTTGGGTTTCAGTCTCCTTCAGTCCCGTACAACAGTATTTAAAGATTTTACAAGAATACGCTTTAAAAAGGAATCACGCTGCCCCTTTCAAGACTAAAGGAGACAAAAAATATTTACAGAAAGACCTGTTTTTTCACAGCATAGCCTTTTAACCAAAATGTGCTCTGAAAAAACAGGTCTCCGTGTTGTGTCTGCATTAATGTATTGTCCCGTGACAAAAAAAGGAAGGCCTTTGTGTTGGGTCTGTGTGATTGAAATTAAATGAGATTATGAAATTAAGTATGACTCGTTTGCAAAAGAATACCTGACCACGTATGCATGCTGCCATATTTAGATTTTAGATGTAAAATTTGTCAGTTCAGTTTAAGGGTCTGATAATATTACAGACACTACAAAACAATGATGACCGTTATATTGCAGTTTTATTTGTTGTGGAGAAGAATGTGCCGTTTGAAAACACAACAGCCTATGCTGTGAGGTGTCTCTCACTGCAATACTGCAAACAACGTGGATGATGACGTTTATCGTTTATGTAACACGGAAGCAAACTGTGTGCGTTTTCTGAAAGGGAGATCACAATGGGTTTGCCGGCACACTGCTGTCAGAGCTGCTAGTCTGGCTAAAGAAAGAGCGGAAATCCAGAAGAAGGGCCTACACTGCAAACCCACTGGAGGAGACTGCAGGAGAGTCCCAGAGGGTGATACTGATCTTTGGGAGTGGCACACAAACATATATAAAAATTATAATAACTAAAAATAAAAAAATGTGCATCAGTCCAAGGTAAAAACTTATTTTATTCACCGTTTTTGAGAATTGAAAAAACAGGACAACATGCTTAAAATAGCTTGAACTCTGCTTTCTGCTTTAATGATGCTATGCTATGGGATTCACCATATGGCAAACGCACCCTCACTGGGGGGAAAACAGGCTAAATTCACTGTATGGCAAACACGCCCTTACCAAGGACACACAGTCTAAACTTACTAAGCCAACTGTGTATCAGACTTGAGTCAGTCTGAGGTGCAGTGATAGCAGTAGCGCTTAGCATTTCCCCCACGTTCCCCTGCTGATTCTGCTCTGCGCCGCGGGTCAGCCCTCCACAGAACGCGAGGGCTCTGCGCAGACCGGGCCGGAGACAGACAGCATGCGGTAACGCGCTCCGCCGCGGCTCCGGCGGTAAGAATAACGCCTCTCCGAGCGGCGGGTTAATCAGAGTGAAATGGTGTGTGAAATGGGAGCCGTTTGTTAAGCCGGCTTTTACTCGCAGCGCCGCGCTCTCTCTCTCTCACCGGGCAGCGGCGTCGGTGCAGTGAGGTGCGCTAAGCGCATTCCGCCAAACCCGAGGGGGGTAAACCGGCCGCCCGCTCAGTCGTGCGTTTGCAGAAACAGCCTCAGAGCGCTCGCTCCGCTGAGGGAACCGAACGGCGGTGAAGGAGCGGAGTTTGCCAATCGCTCTCCGCTTAACGCGTCACGGATCCTCCCAGAACGCTAAATTACCTTTCTGACACCGGTGTGGAAACCTGAAATTTCTCTTCATTGTTAAATATGTATTTTTATCATGTTTTGAATGCACCGCCACCTCTTGCGTTACTGGTCAGATCCGCTACGTAGCCTGTGATTCCTTTATTTAATAGGAATAATAGTCAATTCTTTAATTTAATAGTCAATTCTTTCATCTTCAAGCTTGTGACTCCAGGGCCTCTAGACCAATGGGTGATTATTGCAGGTATATCTAAGCAATACATACATCTGCATTCGCATTAAATTGTTGACAGTATTGTTTTCCACACCACCCCAGTGCCACGACTGTTACTTATTCCCTTCAGCATGACTGTCCAGCTGGACTAGGATCTGTCTTGCTGCTTGGCAGTTGCTAGTCTACCAGGGCAGGCATCCACTCCTTACCCCTGCATATCCACACACCTGTGCTGGCATGACATAAGGTGGCGACTGGTGTGGAAGGAAAACTCAACCACCATGAACGACCTGTTGCAGGAAAACTTCAGTTTAGGAGAAGTGAAGCAACAATTTACTTTTCTAATCTAAAAATATAGTATTTTTGTAAGACCATAATTTTATGTTTTCAGCAACAAATTTCTAAAAAAATGACGTTTTCCAGCAAGTGTTTTACTTGCCTAACTTGTAGTCATACAATAATAATGTTAATCACACTTTATTTCTGTGATTTCTCTCTAAGCTGTGACCTCAAGGTGAAGGTAGTGTCATGGCCAATGGAAAAAACCAAAAAACAAAACAAAAAGACGGTCGATATTGCCGCGTGTGGAAGGCTGGGCGCGTGACCCCACGCAGGGCGGCCTCAGAGTGACAGTTTCTCTTTTACGACTGGCTGAACTCTCGCTGCCTCTGAGATCTCCGCTTCACACCGACGTGCGCAGAGGGGGGATCCTCCCTCAGCGCTTTTCCCCTGACAGCAGAGTGTGTTAGAATCAGCCCACTGAATCCTGCGCTAATGGAGCCGCGCTTTCCGTCCGCGAGCCGGGCAATTAGGGCCCGTAATCAGCCGCGGGTCGCCCGTCCGCCTGCCCGCTCGCCCCCCCCCCCGGCGCAGCGGGGCCCGGCGGAGACCCCCACTCCACACCGCCGCCCGCTGACCTTGAGAGCGCCGCGCCGCTGCCTCCTTTTGACAACATGATGAATCGCTCAATCAGCCGTCACCGCGGCGCATATGAAACGCACGCGGGCCGCCGGGGCCGGGGGCAGGGGGCAGGGGGCCGGGGGCGAGAGGCGCGAAGGCGCGGCGGTGTCATCGAGTGAGTTTTGTTATGTGCGCGGGGGGCCGGGGGCGCAGACAGGGGAGCGGGAGAGCTGATGAAATGATTACACAGTGGCGGAGGGCGAGTGCTTCGCGCGCGGCAGCCCCGCGGGGACTGTCCTTGTTTAACACGCTTTTCCCCGCAGGGGCCCAGCGGGGGGCCGGCGCTACGGGGCCCCCGCGGCCGAGAGAGAGCGCTGCCGAAGCTCTCCCCCGCGCCTGCCAGGGGCCTGACAATCCGACCAATCAGACGAACCGTCTACAGCGAGGCCCCTGACAGAGCCGCTGCCGTTTCACACCGGTCACCGCGAGCCACTCGTCCCAGCTCCACCGGAGAGGGACCGTCAGAACCGCGGCCCCCGTGTTGAGCACGTGTCAGGCCTTGACGTTCCACAGTGACTGGAGAAGGGCACACTCCATGTTCAAGCCAGTGCTGGGTCTTGGCACCAGTTTTGAGATTTGGCACCAGTGCTGGCTATTCTCAGGGAGCAGCTGCGCTTCTCAGGGGGTCCGTCAGAGGGCGGCTGGCCGTTCCCCTGCCCAGGACAGCCCCCAGGACCTCACACACTCACCCTAAACACAGCACCGGGAGTGCAGACATCACCCCCGATCCGGCGGGCTGATAACACGCTCCACGGCAGACCTGACTGAGCTACATCTGAATCACTAAAGGAGAGAATCAGTGGCGTAGTCACCGCGGCGTAACACAGCAGCCTGTCCCCAGCGATGCAGACGCAGCCTTGCAGACGCACCCCGCAGACGCAGCCCCTCGGACCGCGCGCATCCGCCGCGACACAGGGCCGCGCACGCGGGGACGACCGCATAAAAGCCGCTGCGCCGCAATTACATACATCCCGCCATGCTCAAGATGCATTAGCCGGACGCGTGCGGCCTCCTTTCATATCCGCTCCAATCTCCTGCCGCTCTCCTCCTCCTCCGCTCCCACTCCGGCGGGGGCCTAATTGCGTATCGCTCTAAAGGGGCGGGGGGAGCGGGGGGGGTTATGCTGGCCCCCGTGTGCGAATTTAATCTTTCCTTTGCCTTCTAATGTTTCCCGGGCCCCCTGCAATTTTCCCCACAGCTTTCATCTCCGGGCAGGGGGTGGGGGGGAGGGGGGGGTGAGGGGGGCTGATCGCTTCCACTCTGCGCTCTTCCTGCTTCCAGTCACATGACCTCCCGGGACCTGGGCTGAAGAGGGCGAGAGCTGGGGGGGTGGGGGGGATTTTGGGGTGGGTTGGAGGGGGGGAGGACAGAAAGAGGGGTGCGCTTACCCTCCTTCTGCTCCGTCTGCACGGGGGTCTGGGTCTCCTTGGTGTAGGAGACGATCTCCCGCGGGGGGAAGTCCACGTGGGTGATCTTAGCCATGCCCAGCTTCAGGGGTCCCCGCCTGCAGGCGACAGAAAGAGTGAGGGAGAGAGAGAACACGGCACACACACACACACACACATACGCGCACACACACACACACACACACACGCACACACACACACGCGCGCATGCACACACGCACACACAGGGGCTACAGAGGCTCTCTACTGCTGACACAAGGACACACACACCCAGCTGCACATTCAGGTTGGTCACTACAGGTCATATGAAATGAGGAATCTTTACATGAATGGCAAAGGTAAACCGAAGAGGGGAGAGGGGTCTGTGGGAGGGAGAGAGGGGAGGAGGGAGGTGAAATGAACAGGATGGGAGAGAGAAGAGTAGCGCTTGGGAGTAGGTGTTGGGGAGGGGGGAGCAATACCTGGGAAATAGCGGGGGAGGGTTGTGATGTGAATAGGAGAGGAGAGAGGAAAAACGACAGCAGGACCTGTGGGTGTGGGAAAATGAACAGACAGGGAGGGGGGAGAGAGTAGTACCTGGGAGTGGGTAGGGAAGGAAGGGAGTAAAAATGAACAAGACTGTAGAGGGGAGAGAGGAGAGAGGAGAGCAGTACCCGAGGTCAGAGTCAGAGTGAAGCTGCAGGGTGGACGGGTCAGAGTCCCAGTGCAGGGTCCTGGTTAGTGTCACCCGGACAGGGCAGCGTTAGTGAGAGAGAGCAGGTGTTAGAGAGGGGCGGACGAGGTATTCCGCTCGTTCATTTCATATGACTCCCGCGATCACACGCTGAAACAGAGCGCTGCGTCTGTCCCGACGTCAGAGAGAAACCTTACATCATCCATCCACACGGGCGACTTAAAAAAACCTTACGCTTTACAATCATTCGATAAGCTGTAGATTTGCTGAAGCAATGCTGTTTAAGCACCCAGCCCAGGGGGTCTGAAACAACAACCCTGAGGTGAAGGCTAGTTCCCTAAACCACACCGTCCCCCAACCCCCACCCGGTTAATACTGACACCAGGTCAGACGTAATCCTGAACTTATTACCCAAAGACGCTGAGACATACGCCAGGCACACAATCCCCCAGAGTGCTTTGCTGCATTAGGACACCTGACTAATGTGTGGATCTGAGGCCCAGTGCGGTCTGGACTGTATCCCGCGCCTGTCTGTGGATCGCCCCCGGGGCCGAAACGTGCCCTCCATGTGTGAAGGAAACGGCCCCGTGGGTGGGGGGCGGGGGGGAATTTGGGGGGAGTGCAAGGCCTGCGGGAGGCACAGCTCCACAGCCCGGATGGGACACTCGGGGGGAGGGGGGGTATGGTTTCCAGATCGGGACGGGGGGCGCAATTAGGGGTTATGTACTGCCCGGGGCGCTCCAAAATACCCCCTCCCCCTGCTTGTTGTTATTCATTCGGTGCCCTGCTAATGAAACTCAGCTCAAACGAAACAAATACTCACATCCACAGTCAGACGCAATGAGACGCTCTGCTCTACGCTGTGCTCTGTGACAGTCTGACTGCACAGGGCGATCGTGTAGACCTGGTGCCGCAATAGAGCATTTCATTCTATTTCAATGAATACGCCCGCATACTGCTGCAGTGCTCAGAGGGACACACCTGAACTTACCTGATGGAGACACGCATTGTCAAATCCTTGTTTTATTTCATCACTTAATAAAGCATGCAACTGGGAGCGTTACAACAATGTGTGGGTATAATCATTTCTATAGTATGTGTTTTTTTTTTTTTTCCAGAACCCATCGCCTGCAGAAATCTATGGATGTTCAGACATTCTTGTTTCCTTTGATTTCACTCCATATTCATGTAGCAGATATCCAGCCTTACAGAGGAAATGTGCAATGTGAGCACTTGCAGACAGCAGGAAAAGTACAAGGTTTCAGATTCAGGGAGAAACAAGAGGACAGAGAAGCTGCAGATCTGTTGTAGAGTGAAGGCGGGACTCTGTGTTAAACGTAGGCGGGTGCGTTATGAAACTGGCCTATACCACACTGCCCTCACACTGCCAAAGAATTCTCTCCCAAAAAAGAGAACAATTACAACATTATCCTGGTCTAAAGTTATCTAAGATAATGTCATCATTTCATAAACATGCATGAAGTTTACTTTAGTATGTAAGAATGTTTTTTACAACTTCCATTCTTCTTCAGATACTTCCCCCCCCCAAATATTTTCTCTTCTATCTTCTTGAAAGAAAACTGAGTTTGTGCAGTTTCATAGGGATTTTTCATAAATTCCCAAGATGAATAATCTTATGAAGGGACAAGAAAAAAAAAGCAATTTTCTCAGGTGGAAACCTACAAAATAAGCAATCACTAACAAGTAAACAAACATAAACAACTTGACAGTCATGAGAGGATGGTTCCCTCACACAGGACAAGACTGCGACAATCACTGGCACAATACAGTCTGCAAGTACGCATCGCATTAACGGGGTCGCTCTGAGCCTCCTCACGAAAATGACTTAATCGGTGCAGACGAAAACGGGAGACAGACAAACACAACGGCACACTGAAAGCCCACAAACAAACACACAGACAGAGAGAGACGCAGCTGTGGGCAGCATCTGCGGCACGGTTCAGACTTGCACTCTTCGCGCTCTGTCCCGACATGTGCACCTCAGCACCAAAACGCAGGGATATGAGAGGGGGGTGAATCTCTCCCTTCAGTGGGGAGACGCTCCCTCACACTTTTCCTGCAGTTAGAAGCCCCCTCTCCGCACTGTCACAATTACTGCGGGGCGCTGGGGGCTTACAGGTGACTGAGAAGGAAAGGTCTTTGAGACGGGAACATTGCGAGAGGCTCGGGGGGGTAGGGTGTGTGTGAGTGTGTGTGTGGGGGTGTGATTATACCTTGGTCCCACGGCGCCGTCGCCGGAGTCCTGGCTCCCTGCCTCACTGGGCGTGCCCACCGACTTGGAGGTTGGAGACAGGGGTGGAGGGACTAAATAGTGAAACAGACAGGTATCCTCCGTTACTATACGCAGGGGCTGGGCTGGCGAGAGCGCCGAAAAAGTCATTCAACGGGGGTGAAGGGGTGGGCGGTTAGACAAAAAACAGACAAACAAAAACAGAAGGGGAGGGGTTGGGGTGGGCGGGGGGGAAGAGGGGGGTTCACCATCAACCAAAAGAAGCGAGGAGGTTGGGGGGGGGGGTGTCAGCAGCGAGAAAGAGAAGAAAAAAAAAGAAGAGATTAACATCCATGCTTTGGCTCGGCATGCAAGAAATGCAGTTTCAGAAACACAGAAGCTCTCAGGCCAAATCAACGATTACAGTGCACAAACACAGAGAATGCACACAAGTACGACAATAAAGCCAATGGAGTCACACTGGTATCCATGCATTACAAATATGCTCACACAACTCACACAACTGTTAATGGTTAGTGTGTTATTAGGGACAACTAAACAGTGACGTGACTGGAGCATTTACTGGAGAATTTACAGCATAAATTCGAACACACTTTTACAGCACAGCTAAATGACAATGGAAACAAAGGTTCTAATGGACAGTGTTTCGTCTTTGTAATTTCCATTTCCAGACTGAGGCAAAAGCGAAAACTCATCGCAGTAAAGATCCGAATTAAGGTAAATATGGAGGCCCTTCTGGAGATGCTAATTACAAAGAGAGGACTGACTCTGGCACTGAATGGAAACGCAATAATCCAAGGCTGCTGCTCTTTCAGAAATAACTGGATGAGTGAGAACAGTCCACAAAGGTGCGGTGGCGCTCGTGTGGCTTTAACACCTGGTTTTAACACCACACCACGCACTCGACACTGAGACTAACGGGGCAGAAACGTCACACGGACCGTCACACGGTCACTGCTAGGGGCTGTGATCTACGCTGTACTGGTAAACAAACACCCACCAGCGCGTCAGTGCTTCAGAACCACATCTTTTCTATAACGAAACGTGGCAAGTAAACCAAACGCACAAAACATGCACATTAACGGATATTAGACCCTGAATTCAAACTGAGACAGGCATTTTTCCTGACATAATATACATAATGCAGAAAATTAATTTGTCAAATATGCTACTGTTACCCTACTTGGTAAAGCACAAATGATTTTAAAAAAGCAGCTGGCTCCTTTGTTATTTTAAAACAGCGCCGTTGCCTAATCAGACCTTAAAATCTGACTCCTGCTTGGTGTTACTAAACCGCATAACTACAGCTCAGGAAGCCTTTGTTTCAGGAGCCGCATGTATGGCTCCCTGCAAAAATGACGTAACTGATCCTGCCACATCATCAGGCCTGCAGTGGAACACTTCTGCCCTCTGCTGGTGGAGAAGCGCATTGATTATTTTGACACCTCGGCTGCAGGCAGCTGTGCCCTCAGAGCCAGGCCTGCGTGACCCGGGACGCCGGGCTGGGTTCCCCTCTTACCGATGGGCGCCTCGGGGGTGATGCCCATGCTCTGGAGAAGGGCCTCCGCCTCCCGCCGCTTCTTCTCCAGGTCCGAGTCGTCCTGGATCGGGGCCGCATCCTTCTTCTGGTCCGCCTAGGTAGGGTACGGAGCAGAGCAGAACAGAGCGCCAGTCCAGTACACACGCCTTTCAGAACACCAGGAGGCCGCTCCTGCGACCTCTGCCCCCTCCCAAACATTCACCCTTTCACAAAAATTCACACCTTCATTCCTATTCACACTGATGTGGGTTCATCCATTCAGTAAGCCCGTCCCTCTCACTCAGTGGTTCATCCATTCTTAGGACTGGGCCTGATCTCAGGGTGGGCATGGGAATGTATATAGTGATTCTATGGGTTTGTGACAGAACCCTTGATGAAGGAGTGATGAAGAGGTGGAAAGACTGTGAGAGACTGTGTAAGACTCAGGCTTAAACTACGAATGATGGAGTTGGGTAAAGATGACCTATCCTCCCATAAACTGGGGTAGTCCACCAGCTCCAAGTACACACTGCACCCTTCCCTGAACTACTGGCTTATTCTGGGACATAAAGGAAGGGTTCTTCTGTGCACAGTACAGCAGAGATCAGCCTCAGAAACTCTAAAGCAGGTACTCAGGGCTAGATTTAGAGTCTAAGCCCTCCAGTGCAGTACAGACCATCCACAGCACTGCTAAATTGGGTAGGCATGGCTAGATTCAGTAGCAAGTATAGTCCCTCTAGCTCACTAACAAAGCACTTCAAAAAGAAAGAAAGCGGGCCAGACTCGGTGAAAACTGTAGCCCCTCTGGCACAGTACATTACAGATGGGCCCTAACATTTCTAACAGTGAGAGACAGGCCGCTACTACAATGTGGGGTAGCGTAGTACTACTAAATTAGGTAGACAGGCCTGGGTTCAACAGCAGATATAGGCCCTCTCGCTCAGTAGAGATCAGCCACGGAAATGCTAAAGCCGGAAGCCAGCTCTGGATTCTGTGCCAGGTGTAGGGCCTCTCAGGCAGCAGAGTAGCATTGCTGAAGGATGCAGACAAGGTTGTGCTGACATAGCACTGTACACAGGGCCAGATCCAGATCCAGCAGCAAGTACAGACCCCACAGTGCTGGGTCTGTTTTAGCCTAAATCAGGTACACAGGGCTGGATCCAAAATCAGGTACAGATCCCACACAGTGCTGGGTGTGTGTTAACCTAAATCAGGTAGACAGGGCTGACTCCAGCACGAGGTACAGACCCCCTCACACACTGCTGGCTCTGTATTCACCTCTTTCTTCTTGCGTTCCTCCTCTTTCCTCTTCTTCTCCTCCCTGATTTGCGCCAGGCGCTGCTTCTTCCTCTCCAGCTCCGCTTTCAGCTCGCTCTTGTCCGACATGGTGACAAAGCTGGAAGACATTTCAGTAGTCAGCTGACCAAAGCCTCCCTGGGTCCTACCACTGAAGGCTTTGTGGAACAGTGGCACTCAGGCCTCTGTGTGACCCAACTGCTATGTGCTTTGGTGACATTCCGGAACAGCTTCAGTCTGCATTGTTAGTCTAGGAGCTGCTTCAATGCATTTAAATGTTCTGTGATGAAACTTTAAAAAAAAAGTAACATTTGTTTTCTTCTCTCACAGCTAAGGGCTAAGCACACTGCAGTTAAACACAATATCCTCATACAAGTCACGCACTGAAACCTAAGGAAACTGCTCCACTGCACAACAATAAATGCTTTTAAGAATAACAAATACTTACACAGTGTATATATATGATGTTGTGTGAATAACAACAAAAGATAAAAAACAAGCATCTTAAAAGAATGTATATTTCTTTCAAGTGACTTTTGGGTAGCTAACGTTGACCAAAAGAAATCAACCCGACTTTCAATATAATAACCGAGACAAGTCGGGTTTCTGATCCTAATTTTAAAGAGGAGGTCGGGGAGACGACTCGAGAGCACTCTCTGCGTCCCGACCTGGCGATCTCGGAAGGTTTACGGCTGTCCCATTAGGTGAGCCCGGGCCACCTGGACCGTAAGCCTCTCTCTCTCCTGCCCCAGAGTTCACGGCTCTTGTGTCTGCCCCGCTCGGTCTCCAGCTCCACAATGCGCTCTCAGGCAGATTACGCGCATAATCTGATGAGCGCCTTTGTCTTTCCTCTCAGCGCGTTTAACAGCCTCTCCGACAGCCTGCCGCACCTGACCCTTCGCGCTTCCTCCCCGCGGACCACTCCAAGACGTTACTCTCAATGGCGAAACTTAAAGTCAATTAACCTGAAGTGTCCCGCCGCCCCCAAACCAACCACTGCCTAACCATCTCTCGTTCTAGGACCGATACAGTCAAACCATTCATCAAATGAAGAAGTAAGGCAAAAGCCTGACGACGCGCGCCCGACGTGGCTGCTGCCAGACGTGGGTTCGACGCAATCAACTGGGAATTCGTTACATATAATCACGAATACAGACTAAATGCCTAGCTTGCATTGGATGCAGGCTTTTAGGAAAGAAAAACAAGAAAATCCTCCAAAGCATAAAACACGCTAAATTAAAAGAAGACGCCAAGGTACTTAACATCAAACGCTGTTAGAATTTCAAATCATAAAACATTTTCCTAAAAAACACGCCTTGCTAAATTACAGGCAATAGCCTAATACTAAACGATGCCAGTGTTTTTTTCGGTTCATTGATGTCTGAACAAACAGGCTTCACATCGTCAGGACCCAGTCCCTGACTTTATATTCCGTTTTTGGACATGTTATTGAATAGCTGAGTTTATTGAAGGAACAATTATGCTTCTGCTGCAGAGGGATCATACTCCAAGGCACGAGTTCGTGCCGAACCTCCAGAATACAATGAGATGCCTGTAAAAAAAAATAATGTGGCTTTTAATAAGTCCAAGAGGCCGAATATAACGTTAAACGGCAGTAAGTGCTTTCAAAAACACTCGGGTTAACAGAACTTTAACTTAGTGAATTATTCCTCAATGAAATTTTAACGCGCACTCGCCTTAAGGAGAAAACCGGCTGGGCAGTGGCCTATACTGTAGAAATAAAGACCACACAAAAAAGTTCAAAAAAAGAGCCTACAACGAAAGAAACATGAAGGATGCATTTCACATTCTCCCCTCACAAACACAATTTACTCGGTTTATGCAAACGGAGGTTGTGGGGTTTAGTGAAACTATCACGACCAATACACCCTTTACCACCTAACAAACAACTGCTGCTCTCCATTCTCAGTGTTGCATTACAACTGAGTTTATGAGCTGTCAACTCAATTACAAAGAGGGGCCGATCGCAGACAGACCACTGTTACCAGGAGTCTTACAGACATAGAAAACACATGATTACTGATGCCTGAGGATCTCAGCCACCACCCATACATAACACTAAATTAGAACGCTCTGTGTGGCACGATAAATAGCTATTTGTGTTCAGTTTTTTTCCCCAACACGTGATTTTTGTGGAATTCAATCCAAGTGTATGTTTTAAAACTGATGTTTGACAAAGTATGTTCTCTCGCTCATAAAAAATGCGTTTTAACTCTGATCATGTTATCGAAGCATTATTTTCAACAAAAATAACCATCAACCTCAAAAATGTTGAACATGTCATTTTTAATTCCATGTTACAAAGACCCCTCTTGTCTGTAAATGAACGGTAACAGAGCGTAGTGAATGGCAAATGTCAGTGGTACGGGGAATTCATTAAAATAGGTAAAGGGCCGTGATTTTGGAATTCATTCATTTCAAACAAAGTCTCAGCGGTGAGGAGCAAACGCGTACGTCAATCCACCTGACCACAAAACATTTTACTACCTAACGTTAGCTCTGCCGCTTACGAGCAGGCTAGTTTCCAATGCAGGTTAGCTATTAACTACGAAATTTGGCATGGAATAAACTACTTCTAGCCAGTCCACATCAAGGAAATCTAATAAATACGTTTTGTAGCTTTGAAATACACTCTTTCCCGGTGAATTCAGGATGACTACCAGTGGCAGTGCTTTGTTGGCATGGGGGAAACTCGCTAGCACTCCAATCCTACATCCAAAGTTACCGTAAATTATTGAATGAAAATGCATCTTTTCACGACAGTTTAGCTGGTTAGCAAGGTAGCCAGGGCTGTACAATAACAAACTAATAACTAGCTATTCCAGCTAACAATTAGTTCGTCTTTTGACAGGACGTCTGAACTTTCTACTTCCACAATTAATTGGCGTTGGCTGTCGATTTGTGTAGTTAACAAGTTAGCTACCCACTTATCTAGTCATCGTTTAATTACCTAACGACATATGTTTAGTTAAGTGTTTAACTATCCAGACTAGTTTTCTTTTTCAAAGCATATTGACTTAGCTAGCTATCTTGCGGGCTGCAGCCCCACCCGAACTGTCACCGTGCAGGAACAGGACATAAGATCATTTAGCTAGCCATCTGAACGGTAGGTGGAAAGATGTCGGTAATCTGATTTAATCTGACCATATTGCTTCAACGGACCTTAACATTTACGGGGAACAACGCATCCAGCTATCTAAACGTCGCCACCCGCCTATCTAATAAATCAAGCAAGCTAGCATGTGAATCAAGTACTTCATCTGCCAAAATTAAACCGCTGGCTCACAATAGCTGGCTAGCCCGCTAGCTGGGTCGTTAGCCGGCTCGGCCTCAGATGATCAAAACAAATAATACCATGCAATGACGTGTCCACGATATCTCAGAATAGTGCGGTGTTATATTAACGTTTTATTTATGGTCAACATCAGCTGACTAACCTTAGACAGGTCCTTAGCTTTATCTCCAAAGACGTGTGGCTTGGATAAACTGCTGGTTATCCAGTCCCCCCTTTTTTACGCGTTGTACACAGGGTTTCGACAAAGATGGAGATTTACGGATACTCCGTAAGGCCAAAAAGGTGTCACAAACAGAACCATGGCAGACTTGCGCATCCTAGTGGCGAGAGGACAGTTCTAAAGAAAAAACGGTCAATTTGTCATTGAGATACCGACCTGAATGGAGACCGTCAGGGAGGTAACAAAAAGTTATGAATCAATACCGGAACTTTGAGAAGAAAATATCATAAATTACATCTACAGTCATAACAAAACAGTCATCCATACAAAACCCTTTTTCATCGCTGATGGATTGATTGCAATGACGTCAAAGACAGCTAGACTGTGAGCATGTGTGGCCAAAGGTAGTTTTTTAAGTTGATGCGTTCAGTTCAGGCAAAGTTACGCCATTTCCTGATTTGAGATTAACGAAAATCTATTGAAAATCCACGTATCGGACTATTTAATATTCTTACAACATCTGAACGTGTTCTGCTTTAAGCTGAAGAGCATTGCACAGAGCAAAGTTACATTATCCACAAATAATTCCAGAAAACAGGAGGATCACTTTTATTCACTCCCCTGTTATTTGTATTTGGTGAAATGGAAACAAAAATATATGAAATATATCAACATGTGTTTGACACAAAAATGTCTGGCAGTACATTACATTATTGGCATTTAGCAGATTGTCCTACCAGAGCCACTTACAGTTTTTTTACAATGTTATCCATTTATACAGCTGGATATATTACTGAGGCAATTCTGGGTTAAGTACCTTGCCTAAGGGTGCAGCAGCAGCCTTTTGGTTACAAGTCTTCCTTCTTAACCACTATGCTATTCTGCCACCCCAATACAAAAGAAGAAATATATATGTTGTATATAAGATGAATCCAATAACGTGCATATTAATCCTTGTGAAAGTATATGAAATATTATAGAGAGAAGTCATGGAGATGCCATCTTTTCAGATAGTACCAGTGTGCCGTTTAAGTCTTTGAATAAAGAAAAAAGCCTCATGGCAGGATCACGCACATGTAAGAGCTATATTAGGCTCCTCAGAATCAATAATAGTTCTAATAATGCTTGTATGGAACCATGTGACTAAAGTTTTGTCCAAATAGCATATCCCCTTAAACTTTTACAGAAAATGTATACTTTACCATTGTTCTTTAAAAAGATCACTTTCTTGGAAACAGTTCCCCATGAGCTTCATTCAATATGAAGTTACTCATAGGCACAAAAATAGTTAAGATGTCTGTCTTACTAATCATAGCAGTCATGGCACCATTAAAACAAACAATTTGGAGACCAATTTGTATAGATCCAGCTTACATCTAAGAATCAAATTGTCTCACCAATCTGAAGATTAAATGTTGGAATGTATGAATTTTCACAAGGAAAGATTTATATAATTGCAGGACATAAGAAGTAGACTATTCAATTACATGTGCCTCACAGAATATTGACTGTTTTCCATATTATTGATGATATTTTGGGAAAATAGCACTGATTAACAATCCTACTACAGACACTTTAGGTTAACAGTGCAATTGAAGTCATTGTGAGACTAAGTGCACCCCCACGCCATAACTGATCAATAGCAATTTATAACCCACCGTTTTGTGATTTTTTCAGGAAGCTTTATCATATTATATTGTTACATCTGGCAGGGTGTCACAATAGGATGTGATAAATTGTCGTTGCTCTTAAGAGCAAAGACAATAATGGTGTGGAACATGATGAACAAGTTATTCTTAAGTTAGGTAAGGCCAGGTAAGGTTATGAGATTGCCAATTGATATAGTCACAGGAGGGATGCTGGTGCTTTTGAGGCAACAGAAGTGAATGTCAGATGTTCATCAACAACTCCATAACTCATGGAGCTCAATGAGAGATGCGGGACACACTGTACAAAGGCCATGTTTCAGAGTATAGGCCTTCTGACGTGATTGCCCTGTTGTGTGCCTTCCAACCAGCAGAGGGCAGTCACCGGTAACAGACACAATCACAAAAGCAACCAAAACACAACTTCTAGCTTGGAATAATTGACGAAGTGACTGGTATCATTTGTCATATGTCTTTTATGTGTTAATGTCTTTACACATGGACAGTACAACATACCAAATGTGCTGAAATGTCATTTACAACCAGCCTCCTTGAATGATTAAGACGCATTTGATTATACGCATGTTGAAGGGCCAACCTGAAGGAAAACCGCTCCTGAGTCGACAGGAATCTGTCGCTTCACGTGAAATATTTGTAATTGTCACCAATCGTCTCTTTTAAAGAGACAGAACGAAGATTCTCGGAACAGTTGTTTTGATCAATTAAGATGGCAAGTAGGCGCATTTTAATTCAATTACTCTGTCAACCCGCTTGACAAGAAAATGAAATGGAAATGAGATAACCTGGTAGTGGAAATCACTGGGGACACAGTGAATGTATCCCAGCGTGACGCTCCAAAAGAGTTCTCTGCGTGCGGTAATGATACCCCCGTTTCTGGATCTTCATCATCCACAGAGAAGACTGACAAGACACACTATATTACTTATATCAAGGAAATCTGATGAATGGAAATGAGCAGTAAACGAAATAACACAGATACTCTGAGCATCTTTTACAGATTATTTCTTACAGATCATAACAACGCTCCGAGACACTCATCGGTCTGGGAGTGTTGCTAGCCTGGTCTGACACTGTTTCTCATTCAACTTGAATGGATACAGTTGTGTTCTTTTGTGCTGGAAGTCGCTCTGGATGACAGTGTCTGCTAAATTAATGTAATGTAATGTAATGTAATGTTCAATACTAACCTCAACACAAAGCGATTTATAATATTCTGTCCATTTCTATGTGCTACAAATTGAATTTTCACTGTTGATATCTTTCAATAGCAAAAGCCTACAGAGGAGCATCACATACGTAGGGCAAAAATGTATCTTCATTAACTGAAATATTTTCCATCATGGTTAGAACATTTTTTCTCACGTTCAAGGTGAGATGCTAAGATGGCCTCTAAGGTATGGTTATCATGATGTAGGGGGTCATGGAAAGACCTTAAATTGCTGGTGTAACAACAGTATCTCACATCAGCAAAAGGCCTGCTATTTAACTCACCACCATTTCAGCTATCGCTATCAGATGGGATGGATACTTCAATTGTAAGTACAGAAATGTGTCTGTTAAAAATGTATTGCTTATGCATTTTAAATAGATGCAACCTTTAAATGATTTCTACAAGACACATTATTGAGTTTCCCATCTCATTGAGCAGCTGTACTTTCATTGTCAATGTCCTCCTGAAAGTTTGCTTTCTCCTCAGACCTCGATAGCACATCCTTGTAGATAATCACATTATATTATGCAAGTAATGTAATGTAATAACCTTTACTTTCAGTTAAAGTGTGGGGGAATCTTCAGTGAGCACTAGACAATAACACCGTCAGCGACCTTTGTTGTGCACCAGTGTTGCCATTCACTGATCCAAGAACAGCTGGGAGGGGATCATCGTTCACACACACATGCCAAGACTAAAAGAGCAGGAACAGTATGAAGTCTGCAAGGCTATGCACGGGAGGGAAAGGGAGCTGGGCTGAATGCAACTGAATGCAATGGCGGCTTAGGGGAATCCGCGCCAGCGTGCACTACTTGCTTGTCTAGTTTGACAAGGACTTGTACCCTTAAAGAGCATTAGGAGCTGTTCTTTCCGAAAAATAGGTAATTTTCCATTATCGCTTAAAATGTATAATTAAAGCTATTTAACATATTATGTACTCTACTGTAATATTTTGATAACCGTGATTCAAGACACATGAATCAGGACTGAATCAGGAACAAGCAATGTAAAAAGATAACACTTTCATTTTATAAGAACACGATTCTTCATGAAACAGATGTCTTTATGATTGCTTTTTAATTAAATTTACTACATCCAGCATAATAAAATAGAAGCTTTCATATTTATATCTGGAAAAGTACAATACAATAATTCAAAGATTGCTTTAAGTTACATTTCATTCCATAAACCTTTTATAGCACAATTCAAGCTGACTCTCCTTAAAGGACACCCATTGTTCTAAAACACTGTTAGAACTCTCCTATGTTATAAATATGTAATATTCAACTCTTATCAGTGAAAAGGCCTCAAAAATACAAATGGAATACATGTTTTTTTTCATGTTGATCTTGTGATGCACAAAATAAAAATGAAAATAAAAATGCTTTATAATATGACAAATTTATAATAACATATGGAGAAGTGTAACAATATTTCCAAAACATAAAAAGTATCCCCCAAGGAAAGCTGTAAACATTTCAAATACAATCATACGTTCCATAGTAACTATGCAGAAGACTTCTTTGCAACTGAGAGTTCCCCATGACTGGAATTAATATACATGTATAAACCTAAAAAAGCTGCAAAATACGTAGAAATGTTACTGATTTATGTGGAGAAATCAAGAATCAATGTATCGGCTTGTTAAATACCTCTTACAAATCCACACGATATACCAGTCCTGTGCTGTGACTCCCTTTATGTTTACACATTATGTGTATATTAATGATTTCCTTCAAGAACTTTGGCAGGCATACTGTACTGAGTGAACTCCTTCATCATTTTCTTTGGAATGCAGGAACAACTTCTGGAATAAATAAAACAAAATTTGTAGAAGATCCACATCATTAAGCATGCCTTTTGACATGGGTTTTAAGAATTGAGGAGAAGATATGTTTAAATTGAAACTGTTTCCCTTTTTAAATGCCTTATCTGAGTACAATGTACTTTTTATACCAGAGGGTAAAGACTGTTTATAAAAACACTGTACATAAAGCTATTATGTATCAAATTATGTATAAGGGTACTATGTGTCTCCCCACCAAAAGAAATGAAATGACCGTAATCTCAGTGTGCGATGGGATGTATCTTATATCAGACCAGCAAATGAATGCACGCTATGGTGTCACACTGATGACTTCTGCTCAGACTCTTCCTGTTTGCAGCTCCTCTTCCGGGCGTCGCAGTTGGCATCCGGCTCATCTCGGCCAGTGCTGCCGTACGCAGACAGGGCCGTACCCCCCTTGGGGGCGGCAGCCCCTCCCCCGTTGGTGTTTTGGCTGATTAGGAGTTGCTCGGTAGGGCGTTTCCAGGAGGGCCGGGTGGCGATCCAGAGGATCAGGGCTCCGAAGACCAAGATAAGCAAGCCCAGGATGTTCACGAAAGTTGCCTCTGGGGGGGAATCCTTGTACTTGGGATCCTTCCTGAAAAAAAAAAAAAAAAAAAAAAACCGGGGTTTCAAAGAGGGCAGCCAACAATGTCACCCCTACAACAGTTTAGAAATGTTAGAAAGGTGCAGCACATTTTGCAAATTTCAGTCTCATTTCCCTTTGGGTTCAACATTACATTATTGTCATTCAGCAGACACCCTCCAGAGCAACTTACATAAGTTACAATTTTTATATGTCATCCATTCATACAGCTGGATATTTACAGAGACAGTTCTGGGTTAAATGCCTTTCCCAAGGGTACAGCAGCAGTGCCCCAGTGGGGAATCAAACCAGCAACCTTTCAGTCACGAGTCCTGCTCCTTAACCACTATGCTACACTGCTGCCCCATAAGTAACACAAGGATTGCCTTCTGTTCCACATACTGTGCTACTCACAGGCCAAAAATGAGCTTCTCTGTGATTCCCATCAGGGCGGTGGCAATGACGCTGCTGAAGATGAACAGGCCACTGTAGACGTGTAGGGGCATGAAGGCAGCCCTCAGGTGCCCTGGGGTGAAGGGCACCAGGTACACACACAGACCCAGAGCAATCTGTTTGGTCACAGAAAAAAGAGAGGCAGAAAGAGGTCAGATCCTCAGCCTGTGGTCTGGTCAAATGACGGCCCAAGATGCAGGCTGCGTTTCCATTTCAGCTACCTCAGTCTTCTGCGAGCCATATTACGTCATTATATCCGTAGCGGGAATGGTTTCCACACACATAAACACACCCTGACCTTAATCAGTTTAAATACTACAGACCCTGAGTCATGCCGGAATGTTGTGATTAAATGCAAGGTACTTGAGGAAATAAGGTTACTATAGTTATTGAATTTACGGTCATGTCGAATGAAAGTTTTTTTTTAATTGCGCGATGCGTTTCAGTCAAATAAAAAGCCGCTGTGTACATTTCCAGAGTAGAAATTCTGGTCTATGTTGCCTGTGACAGTAAGAATCATGCTCTCACCTGGAGGCCATACAGTATGACAGCGGCCAGCCCAACCCAGCTGTGCAGACTGTACATGTTTGGGATGTTCGCCCCGTTGTGGAAGTCAAACACCGCTACCAGGGATATGGCCGCGAAGACGAAGGCCAAGATGTTGAGGCCGGCGTGAATTAGCTTCATCATTAGCTTGCTGCACTTCCAGGTCCATGGCAGCCTGTACACCACGATGGCTGAAACAGCGTACAAGGTTAGCCGGGCCGAGACAAGACTCCAGACTTAACTCCAAACTTAAGACCTAACAACGTTAAGTGCGACAGCTTATTTACTTATATTGCAAGTATCAATCACAGAGCTACTTCTAAAACTGTTCATTTGATATGAGTGAAACGTTCGAATTTCGTTCGGAAAAAATGCTAGGTAATGTTAACTGATGTTGTGAAAACTGGTCATTTATTGAAGGCCTAGATAAAACAATAGTCAATGCACACAAATACTTAGAATGCAAAACAACAATTTAGTTATTCATAAATTAATACTTTCAGCATAGCCGACAAGGCTATACATCCCCTGTAGAAAGTATTGCCATGCAATGTAGCCGATTTCAGACTACAGTGGCTCTTTAAATAAAGGAAACCATTGTGGCTATCTACAGTTACCCTAATGACGCCCCATGAACCCAGAACGACCCAACCGTATACTGTAAATCCAGATTGCTCAATTACCGTTTCCCCGATAAACAGAAAGCTTTGTTTGCAAAATTCCTCGTATGCGCTAGATTGTCTAAAATCCACAAGTTTTATCCCATTCAACCTATGCAACGTCAATTCCCAGGACAACCTCGCAAAAAACACAAAGTTAGCCAAACTGCTTAGCTACCGTTAAGTGGGCTAAACAAAAACAGAACTCTGCGTGGCATATCTTCGCCTCCATCTACAACACATTAATTTACACAAAACACTGCAAATACTAACACAGATCCTTGCCAATTCTCCACAGTTTTGCAAAATCCAAAAGTTGAATTCCTCATATTGGCTGCGCTTTTCGCTTATTTAGCGAGCTTACTTAACGTTATGTCCATAGCTACCTATCATTATTCATTATTACATTACAATACTATTACATTCGCCTTCTAGTACTGTTGAAGCTAACGCCATTTAGCTTCATAACTGGCGACTGTCACTAGCAGGCACTGAATTAGCTAACTTTAGCTGTTAACTTTAAGAACTTGAGGTTTCCATTTTAAAGAAAAGAGGAGGCGGTCAAAACTATAACTCACCGATTCCCTGCATGAAAATAAATCCAGTAACAATCAAGACTGGATGCCAGTTGAATTCGGCCAGTCCTCCGTCCCAAGCCAGACCTTCTTTAAAATACAAAACCCATTGCAGCACGAAAACAATACAGACGAAACCGACAGACACAGCCGCAGCAAGTAAAAGCAGAAACTGCTTATAATCCTTCATCGCCATCTCTGCGACGCAATTCGGGTTATAAACCGTGCTGGATTTTGCGGAAGATGTGACCGACTTTTTCAGGGTAAAATGCGTGCAACTGCAGGAATTTCAAGAGTTTACGATGGGGGTTGGGTCACTTCCAAAGGTCCCCTTGGTCCTTGAGTGCAGGTTCGGAATGCAAGACATGTCATCAACTTCAGCGTTTTGTAACTCCAAAATTTACATAAATGTGCTACGACATTCAGAGTTACAAAACTCTACAATGAAAAAAAAAGTTTTGAATACAGCTACTCTAACCGGCGTCTTTCAAACCAAAGTAAACTTCGTTTTTATTTAGAAATAATCTAACAATTTGTGAATAATAACTAACACACGGGATTTCCTGCAACAGTGTAGGTTTAGTTTTGCTGGACGGGATTGTAGTTTCAAACTAATTTCGTTAAAGTCTAACAGTTTGGAGCAGTCTTTGAGTGTCATAGAAAAGGATACCTCCCCCCAGTTTCATTCGTCGAGTCTGAGGCACAAGCAATCATCATCACTTCACCGTAAACGCTAGCAACCTCCTCAAGCGGCAGCTATGCCCCAAGTCCATACCTCCCATCTTATGTTCATGAGAAGCATACACAAGGAGAAACCAATAATAATAATAACAATCTCGCTGTTTATTTAATGTCAATAATGTTCACACAACGAAACTGTCAACCAACCTTTACAAATGTTCTCGTTTTAAATGCAAGAATGCTTTAAAATGCAAAATCAATTAGAATAGGCCTAGAGAACAAGCACCAAATTTATCAAAAAAGGGTATTTCAAGTTTCAAGAGTAGAAAAATAATATCACATACAAATCTAACGTATAAAAAGTGGACAAAAAACCCAGCACTCGGTTCAATGTTCCCATTGGTCAGTGCACCAGATGTCAAGTCCTGTTTCTCTTTTCACGGGTGCTTTCAGTCGGGCTGTCTACAGGTGACTTTGTAGACATGGCAAAAGAACTGATTATTCCTCCCCTGCTCAATGTGAACAATTGTGTCTCGGTCGAAGAACAACTCGTGACTGTAAGTCTGAAACAGAGGACCAAAAAACCACGTTAACATATAATGACAAATTCAAACCTATAAAACTAATCAATGAACTCATCATACCACACCCACCTGCTTAAAAGTAGTTTGGCCTACTAGATTATATACCAATTAATAACTAACAGCTATCAATTACTAAGAACAAGTGATAAACACAGGCAGTATATGAAAAACCAATACCAATACACAACTCAATGGATGGACAGGCAAGCCAGTGTCATGTTGCTCATTATTATGATTATGATGATGCTGATGATTATTATTATTATTATTACTGACCACATCCCAGGATTCCATCAGGGGAAGCCTCTTCATTAACTTCCCAGTCTGGTTGTCATGGAGACCAACATGAGCCTTCCCTTCATCCTCTCTGTGGGTCACTTCCACAACCGCAAGGAGGTCAAGCTCGTCTTCGTATTCCACCAGCCTGAATGTCTAACGGAATGGGAAACTTAATAAGGAAAGAAAGCGCATGCACACATACTCACAAACACACACACACACACACACACACACACACACACACACACACACACACACACACACACACACACACACAGTCTTTCCCAAGGAAACTTTTCATTAGCAGTTCCTCCAAGTATATTTTCACAAATAATTGAAATGGTGCCTAGGGTGCTTATGAAAAATAAAACCCAAGGAAAGTGGTTTGACAGCCTAAGTGTCCTTCTGTCTGCCTTGTATGAGTTACACCATTAACTTGGTGCGCACTTGGTACATCCATCTTAACAAATGCTTGTTGACCTCCTCCAGAAAACGCAGTATCCTTTTCAGCTTCAAGCCATGCATGTTAAACAATAAAACAGTCAGAGAAAATTCTTTGGTGCCTTTTAGGAGTGGTAAATTAAGAAACATTGTTAGAAGAAAGGCTTACTGTGAAACATCCTAACTATAAACAAGAAAAAGCTGAAATTTACAAGCACGAGATGTTATTCCTGCCCTCTGTGAGTGCTGCTGAAACTGAGCTCAGGAAACTGACAGAACCTGCTGTGGCCTCTCTCAGTACCTCCTGCTCCGGGTCATCGTCCAGTTGTTGAAATCTCCTCTTGACGATCCTGCCCGAGGAGGTGACGCTAACCAGGGGAGCAGCCTGGGGGTGACAGAAAGAGGAGAAGCCATTTATTTGCTAGTGTGTTAGCGAACCCCTTGTGGAGCAACAGAGTGACTCCACATGGGCCACACTGCATTCTCAGCTTGTTCCCATTTCTGAGGGAGAATCACCCCTATATTCAGTGAGCCACATGAGGGGACTGTGTTGTTTATCAGATCGGCAGAATGAATAACCTAGATCTCGTCACTAGAATCTGACTACACATAGTACGATGAAATTTCATATTTGCTTGTGAGTGACCGTGGATTCAGGATTTAAAGAGAAGGCTACTGTGGAAATGATGGAGTCCTGGCTGATACCTCATGTGAGTTTTAAATTTGGGCCTACAATGTTATGATAGTATGAGTCACTACCTTAGAACCCGTTAAAGATTTTCCAGTAACATGGTGTTGCCAGTGGGACTGGAGGGTAGAAGTCTTGGGGAGGAGTGGGCAGGATTAGGTCTGATTTGTCATGAGCTAACCTTACAGACTACTGGAGGTGTGGAAACCACGAGGAACCTTGAGACAATTGGCACTTGAACAGGCCAGAACAGTACTTTGGAACAGATATATTGTTGGACTGAGGACAAGCCACACAAGTTCTTACACAAGGTCTGAGCACTGTCCAAGGAAGAACCTTCAGAGATAATGCATTTGTTTCTTTGTCACTCTTGGCTCTAGGATTACAGTGACTATGCTGATCCAGTGATTACACTGACAGTCAAGTTTTAAACGTTTCTTTGTTGTATCTCTGTACAACAAATTGCTATTCCTTTAACATCATTTTCAGCTGCATTCTCAAGTGAGCCCTGAGAACGTGTTGTACTCTACCTCACTTGTAAGTCCCTTTGGAAAAAACATCTACCAAATGAATAAATGTAATGTAAATTTAAGTGAACACTAAGGTCAAAAGTATTGAAAGTTTTTTTCATACACCTTATTTGGAGAAAGCCATATATACATGGTACTGTGATGTCATAGGTAATGTCTTTAACTTTGCAGAAAATAAATATTTTGAAAATATATGAAAAGCCTGCATAAGGCATGTCTATGCTTCAGTGCCAAATGATTCAACTCACATTGTTGTCTCGATGAGCCGTAATAGAAAATTCTGGAATGACCTCAGACTGCGGATGGGGCTCCTGTGTGCTCAGGATTTTCAACATGCTAGAAACAATAGAAGATAAACCTTATGGACTCTTATTTGAAGCGATGATGATCACATTGTGAGGATGGTACATTTGTTTTTTGTGTATGTCAAAAAGAACAGTGAGGCCAACGCTGTGCCATAAATGGAGAGAAATGTGTCTGGATGGCACTACATCTGGGCATATGAAGCCCGGTTTAAAATAGCAGAAAAATATTTGTTGGGAAATATTTACATTAACGAAATGACATCTTTAAAAAATCCTTTTAAAAACAAAACCATCCAATGATTTTACAGTAACGCAGCTGCATTTGCCACCTGCTGTCAGTCTGAATTCTTTGCAAACGGTTCTCTTTTACTCACTTGATTGTACTTGGTCCAACATGGATAATTCTTCCGGAATCATCCGGATGGAAGTAGATCCAGTCCGATTCAAGTGAGCAGCACTTCATGTCCTGGATTCCATTTTTAGCCTTCAGAATGAAGAACAGCAAAGAGGATTACTGAACATGCTTGTCAGAATGTCTGTGTTCAGTTAAAAGCATCATTTACAGAGAGACTCATGAGCTGTGTTCTCAGTGACCAGAGAAAGAATGATATTCTCATTATGCATTTGATATGAGTAGTTAGATGGGTGACTAAATCAATAAATGGGTATCACAGTGTATTGTCTGGAGACCATTCCACTTACATAAATGAAACAATATTATACTCCATTATCCTTCAAATTCTGTGTGCTTTAATTTGATTCAAAACATATGCACGATGTATCTTGACGAGCATAGGTTACACAATCACACGTTTCCACTGAAAGGCGAATGGACTGGCTGCCAAATACATCTGCTGAAGCCTAGGTCCCAAAACAGCTGATCTATTTTGAGAAGGACAAATGTTCTGCACCTGAAAATGCTTAGGAAAAAAAAACCAACAGGGAAAAAAGACAGATCCTGCTAAGAGTTTAGCTCCTCCCAGTCAAGGTAGAATGAGGTCATTACCAGGGAACCATCCCAGAGGGAGCAGATGTGATGGGTTCCTTGGTGTTTCTTGTTGTTTGGGGTGAAGATGTAATGCCATGGGTGGCCCCCAATCTGAATGCCGTTATTAAAGCAGGACACTTCGAATAGCACAGGGAAGCAGCCTGTGGGATCAGGTAAAGGCCATCGATCAGGAGTCTGAGAGACGCCATGAGTTCTACAATATTTTAGCAGCGTTGCCAGATGTAGCGTTCTCCTCACCGTTGATGTGTATGTTCACAGGTATGCCGAAGGGGGGTTCTCCCACTGTTCCCCTGACCCCGTTCCACTCGCACTGCTCTCCAAGAACCACCTCCTTTGTCGTGTACTGAGAACAACGATCATAACCCCTCAATGCTGTGCACGCCATAAGGTTTTACTTAAGTGAGAAACAAGCATTCACACCATCGCAAAAAGCTATGCTGTTTTTAACTGATTATCAAAAATACAAATCACATGAACACTCTTGAGAACACTGTTATTCATACCTGCCCTGACCCCTGTGGGAAGTTCATTGCCTCAGTAGTGGAAAGAACTTCCCACAGGGGTCAGGACAGCAGAATCACACGCCATCTTCCAACGCAGACTGAAGACCCACTTCTTCAGACTCCATCTTGGTTCCACCTTAATCCCCACCCCCTACCTCCTGTGTCTTTACTTGTGGTATCACTATGTGTTGTAAGTACTGAAGATCAAATCATTTTAAGTGCATTTAGGTGCATTGCCTAGTTTCAGATTAGCACAGGATAACTTGTGGTAATGCTTGAATGGTGTTGTGCTTTTGCACTCACTGCTCTGGGTGTATTATTAGTATTGCTGACACTGTTGCTTGTTTAACATGGAAAGATAAACTTCTGTTCTCTTGTGCTAGAAGTCACTATGGATAAGAGTGTTTGTGAAATAAATAATGTAATGTAATGTAATACGTATTTTAAGAAAGCAGAAAGGTCTCATTACCAACTTCAAGGACCATGGCAGTCAATGGTCAAAGGGGAAAAGACGCCGAAGCATTTCCAGACACAGGTACACATCATTGGTGCAAAAACTCCCTTGATGATACCCAGTGCTTACCTTCTGTACAACGTTTTCAAAACTGTATAGCCTCACCACCTTAGAACTGTGGGAAACTGCCAGCACTCCTTGAGTCAGAATCACGTCCACAACAGTGGTCCCAAACACCTACAGACACGGAGAGCACGGGGTGATCTAGCTGCAGCTTACACCAACACCCACCCACTGACATCTGCAGTGTTATTTGAGGGGACGGAAACAGCCGTACCCTTTTGTTGATTTCCAGAATGCCCACGAGTTCCAGGGGTGCGACTTTAAACACAGCCAAGTACATCAGAGTAGTCTGATCAAGGCCTGCCTTTGAGGGTAGAGAAAGAACACATTATTATCATCTGCATTATGTGTTGTTCCTGTCTGTTGTTTTTACCTGATTCTCATCCATCATACTCCTACAAGTTGATCAGGCGTTACCCACTGCAGTTTTTTTTCCTTTATTCCCCATGTCTGATTATAAAGAACTTTTAAACCTTTATCCTGTGCAGTGCTTGTGTTTGTGAAAGGTGCTCTACAAATTAATTCCTATTGACACTGTTACTATCATTGTTATTATTAATTTAAAGACATCAGATAGCAGACAGCAATGTTATCGAATAGCTTTAATCTCAAACAGTCTCTCTGTGCTACTGTATGGCTGCTGGAGAGAACGAACACAGCTGTGAAATATGACTGAAAAACTCTCAACTCCTGAAACTACCAAGGAGAGAATACGGGGTGGAAGGGTAGTGTAGTGGTAAGGAGCAGGACTCGTAACTGAAAGGTTGCCAGTTTGATTCCCCGCTGGGGCACTGCTGCTGTACCCTTGGGCAAGGTACTTTAACCCACAACTGCCTCAGTAAATATCCAGGTGTATAAATGGATAACATGTAAAAATTGTAACCTGCGTAAGTCACTCTGGATAAGGGTGTCTGCTGAATGCCAATAATGTCATGTTAATGAGGTCAAGGATCATCATGAGAGGACCGCAAGTCTCTGAACTCTCCAAACATTTGGGTATCCTCTACCTGTCTTGCCATGGCCGTCTGCTTATTCTGGAGAGACTTGATGTAGAACGTTTCCTGAGGGACATCCCACCCAAGGTATCTGTCAAGGAAAAAAAAAGCCTGTTGGCTTTTAAAAGCCCACCATGTAGTGTTTTAAAGGCAGAAGGCATGCACTGTAACACTTTCACTTCATCATTAGATAATATAGGCTATTTACTTACTTTGTTGTGTTTGCAAAGTTGTTTTGTTGTTGAATTGAATAATGGGTTGAAATGATGAGTGACTCCCATAGAACATTATTTCAAAACATAATTTTAATGTTTAACCCCAAACCCCTTGTTCCAATTCAAACCTGAGTAGACTGCAAATGGAGAGGTTTTCAGAGACAATATGAATCATGATGTACTGCATGCACACTATCTGACATTGCATGGGTCATTAATAATTATAAACTGAATGTGCATAGAAAACCAAAGGTTCACAACAATTCATACAGATGAGAGATCATTTACATATACATATAAATACCACTGAATAGACCTTTCTGGATTTGAATGGCTGATTTTCAGTTCCAAACTACAAATCCAGTTAAGAAAATGTGCTAACCTTGCACATTTAACAGACCAAAAAAAAAAAAAACTCAGTAGCCCGTGACTCCAGCACCATGCTTACGGGCGCATCATCCTGACGCAGCGAAAATGTCTCTCATTTTGGCCCGGCGCACAGCACACAGTCCTGTGAGTCATCAGACAGCTGGCATGCGTACATGGAAAAAAGACCCCACCCTTAAACTGAAAACACGCCAGCAGCAAAACTGACACAACGCTAACTGCTGCCCGAGGAGCGAAACGGACACAGCGCGCTTCTAAACTGAACTCAGTTACCTGAACTTGTGATGTTGAGAGAGGTAAACTCTCTGCAGCTGCTCTCCTGTATCTATTGAGAAGCGATATAACCAGTTATCGGCAGACAGTGCCAGGAGACATGGTTTCTGGTCAGAGGGCTGAGGCAGTGTTTTGCCCTGTAAAGATAAACAAGAAGATAAAAAATACAAACTGAATACATGCCCAATGATGTAACTACCTGTTTTGAACTTCCTATGCACAGCCATAAGGAGTGTTGTTGCTGGTTTGGTACAATACTGCCACCTGGCTTTGAGCGGAAAAAGAAGGTAATGTCATGACCCGGATCAGAAGCTGGATTTATTTCCAGACGTTTTCTCCAACTTCTAAGGAATTCTCATGCTGTGAAAGTTTGTGATGGAGCAGACTTTGACTGGACAGATATGTTCCTCCGGTCAGCATGTGCAATGCTAATTGGCTGGAACCCAGCAAGTCTAGGCCCACTTTGTTCACATACTTACGGTCTCAAAGCAGAAATAAAAAGACATGATATAGTGACCGGAAACCAAATCCACTGAAACACACTGCTGTGAGTACTTAGGAGCCGAGAGGTTCAAATCTGGTCTGCAATTCTAGAATTTAGGATTGAAAATTGGGGCCCATTGTTACAGAAACTTCAAAGCTCCTCTGCAAGGACTCCTTAACTCCTGTGTGTCATACTTCCCTCCCAGATATCAACACACTTAAAATTAATGTAAGAATGTAAAAAAGAGTTAACTTACAAGGGAGCACTGGCACAGTAATGCATCTTCCAACTTCTCCACCTTAGTGCATTTTGGTAATTCATAGAGGTGTTGTGGTTTTGAAGGGATGCTGGAAATACAGAACAATCTTTGTGGTTCGGCTTGTACACAAGTTAAACTATATTACCACAATTAAGCATTAAATGAACACAGGCTTGCAAAGGGTATTCGAATAGGTACGCAAAACATGAATTTGCAAGTGAAAATACTAAGTCAAATGATGTTCAAATCAAGGACATTACCTACTGTAGCAGCACCGGTAATTGTCCAAGTAAATTCTCCCACACTCGTATGCGATCGGAGACTTGGACTGCCTTGTCCAGACTTTTATGAATTCAGTGGTGTCCTACAGACAAAAAATTACTGAACTTCTTTTTGCATCTGTGTGCAAAACATTGGGAATATTGAGCACGTTTAACCTAGCTAGGATATAAATACCTGAAGAACAATTTGCCGAAGCAGATTCATATTTTTTCTGAGCAATGTTCCGGCATCATTGGAAAAACGTCCAATTTTCCTCGACTGCATGTAGATGCCGGCATTTTTTCTTGCTGCTTGCGCGTGTGACCTCGCTCGGGGGCGCGCCAGGTTAACTGACTTGCGTGATGGGGGTTCCGAGCACGCTGCGAAACTGGAGTCCATCTCGAACCCGGGACGTCAGATATTTCTCATAAAATCACAGAAACAAGTCAACCTGTACGTATGTGAAACTGAGAGGTACGTAGCTAATGTCATGGATAAAGTGTATATATTGCTACTAGTAGTTCTACCCATAACTAATTAGCAAGTATCGACTGTTGACAACTCTATGCGGCTGTTAAATATAAAACCAGAGTACCTAGTCAGCATTGTTGTAGGCAGCTAATACAAGTAGCTTTCGGTTCATAATTTTAGCTAGTAAACCATCGATAACTAGCGAAATTACTTGCTAGCCGGCGACAAACACCGATTGAATGTGGCTAACATTGGCTAGCAAGCTAACTAATTCCAAGGTTAGCTGATTAGCTGGCAATGCCGTTTAGGAATTAGCTTGTCGGCTGGCCAGGCTGATATCTTTGTTATGGCCCTATATTATTATATCCATTATTAAATTAGCTTACGATATCACACGGCTTGTTGGCACCACTGACAGTGATGAATTTTGTGTTCAGGTCATTGAATCCATAGCCGCTAGCTAACTATCCTCAGCCGCTGTGTCTGCAGAACACATTGTAGTTTTGTGATGGCCGGAAGTGCTTCGGTTGCTGTCTCCATGTTGATGCATGCTGGAACATGTAGTTTAGCAGTGGGTCGTCCTTTGTGGAATAGGGACCAAAGCCCATGGTTCATTTCAAGCTACGAAATTTGCAATACCCTCCCAGTAATTTGACTTTCTGATTAGCAGCAGATTCTCGTTGGAGTTCAGTTTGCAGTTCCGTTCTTCTGTAGTTAGAAGTAACAAGTATTTCCGAAAGTCTGATTTCCAATACAGCATTTACTTGTGTCAAATAAGGAAAAATGGCGGCGCCCGTGAGCAAAGAGGACTGAACTGAATAGAATATTGGCAAAGCCTAACATAGGCTGAAGTGGTTGTGGGTGTTTCAGGGAAAAACACTGATGGAGAGGTGTACACGCATTGTATTTTCTCAAGTCAGATATAAATTAAGTCGGTATGAACAATGCTTTTCGTTTATATGTACTTCTATACATGTATACATACATATAGACCTATATACACATATGCATATTCATAGATATACATACATAAACATATATTACACTGACAAATGTAAGTGTCACTAGGTAATTTCACGTCTTTGTCCTTGCCTCCCTTACAAAGTTGAACTGTAATTTCAGAAGCTGTGGAGTGTACATGCATGGTTCTGGTATCAAAAGAAACAGTACAGTTATTAAGCACACTTAATCAGAATCAGAAGTTTTACTCACCTCTAAATATTGTGGATTATGTGTACATAAAAGTATAAGTATACATGTATACAATTTCCATCCTAAAAGAAATGTAATCATCTTAATTGCAATCATCAATTTGTACACATAGATCCACAGAAACAATATCAGCAAGTGGATTGCATTCAAAATAGAAAGTTTCATTTTATAGCTATATTAGATATACTGTAGGAGTTGACAAAACTGTAAATTTAAAAACATGGAAAATTGCTTGGAAAACTTGTCTACATAATGCTCATTTCACAGTGACTACAAGATTCATACATACAGACCTAGGTTATATATTTGTCTTTACTGTAGAAAAACACATGATAAGAAGTAGAAACCAATGCGAAGCTCACAGCCAATTCCAGGGGCCGATATAGTCTCTTTCATATGTGAATTGCCTGTGGAAGATCTGCTTGTTTGAGAGCAAAGCTCATCCGAGCCATTTTCTTTCTGTCCTCCATCTTGTGTATGCAGCATGAAAGGAATCCATCTTTCATTGAGCGGTGGAATGCGATTGTGAGGGATACCTCTCATTAGTTGGCAAAAGACTTTGAGGTCTGAGATTTCAGCATTGATTGAAGTGAGCTGGGAAACTTGGTTCTGGTTAAAAAGTAATTCTGTTTGCCATCACCTTCATTGATAGCGAGGGTTCCTACGGTTTCTATGGATTTTCAACCGGCCAAGAGGAAGACCTTTGCACATAAGCAACCACAGTGAAATTAAAGAATTTTTAATTTAAAACAAAGTTTTATATTTATGCAATTAAATGATTATTTTTTCCTATGATGTTAGGCCTTTTATTGTTGTACAAGCATATAAGCATGTTCCTGCATATAGCTGAGAATTCAGACTTTAGTATCATCATACAATATTGAGAAAAATAAGACCAGAAACACTTTACAGCAGGATGATGACAGTTAAACAAATTAAAAATAAGAGGACATTTTGACCGGTTTTATCTGATTTTTCTAAACAATGGAATGAAATTTCTAACAGGTATAATTATAAATTCTCAGAGTATTGTTGCCTGAAAGGTAGATCTTTGAGGTGATTTCAGCATTCCTTTGCTAAACTGTGAGCAAACAGTGCTGCCACTTTATCTGGATCCCTCAGCCTGCCAGTCGTAGTCTTTATACTTTACATTTAAAGCAAATTGTCTCTTGGTTGATTAGTAGCTCCAGATAATGAACTGTATTGTCTGTTGTTCAAAGAATTGGCGACTTTCTTTTACGATTGTAACTGACCTCTCCTGGTCTGACACTGTTGCTCGTTTAAATTGCACGGATACACTTAGAAATCGCTCTGGATTAGAGTGTCTGCTAAATGCATGTAATGTAATGTAATGTAATGAGGGGCGGCAGTGTAGCATAGTGGTTAAGGAGCAGGACTCGTAAACGTAAGTTTGCCGGTTTGGTTCCCCACAGGGGCCCTGCTGCTGTACCCTTGGGCAAGGTACTTAACCCACAGTTGCCTCAGTAAATATCCAGCTGAATAAATGGATAACGTTGTAAAAACCTGTAATTGATGCGAGTCATTTTGGATAAGAGCGTCTGCTAAATGCCAATAATGTAACGACAATGAGATGATAAATTGCTGAAATGGCAGAAAAGCACCCAGGTGAGTTTTGATGAAGTTTTTTTGTCTTGTCTTTTTTCAGTGAGGAGTGGGGATGCGAAGGGCAGGTCGTCTGCCCCTTGCCTCCGTGGTGAGGTCTCTGTTAAGGGTCCCATGCCGGCCGAGCAGCCGAGAGGGCAGGCCCCCAGCTCCCCTGGGGGCGAGGATACTGACCAACCCTGACCACATCTTCCAGCATAACATGTGGTACGTCAGCATCAGCCACCACAGGCACAGGGTTTCTCAAAGAACAATTTTTTACATCCACATTATTATGTATTAGTTGATGAGGCAGTGTGGCATAGTGGAAAGGAGCAGGGATTGCAACCAAAAGGTTGTTGGGTCGATTCCCCACTGGGGCACTGCTGTTGTTCCCTTGGGCAAAGTACTTAACCCACTAATGCCCTAGTAAACATCCAGCTGTATAAATGGATAATATGTATAAATTGTAGACTGTGTAAGTCGCTCTGGATAATGAGTGTTTGCTAAATGACAATAATGTAAATATTTCTGTTTTAATTCACTCAAGCATGGAGGAGAAGCTTCACCTGTCCCCTACAGTAATGTTTGTTTAACCATCAATTCCTTAAATGTGTGTATGACGATCCCTGTCTCCCCGATTTTAAGCTTTATCAATATGTGAGGTCATTTCAATTGGCTGCGTCCAAATCAGTTATTTGTTCAGTTGTAATTGTAACTGTGCAACAGTTGTAATTGTTGGAAGTCAATCTGTCTGTGTGTAATTGTAGCTGACCAGACATTGGTTAATAAGACACACCTGCCTTGTCAGAGGTACGTTAAATGCGGGTGTGTAGCTGCTGCTAAAGGCTGTCTTTTTCAGCAGTTTGCTGCTGTAGTGCGTATGCAGAAGCCTGGGTTTTTTTTTTTAATGTATAATAAATTATTTGTCTTTCATGATTTGTACTCCTGTGTTTTTCGTGGGAAGCGCTGGCTGTGTGGCTTCTCCTCACTGATATAATAATGTTGTGTACTGTACATAGCAGATATGCACAGAAATAGAAAAGGCATATTCTGTTCACCTCGTCTTGCACATTACTGGTGGAGCTGAATACTGATTCCTTCCCAACTAATCCTTTTTTGTTTTGTGCGAGACTTTGCCGCGTTGAATGCCTGGATACATTATTTCATGGTGATTTAACAGACTGAAGCTGTGTGAATCCACCGTGTTTTTATTGAGGAGTTGGGATTCTCTCTCGCAGGGATCATGTTCAGTGGTCAGAGGAGGATAAAGAGAATGCACGACAGAAAGTGGAGAAAAATTCCAGTGTAAGGATACCGCCAGAGGAACAAGGTGAGCTGAGGTCTGGAGCAGTATGAAACCGATGATTCTGCAATCAGTCGGCCAGTCAGTCTAGTCCAAAAAATGTATTTGATAGTGTATGTGTATGTGTATGTGATTAGTGTGTGTGTATATTTTTATATCTGAAACTTGGTCTTTTACAGCATGAAGGATACAAAATAAATCCACAGTATGACATGTATTTAAAACAGAGCAAAAGTGAATATGCACACATAGAGATATAGAGTATGTACCAAAAAAATAGTGTGTACAAAAAACCAAAATCGCATTTATTTTTTTGCATTGAGTCACAGATTACAGCTCATGCCCAAAGTTTCCCACTGAACATTGTAATCTCAAGTGGAAGACATGAATTACTGAATGAACAAATTCGTCCTGGCAGAGCCACTTCTGTTTTGGGAAAGCGCAAATGATGTGGGTGGTTGGTAGCAGTTTTTATTGCTATTTAGTAGACTTTGCTTAACCTTGTTGCACATTAATTGGGGAAAGAAAGAGACACAGAGACCTGGTGAATATCCTACTTTTCTGACTGGCCACTTGTTCCAGCCTAGTTTTGTTATGAACTAAGTTATGTTATGAACTATATTTCCTAATGTACACACCAGATGGGAAGAAGTGACTCTTTGTAAAACAGACTTTTAACAACTGTAAAATACTTTGATCGACATTAATGAAGTGGAGCATCTGCAAGAACAGCATACTCTTCAGTAATTTGTTGTACTTTGATTTGGTGCACAAATTTCAGGTGGTTCAGCTTCACTTATTCCCAACTCCTGCATATTTGCAAACTGTTCTCTCTATCCAGATGCTCACACAGGTGATTTTGGGTTGCATAGGTGTTTTATTTTCCTAAAATTCAAAGCCATCTAGGTGGACCTAACGCGAGAACAAAGCCATGCAGGTCTGGGTATGTAATTCAGAGTGAACTCTTTCTCTGTGGCGTCACTCCTCTCACTTTTTTCTACTTGCAGTGAATTATGACCGAAATGCCCATTTGTACTGGGATGGGTTTTACGAGATGCATCAGAACAAGTTCTTCAAGGATCGGACCTGGCTGTTCCAGGAGTTTCCCGAGCTCCTGTCGGCCGGGCCCGCTCCGCCCTGCGGGGGGGCGTCCGCACCCCAGTTGAGGGACACAGCCGAGGGCGAGAGCCTGGGCGACTGTGAGGGAGGGGGGAGGAGAGAGGGGGGAGAGACGGGGAGCCAGGCCGGCGCTTTCCCCGGCAGTGAGGCAGACTTCAGGATCTTAGAGGTACGTTCCGCATCCCCCCTTTTTTCCAAAAGATTGCCCCTGCTGGCTGTCTTTTGCGTTGGGTGTAAGGCTGAGAAACGGAGAAACGCAGGGATAGGCTGAAATCTGTCCTGGATCGGCCCACTGGAAGTCTCTCAGCATTGAAATTGTCTCTCGACTGGGTCTAAAACGGATAGCGAGTGTGAGTGAGTAATGAAACCGAATGTAATAGCCTTTGCATGGTAATGTAGGGTTTTTATGTTATAACAGGATTTTAAGGCTAGGTGTTTATTAGCATGACTCACTGTCTTGTTAACGACTCGTCTGGATGTTTTTGGACTGCGGTTAAGGGGTGCTTGTACAAAACTCAATTTTCTTTTCCTAGGTCGGATGCGGTGCAGGCAACAGTGTGTTTCCCATCCTCAGTTCCATTAAGTAAGTATGAAAAACTAACTGCCGCTCTGTGCCACCAAGCCATGGGCTGTAATAATGCCTGATATTCTATGCATTGACCAGGTAGGCAGCTTGGCTGTGCTTCTCGTTCAGAGTTTGGTCTCTGCCTTTGTTGATGCTTTAAGTGTCGTAACTTGCTGGCGTGTTATGAACATTCTTGAAGGGTGTGGTCTAAGATGGGACATCTCTAGCTAGCATAGTGACGTACACAGTAAAGGAAACCTCCTAGATGCAGGACAGAGGGGATGTTGGAGATATATTGGCCATAATATGGAGTATCTGTGGTATTGCTTTGCTGCATTTCTGCTTAATATGTCTGAACAGTGTATGACAGGGTAACATGCTTGCATCTGCAGTACTGTTGTATTAGAAGTCCATCCCCTTACAGTACATGTCTTCAGCACTCATGACTTATTCAAAACCCCCTCTTCCTGCAGTCTCATATGAATATTAACTGTGTGCAGTTTCTATTCTGCGTGTATTTTCCCTGAACTTCCCTTGTTCCCTTGCTCTGATAATGACAGTTATTGATTGATGATGCCCAGGTATGGGTGAAACCTGTAAACGTAGATAACTGAGAATAAGCAGCTTTTCACATGCGAGTTGAGTGTAGTGTGACATTATAAATGCAGTGTACAGTACTTAGCCAGCTTAGCGGAGGGCTCAAAATGGCTGTGGGGGAAAATGCATTCTGTAGCAGCAGTCCACACATGGTGATGAAGGAGAGCAGAAAGCCGCTCTCTCTGAATATCAAGGGCCATAAAATGAGGTCATGTCAGAACGGCCCGTGTTTATCTTACGGTAGACATGATAAAGCCCTCTATTCATGCCGGGGTTTGTCACCATTGTGCTCCCACCAGCTCCACAACAGGAGCTTTTGAGCCGATGCTGAATAGCCGCAAACAAGCAAATATTCTGCATTTCGCAAGAGAAATCCTGCTTATGTTTAATGTGTCATTCATGCTATGGCCATCTATGTGGCCTACTATGTCATTTAATGCAAAATTGCCCAGCTGTGTGTTTTACAGGCATTGTGGCTACAGGAGTGGTGTGTTTGCTAGCTGGCACGCATCCTATGACGTATATTTCCCTGAAATATCCAGGGAGTAGGTCATCCTTCCATTTTTGAATCACATGGTCTGGGCTAATCATTAAGCAAGGTGCCTCTTTATTTAAATCACAGGTGTAGTTAAACATAAGGCCCCTGTCCTTAAACCTTTCGGTGTTGAAGGTATTCAAATGTTTCCCCACACCGTTTGCATATTTGTAATGCCACACAGGGGAAAAAAGAAATCTCTACTGGCCTGTGAAACCGCAGCTTTTGGATCTGAGTCAACAAGGAACTCTGTTTAGTTTTTTTTTGAGCAGATTACTAATGGATGAATTCCAAAGGCAACTGATACTGTAATAACGCTGTGAAGGAGGAAAGGTGTGTTATCGGCTGTGACGGGGGAAAAATGTTATATTGGCTGTTGTGCAGATGCTACCCAAATTCCATCCACATCAGTGGCACTCCAAATGAAGCGTTTGTGTAACATTAAGCCGCTTATGAGGGCGTTATACTCCGAGAATCAATCGCATAAATGTCACAGAGGCCTAAATAACTACTTTGTCAAATATAGCGTGCATGCGGATTTGAATAAATTCTAGTTTTCCTACGAGCTGTTACCTCAGCAGTTGTCACTGAGGTAAATGTCCTCAAGTGAGTTTTAAATCTTCCTCCAAATTCCTCTGCATTACAAAGTGCGTGCAAATGAAGTGAACTGATGAAATATTGATTTCTGCTAAATGTTACAGCTGGAACAGCTGCCCAATAATGAATGAAGCATCGCCTTTAATGCTTGTACAAGGCTATCAGGTTTTGTAATACATGGTCCTAAGAAGGGGGAGCCTCTTCAGATCATTTTGCATCGGACATTGTTGCTCTGCCCGAGGTTAGTTTAGAACATAAGAAATAAACATACATTGACATTTGATTGATTTAGATCAAAGATACCAGTCAACGTCACCTTATTGCGTAGCACAGTCTAGCTTTTGTAAAATGCAGAAACAGGAAGTCCTGCATGCAAATTGCATGGAAAGTAATTTAAATGAACATGGCTGGTTTGGCGCAGTCTTGTTTTATTGCTCGTGTCTTAGCTGGGTCTGTCACTTCATGGCTCTGGCGTTGCTGCTTGCCCAGCCACACATGTCGCATGGACGCTGTTCTTTGTTATTCTGAGTGTTTATTTTTCTGAATGAACAGCCTGACGTGAAACGGACTGATCTTGGATTAGCCACTGTATACAGAGGCCGGTTGCCAGCGTGTGACATCACCCTTCACGGGAACATTTTGTCCCCAAGATTTTGGCAGGGACAGGAGAAAATGTGTGTGTCGTGGGTTTTTTTTTTCCACCCTCTAGTTAATGTGGAGGAAGTCTTTACCTCCCCTTGACCTCCCTGCTTAATTTTTTTGGAAATGTATCCTCAGTTTAAGAGGGCAGGGCCTTTCCTCACTGCTGTTGGGTATGAGTTTCTTTCTGGACCCACAGTTGCAGGGTGATGTGGTAAAGCCGTGCTTTCCCCTGTGTGAGCAGCCTGACTTTGAGTGTCAGTGGGCGGGGCTTAGAAAGGATTATGAAAGACTTCCAATCACTGTTTACACGCCAGTCAGATGTTTCTGTATTTATTTTTACGTATTGTAACGATGTCTGGTTGTACATCTGACTATCATGGTCTGGCCTGCAGGACTTAACTGACTTAATCACATGCTTTGGTCTTACCCAGTGCCGAGTAGGAATTTGGCCTTTTCCCTCAGAGCCTTTTTGTTATATGAGGCAATCGCGGCTCGCCCAAATCCATCCGCAGTGTTTGGCCTGTGACTCCAGCTCCGTTCCTCCTGGGGACCGTACGGTCACCGTGTATGAGGGGAAACACTAGCTCTTCCCCTCTGGACTGCTAGCTAATGGGCTCGTTCCATTGCTTTAGAAACCTGCCCATCCCGTCCCTTCTCACATTTTTTTTCTTCTTCTTTTTAAAAAAAAAAGTCTTAATGGATGTGTGTTATACCTCGGCAGCCTCTGGCATTCTTTAACCCTTTGGAGACACTTCCTTTTCCCTCCAGTGTCCAGCCCATGTTTCCTCTCTTCCCTCTTTTTCCCTTCTTTTGTATTCATTGTCTAATATGGCCTACTGACCTGCTCCTCAAATGTCTGTCTAAAATGGATGCCATGTTAAAAATTGCAAGCTGTGTAAGCTGTGCTGGGCAAGAGCATCTTCTAAGCAGCTGTAATGCAGTGTAATGTAACGTCTCTGCCCCTGTCACTGAGCGTGTTTCTCTTCCTGAAGCTCGGGGACGTTCCTCTACTGCTGCGACTTCTCCCCACGCGCCGTCCAGCTGGTCAAGGTGAGCGACGACCCTCTGCAATGTGCCTCTTTGTTGCCCCCGGCGACAGCCGCACATCCTCCCAGCTGCCCCTCCCACTGTGAGAATGGGAGTCAACTCCGAAATCGCTGCTCGTTGTTGGCAGTGACAAAGGACCTTCAGTTAAGGAATCCCAGTGTGCGTGTCTTTTATTAGCGCACCCACGCAAAAATAGTGTGTTGCATGTTTTGATGTGCAGATGCATGCAAGAGGTAAGCCTCCAGAGCTATTGAGTGCAAGCTGGAGTTAGATAATTCATTTTATGAAAGAACGTCTTCATGTTTAATCTATTTCCATTGTAAATGGAATCAACGGCTTTCGTTACAAAAACAGTACCAAAGCTGATTTTTTTCCCCATATTTTTATGGCCCATGAAAAGAAAATAGTGGTTTTTATTTAGCAGTTAGAGTACTGTGAGTCCCAGAACAAATCCAAACCTGGCATGATTTCTCTGTTTTTCTTCAGAATGTAAAATTTTAAATGAGGGAACCCAAATCCTGTGAAAGACATAAAACATTATGAAAGAGGAAATTACAGACAGACTCATACCCTCAGCCTGGAGGAGAGGGTTGTGTGTGATTTTTTCCTCTTTCCGAGGAGGGGCAAACACGGTTAAACCCCGGCTCCTCTGCCCCTATTGTGCCGATTCACAGTCACGTTGCCACCGACATGTCATCCTGTCAAAATGGCTGCCAACTCTGTCTGCCTGCTTCACAGCCCAGCGGACATTTGATGCTCTTGGAATGCCGGGCCTTTTATCAAATGGCAGCAGCCAGCGAGCTGACTGACTTCATTACTGAGCAGCAGTCCTGAGGGGAACGCTGTACTCATGTTGAATAGCAGGAGCTAAACCCCTCAGTGTAAAAAATCCTACTGTAAGTGCCTGTGTGGGCTCCGTCGGTAGGTACGAACCGAACACTACAACCCCCCCCAAAAAAAAAAAAAAAAAACGGATATAACGGGGTTAGCCATGAGAACGATACACATTTTTGTTACGTAGGATATAGAGGTTGTGCATTGAAAATAAAATCCACATATAGGTAAACCTAATAAGGAGTCTTGACACGTTTTCAATGCAAAGTGTGCACAATTGCTTTAAACAGTAGGGTTATATATTGTCATGTGTGAAATCTCTGGTACAAAATTGCAGATGAGCTTCTTAATCCGTTTTTTTTTGTGTGTGTGTGTGAGCAGGCGCTCTGGGTGTTTTCTGAGTAGGTTCTGTTTTGGGCATTTTCTAGTGGTGATTTACTTTTTTTAAGCTCCTGCTATAACAACGTCTCTGGGTATGCTGCTCAGTTTCCATAGAAACCCATCTCATGACTTGAAATCAGGTTATCTGTGTGCAGGTGCATAAGGGTATTTGTACTTTCTTACATTTTTTTTTACCCAAATGGAATTGGGCTATTGATGTAATCTCAGAGCAGCTGGGACAAAATGAGACGGAGTATAGACACATTAACCTCCAAACCTCAATCGCGACTCCCCTCTTTTTAACAGTCATTCCGTGTGTGAGATATGAAATATTCAGCTTTTTCTTTCGCGGCTCCTTAAGTTATTTATTTATGCAGTTTTGTTGATGAAAAACCCAGCGAATGCTTTATGGGAAGTTCTCTCCTCCGCCATGTCCTTTTTCCACTGTGCTGCAGAGGTCGATAAGCATCTGAACAATCTCTATCATTTGGTTAAGCAAATGTTTTGTGTGATTAAGGGGTTGGTTTGAATCTGGTGTTTTTTTTGTGATGTGCACACAGCCAAATTTCATGAGTATGAGCCCTATGAAGAGACTTATTCTTACGGAGGCTGTTGAGCTAAAGTATTGTTTGAGGTGAGAGAATCACACACGGTGCCATTTTCCAGCCTTGCCTGAATTGCCCTTTCCAGTTGTTCTTGAGATGTTGTTCTCATGTGCAGTGGATGCAGAGGTGTTTTTTTTTGCTTCCTTTGACACTCATAGAAGGGCGCTGACTTGAAACAAAGAAACCAAAAAAAACATCTCAGTGTACACTACACACGGCAACACTGAAACTCACAGGAAGGGGGCTTGCTTAAAATAGTGTTGCCAATGCTAAGGTGTACTGAATGCTAAGGTGTTATTTAGGTACCTTTGTTTTAAGTCACCCCCTCTGAGTATCAGTGTTCCTCTATGCAGTGGATGTTTAGGTGTTTTTTAGGTTTCTTTGTTTTAAGTCACCCCCCCCCTCTGAGTATCAGTGTTCCTCTATGCAGTGGATGTTTAGGTATTTTTTAGGTTTCTTTGTTTTAAGGCATCCCCCTCCTCTGAGTATCAGTGTTCCTGTGTGTAGGGGACGTTTAGGTGTTTTTCAGGTGCTTTGTTTTATGTCGACCCCCCCCGCGCAGGCCCACCCCGCCTATGACCCATCTCTGTGTCACACCTTCGTTCAGGACGTCTGCGAGGAGGCCTCCCTCTTTCCCTTTCCACCCGGGAGCCTCAACGTCATCCTGCTGATCTTCGTCCTCTCCTCCATCCACCCCGAACGGTAGGTGAAGGTCAGGGAGGACAAAGTCTCGTTCATCACCTGCCGCACCCCTCCCCTCCACTCCAGTCCCCTCCCCCAGCTTTGTCTGCACCTCATTATACACTACCCCCCACCCCCACCCCCTCATGTGGATATGTGTGCTGCCTCATTGTCTCATCCAATAGAGGTGCGCTCTAAACCAGCCATTTCTACATCTATATGGTCTGTGGTGAAAATTGAAAATCAAGGGCCATTTAAGTGAAAGGAGGCAACATCAGCGCTTGGATGTGAGCTGAAGGCTGGTGTTGAGCAAGCACACGCTGCGCTGCGACTGACCGTTTAACTCCGGGCTATTCTCACGGATGGCCAGTGTGGGCTGGCAGCGAGGTGGGACTAGCCCCTGCAGACACCATAACGTTGCCGTGTTTGGTGCGCTACACCGTAGGAGGGTCAGGCGGATGATCACTTCACAAGAAGGAGAGGAGAGAGAGAGACCCCCTTTTCTGTGCCTGTAACAGCGTCGGGTCACATATTTCATGCCAAAGGTCCTTTCTGTTTGTGATCTCCTCGCTTCCGCTGAGATCGAACCCGGCCCCTCGAGCCCTCTTTGCGGAGACCGCTCGGCGTGCCGCTCTTTGTAATGAGCTGTGACATTTCACTTCGCCCCCAAAAGCCTCCGGTTGGAATCAGCTGATTGGAATTCTGGATGCGGATTGGCCGCCAGCCAGCTCTCACAGCAAGCCATGATGGCTTTTATTCTGTTCTGTCATATTTTTTGATTGCGCGTCCCCCCCCCTCCCTCAGACAAATGAACAGGGTGGAGCAGTTCCACAGCCATGTCATGTCTTTTACCTGCAAGCAAAAAAATATATATATATACTGAAACTGTAGAATTTCACATACGCTTGACGTGTTCTGCTTTCACACACCATAGATTTACTGACATCACTTTGTAATAAGGTGCCTTGTGTATATCCGTGTCTTTATGCATATGGATATCCACATTTCCACTTGGTTATGGGCCAGTAGCAGTGCAGACCCCCAGTATCCTAGACAGAGTGGCTTGGCTCATTTGAGCCAGTGTTTTGCACTCCCTGTTCATTGGAGAAGCAATTACTTGTAGATATAAAGAGGACAGAGCCCCCAGAATGTGACCATAGCCGTGAATCCTATCTAGCACTCATATAGTTCTCTGGCAGGCACCCTGTCCTCTCTCTTCTTCCCAGGTACAGATGGTAATTGTATTTCTGTACAGATGGAAAGAACAGTCGCACTTTTGCCCCTCCCGACATGACTTAATATTGTGTTGTTATACCGATATGTCGGTTTATGGAGTGACTGTTTCCGTGTAGCACTGACTGAGGCATCTTTACAAGCTCACAGTCGGCCTCGCTGCAAGATTCTGAACAGAAAACGAGGACGTAAAATCGATAAAAATGCTCTGCAAAGAAGGTCTTAAAACTGCTCGTTAAATATTTCAGACGCATACTTAATCCATTTTATCGTTTTCCACCACAAATAAAATCTCTTATTTTTCCCTTCTTTTGTCGGCAGAATGCAAGGAGTTCTGAATCGGCTCAGCCAGTACCTCAAGCCTGGAGGGATGTTCCTGTTTCGAGACTATGGCAGATATGACTTGTCGCAGCTTCGGTTTAAAACAGGTAGTTTTTCCCAGCATTGTTCCAGGTGCATTTGCAATACAGGAACAAAGTGCTATTAACAACGTCCCTGCCGATTACTTTAGAATAGCAAGAAGGTGTGAATTGCAGGAGCTCCACAGATATTGGCAGTGATTTGAACTTTAATCTTTTCAGTTGCCTCTTGCAAAAAATGCATGGACTCCCTTTCAGTACACACACACACACACACACACACACACTCACACGATTATGCACACAGACACGATTATACTCACACACTCACACACACAAATAAATCTTATCTCTATTGTCCATGCCAGTACTTTAGCTCTCTGCTATCAGTTAGAAAAATATCCCTCACACGTGATTAGGGAGAGGGACTGTCCCAGCTAGCTGTTTGCCCTTATCTTTCCAAGTTGAAACAGGACAGGCCCTGCAAGGAGTTGGAAGATCAATCATTAGCGTGCCTGAGCTTTAATCATTCCCTTCAGTATCTTAGCCCATGCATCTGTATCAGGCCAGAGGAGCGCTAACGCCACAGCTTTAATGTTGTCAAAGCACAAAAAAAGGCTAGAAAGAGCTGCCCATGGATTGCAGTAGTAGAACATTATTTTTCAGCCCTTTTTGGACTGCAGTGTTACACTGGTTCTTTTGCTTTGAGATCACAGACAGCATAACTGGTGCAAACTCATGTGATGAGCTTTGACCACAGTGGTCCCCCCTTAAGCAGTTTTGGGTGTTGTGGCAATTACACCATGTACATCATTAGTGTAAGCCAATGATGCACTAGTGAGATAACACGAGAAAAGAGAAAATGTCTGTCATTGTACTACTGTTTTGGTTATAGCAACTGTTTGACATAACGCACTATTTAAGACAGTCTTTGCAGGTCCCACGCACAGTGACAGTTTACAGCACAATAATGGCCGATGGTAAAGAAACTAATGGCTTGCCAAATGCATATCTCCTGTAATTCTGGTGTCTCTATACCAGTGTTATTGTGTGTGTATCCGCAGTGAGGCGTTTAATATGTCCTGCCATGTTAGCCTTATGAATCACTCTGGATAAAAGGATCTGCTAGATAAATGAATTGAATAAAAGAGCAACAGTGCAGTATACAGCTATGTTAAACAGGGCCAGTGTTTTTCTGCTAAACAACCGGGTGACGCTGTAGTGAAAATATGTCCCAGTATTCCTCCTTTGTTCAGGCGGCTGAATGTGTTCAGATTCTCCCCCTGGGAAGGGAGGTGGTGCAGTGGTCAGCACGCTACGCATGTCTGTTCTGTGCAGAGGATAGGTGTCATTTTGTACACCAGTTGTCCAGCCTAGAATTTCAAAGCACTACAGAGCAAATGAAACCTAGTGCCACAAAGAACCTAAATAAATAATCATGTCACATTAAGTATTACCCTCTTTTTTTTTTAGTTTACATTTAGTGTTGCAGACAGCAGCTGCTGTTGGCTGATTTCTCTGGGTGACGTGTCGAGGGGGTGTTGCACAGCCCTGCCTGGTCCTCAGTTAGGAAGCAGAGTGAAAAATTGCACAACGTGTGTTTCTTTTAGGCTTTAAGGGCAATGGAGTTTTAATCACTCATCTCCAGGGATCTCACAAAAAGTTAATGTATTCATATTCAGAGAGTATCAATATATTATTGATGGAGGCTAATTAAGTTATCTAATAATCAGTAATGCTCCCCCAGAATAGTTCCCATGAACCACCTTGACAGGTCCTGCAGTTTTCCATCATCCATGAGGACAGGTCTGTGGTGCAGCAGTCTATGTCCTCCCCAGGGAAACGTGAGCTTTCTGTAAATGAGAAGGATGCATCAAATTATTGTGGGATGCGTAATTTTCATTCACATTAATGTCATTTTAGCAGACGCTCTTATCCAGAGTGACTTACACAGTGCAAGCACAAGGTGCGTCTAATAAAGTGGCTTGAAACGCTGTACAAACAGTGTTTCAGTGCTGAGATCACTGTGTACTGATCAAGCAATATTCCATTTCCACACTCATGTATCACTTGTCATCCTTCGCAATGTGTACAGATGGATGGAGTCAGTGTGAGTAATGACGGGATGGGTTAGTGGGGTGTTTGGAGAGGTAGAAGCCCACTGCAAAATGTCTGCTTCAAATTCTGTTACCTCCACTTTGCTCTTCTTGGGCAGGGGTATGAATGGGACAAGATATATAGAAGGCTTATTTCACCCTGTCTTTAAATCTGATTTCATCCTCCTATCAAGTATTGGGATATATAGTACACAGCATGTAAATATGATTTTTTTTCATTATGGAAATTACAAAAGTAACGATGTGCCCTATAAGAGGACACAGCCCCAAACCTGGAAAGCTGATTGTTGTGTTGCTGTCCTTGCTCCTGCACTGTTAAGTAGCCAGCCACATCAATTAGTTGTCTGATAGTTGATTAGATAGATAGATGATTGTCTGATGGGAAAGTATCCTTGCACATGTTTTTCAGACACTATAGATATAAATTAAATTTCTGTGATCAGGGCCTTTCAGGATTGGAGTTGCGTACCTTTGCTGTTCAAAAATTGCCTATAAATGTACAATGCCAGGTTTCTTCGGCCTATGAAGGCTGAATGTGAGATTTTCTCACAGCTTAATCTAATTATGATTAATTGTAATTATATGTGTATAGGTGATCTCACTGTGAAATTGGCATTCTGATGATGGTAACAATCTCCTTGTTTAACAGGCCGCTGCTTGTCTGAGAATTTCTATTCCCGTGGAGATGGAACCTGTGTTTATTTCTTCACAAAAGGTATCTTGATCTTAGAATCTTTCACCGAGGATTAATTACCATAAGAGGTCTATCTCTGAAGCTGGGGGTCATAAACTGGCATGTTGATTAAGCGGAGAGGTGGTTGTACTTGCAGTTAACAAGGTGCTGGAATGGGGTAATTAACATGCGGAGACCCTGTTGCCTCAACAGATGAAGTGCATCATTTATTCACCAGCGCCGGGTTGAAGGAAGTCCAGAACCTGGAGGACAGGCGTCTGCAGGTGAACAGGCGGAAGAAGGTGGTGATGCGCCGGGTGTGGATGCAGAGCAAGTACCAGAAACCCCTGTGATCTCCGCCCCTCTCACGGAGGGCCTAACCCTGCACCAGGAGCTCTCTGCAGGGACAGGGACGAGGGCTCGGAGGATCTGACCGCTGTAACCCCGAGACAGACTGAGCAGTGCTTCCTGGGTCCAGGGTCAGGACTAGGACTGCGGTCCCAGTCCAGTGCATGTCTGTGACAGGAGAGAGTGGTGCTCTGGTACCAGGCTGGTCATGAGCGTGTCCTGAGCACTGCACACCTGGGGAGAAGTCTCCTCCACTGCAGTAATGTGGGGATAATGGTACTGAGCCGCTGGGCTGAATGAGAAGATCTTGGGTGAAAAGCAGATAATAAACCGTGAAATGGTTAATGCCTGAATACCTGAAATTACACAACCAGCGTTGAAATGGAAACAGTGGTGCTGTTTTTAAAATAAAAGCATATTTTTCCATTTTAAGATGTTATTTTCTTTGGAATATTTTAAAAGAATGTGCTTTATTTTAGAGATTTCACATTGTTAATTATCTGCATTGTACATTGAGTTTTTAAGGACTATTTTTAGATTTATAAAGATTTGCAGCAGTTTACAGCTTGGTGATGCATTTAACCTCATTGGGCTTTCAAGGTATGAGGTTAGGTTATAAAATGTTTTAATTTGTGGATGCAGCCAGGCGCTTTCCAGCTCGGCAGAGAGAATTCACCAGCGTGTCAGTCAGTTGTGCTTTTATTTGTGTAATCAGTATTCATCAGGTCAGTTGTATTGTGCCAGCGACAGAGGCTTCAGCAGAACTCGTTGTGTAACCATTGCATCAGCTTTGTGTTGACCTCAAGTATTTGGTTCCCCTGGGCTTGACATTAAAGGGTTAAGTCATGCACGAGAGACGGGGCACATGCGTGATTCAAAATCACATATGATTCCATGTAAACAGGCACATTCTTTGGAAAAGCACTGTGATTGGTCCATTTCTAGCACCACTGTGTGAGGACAGAACTGATGTGTGTTTACTGGCTTGCAACCATTTGTCTACAAATAATCAGCCAAATGATACAAGTTAATGATATGTGATGGTGGAACTTTAGGGATTTCTGTGAATGCAATTCTCAAATATTACTGATATAAACCTTTGTCTATGTATTGTTTGTGTTCAGCACCTTCTAATGGGTTAAGTGGTCAGGGAAAATCATTGTCAGTTGAAGTTCAAATTTACCAAACATTTAACATCACTGAGTAACACTGAAGTATGCAAATGGTGCACTGCTTTCAATCTTGAATGCCACTTTAACCATGCTCCACACTGTGACTTCATTGAAGAAGTCGTTGTGGCTTCACATCTCTGCTAAGGTTAATTTCAGCATCTAGGAATCACCCGCACTTTGACAGAAGCCACCATACCCTGCTGCAAAGTTTGACGTTCTCCCACACCAAAGTTTTTTTTTTTTTCTCCAGGGTCCGCTGTTAACCGCTCTGCCCTGTTTCCTTATTTATTTATTTATTTATTTGGAATCTTTATGTTGAGCCATAATGGACGCCTTGAAACAGTGTTGAAAGCGTGCAATTGAGAGACAAAGGGCCAGGCGAGGGGGATTTGCGGCTCTGTGGCCGGCGGCTGAATAGGGGGGCTTAGTGTGCCATGTGAGAAAATGGAGCCCGGGGTGTTTTCTTTGAGAGGAGCTGCTGCAGTCACATCAATGGACCCCCTTCACCGGGCCGTCGCCGTGCATAGCAAGTGCGCGGCGTTCAGAACAAGTGAGCAAGGCCCTGGGTGTTCCCGTCCCCGGGCTCGCAAAACACCCGTGGACGCCATTTGGGATCTAACGGGATTAAAGCGGTGCAGAGGTGAACAGGGACACTGCCTTGTTCAAGTCCAGGGTCCCCCCCCACCCACACCCGCACCCCCATGAGTTGTGTACCCACTAATGTTTTTCGTATGAGTGATCTTACACACTATCACAGGCACTGAATAAAGCGAAACTTTGTGTTAATGTGTGGTCCGTTTTATGCTGTAATGATGGTGTTGCAATTAAACCTCCATGCAGTCTAGGATTTGTACCATAAGCAGCTATTGTATGCTTCTAGTGGGACTAGGATCATATATAGCATGGTGTGTTGTTGGAAAGTAAATTTGTAGTGTATGTATGCAATGGCCATGACTCAAGTGAACAGAAAGCTGACCTGAGGTGTCCATCAAATAGATCTCCGTAATGGTCCGTTTTTTGTGTCAACACATTTCTATTTTTCTGTAGTTCTGAATGTGTTGATTAATATGAGACTCCCACAGCATTGAAACTGGCAGGTTGTTTTTGTTTCATTGCAATGTGTTAAGGACGTGTTAAGGAGATTAATGATATAAATACCTTTTTATTGATATGTCTGTTTGTAGCAGTTTGTAAACATGGCAGCGACTTCTTGAAGGCAATTGAATACAGTATTAACAATCACCCAAATCAATCAGCCAATTGGCAATCAAAACAAGTCACGTACAATTAAATAGTCATATCTGTTGGCTGTAATGTAAGATCTGTTTGCATACCTGTAAAGATTTCTTTATTCCATTTTATACTACACACCTTTAAAGTACATACTAAAGAGGCTGACCACACCTTTCCTTGTCTGTTAAAATCTACATTTTCTTTATCTTAAGTCCAGACGTCTTGGATAGCATTTTGCCACAGCTAGTTATTAACAAAAATAAGTGAAAGGGGAGAGTCGTGACTGACCGATGTTGTTTGCAGAAAGTAGTCAGTGACTGCATTTACTTGCATATAGTTCATGACACTACATACTGTTTTGAGTATAAGCAATATTAAACTGCTGAAATCACTTTATGAAAGTGTATGTATGGTATGTATTCAGTCCACAATTGGAGAGAAAGTAATCCAGGTAAAGGAAAGTATGGTTTGATGCGCATATATACACCACTGATACATGAAATTATTTTGTGTATATCCGAGACAGACTTTTCTCCACACACATTTTTTTTGCATTTGTGGAAGATATTAATGCATATATGGATGTTACACCTATGTTGTGTGCTGTTATTTACTTACATTAAATTAGCCACAGTAAAACAAAAGGATCGTGAATTTCCCCTGTTGTTTTTTCAACGCTAAAATCCACCGTTTGATTGACGGCTACTGCGGTCATTTGCAACCAGACCAGCAGAGGTTATAATTACGTCACTTTACGAACATAATGGATTGTGGGAAGGCAAAAGGCATGTCGCTGTGTCTGACAAACTTTATAATCTATCGTATCCAAATTGTAATGTTTTCCAGAAAACCCAGTATATTCCGCCCCATATTTTTTTGAAAGTAAAATAAATTACATGCCCTTTGACATGTTTTTTGTAATTGCACACGTTGCAACATTTTTCTTTTATGTTGCCTAAATCCGTGAGAATGCATCTAATTTTTTGCCTCGTAACTACGTAATTGACAGGTACATCATATACTATATTATGTATAATACATCATTTCAAATGCATTCAAGCAGGTCATAGTTTAAGTTTGAATACTTGTAATTGTTTTCCGAATAACATTGCATTTAAATCGTATATTTTGAAATGGCCTCTTTTTTGCCAATTTTATCAGTATGAATTTTTGCCCGAGGTGCACGAGCCTCGCGATAGTGTTTGCACAAGCGATGCGTGACGCTCAATGCAAAGGTTACACTAACAGGCTACTTCAAGACGCACTGCAGAGGTGCAGGGAGGTTTGTGTTAAAAAATGTTAAATTTGACAATCTGGGCTGGTCGGTGTGAAGGGGTGGATTGATGCCAAGAGGTGTGCGGGTTTTCAGACATCACAAGATCTCGCTGCCACTGACGCCCGTGTTTGTTTGCTTTCTCGTTCCAAAAAGTAGCTTGATGAGTGTCCAAAGTAACAGTGGAAGTGGTGGAAGTTTGGAGGGGACGCCATCTTGGTCCCAGCTCTCCGCGTCCCCAACACCGGGCTTGATTTCTCAGCAACATATCACGGTACCGGTGAAGGCCAAGGAAGGTAACGTAAGACTATATTACTCTTATAAGTCCGATCTCTAGGAAATGGCTAGATGTTTTGTTGTACGTGCGACGAGCTGTCGGGAAATACGAGTCCCAATCGAGTTACGCCGAGGCCGTGGGTTAGGTTACTGTACTACAGTGCAGCTAGTCAATAGGTGTCTGCTTGATACGGAGTATAAAAAAATCTCAAGAGGCCAAAGCGAAAAACGGCACAGTATATTTATTTGTACATCGATTGCATTAGTACACGAATTTCGGCTCGCCGATAAGGACATTTGTCCAAGTTTTAGCGGCCTCTGTTTAAGAGTGATCACTTGAGAAGCCGCATCTATTTATTTGGAGCTATTTGCAAAGATGTCTGATAATAAAAAGGGTCGGGTCTTTTGACATAATGGAGGACCCATGGATTTTGTTCCGAGAAGAAGAGTTTTGCCCCAACGATCTACCAGGCTGTCTGAGGATCACAACGAGTTAGCTAGCTGGCTACCTAGTTAATCGAGTTCAATAACGACGTTATTAACGTAAATGGTAGCTGCCAACTTCCTTCGCCTTTTTTGGCATCAAGTAGCTTGGGGATGACACATTTTTATTACAGTAAGTAAACTGTCATATACAATGCATAGGATGGTGGTAGCGTGCGGTTCCATACAGGCGCAGCTAGCAATCTAACTACGGCTCTGGTCACGTACAAAGAAATGCATTGCACTGAGAGGAAAAAAAAACATTTTTAATCATTGCGTGAGATGACTTGTTCTGTGATTATGGAAGTAGTGTGCACATTCCGCGGACCCGGCGTAGATTTGCGTGGATGCAGGGCATTAGCTAATGTTGCCGTAGATAGTTATTGCAATCTTCGGTTAATCACTTCTCTTACTGTAGCTAGCTAATGTAGCCAGCTCGCTTGCCGGATGATGTGTTATTAGTGTTTGTTAAAATGGTGGAGCCACATACTGTTACTGGCCAGCTATATCAAGTTGGTGTGTGGAGTTGGGATTATGTGTTTTGCAAGCATTGGCAAGTATATTGTTTTGCTAGATATCCCATTTTAATTGATTGGCTTGGTTTGTCTAGTAACTCATTTTTTAGTCTGCATGTTGTTTATGAAAATCAGTCCCAATCCAGTTTTTACAGGTTTTGTTTGTGTATGCATGTAGGTATACATATATGTTAAATATGGCATGGGTAAACTGTAAAGACACTAGAGTTTCATCTGATGATGCAAAGATTAATTGAATTGCATGGGAGGGATATTGCAACAAGTTCTTCCTTGGTTCCCAGTGGAACAGTTTTACAAGGAGGTCAGCCTGCACCTTAAACCCAAGCGTTAGTATATGAGCAGGTTGTTTACAGTTGCTGGACTATTTCAATGCAGCTATTTTGGTGTACTGACCAGTCTATCTTCATTTTAAAGTGGGAACACAAGAGGCGATGTCATGACACCTGTTTCCCATCTTACATAAACCATCATTAATCTTCGCGTGCCCCGGTTCAGTTCAGATGCTGAATGTTCAGGGCTTGTAAATTGGTCGGTGCAATAATTGGAATTCTCCACTAAATTGCAGGGATGACGGTCATACAAATAATCCCGACTGTATCCGAGCCGCCGAAATTAGGCCTGCACTGCGTGTCGCGAGACGTTGGACAAAAGCTGCCTTCCCTTCTGAGCCGAGCGCTTCAGGCCGGGCGTTGGAGTGTCTGTCATAAACAGGTGGACGTTCTGCCCAGTGGAATTGCACGCAGCCAAAAATGAAATCCTCAACATTCTAAGGGTTCTACTCCTTCCCTGCGCAGGGGCTCCAAGTTGGTGGCTGCAAGCGCATTCAAGTCATATTTATGCAAAATGGTAAGGAAATAATCCCTCCCTGCCACAGAGGGCATGCGTGTGTGCGTTACGCGCGCCGCAGCCGGTCCACAGGTCAGAGACGCGCAGGTATTGATTGGGGGGTGTGCGGAATTTGCAATTCAAGGAAGCCTGCTTAAAACAGTAGGCTAATTGTGTTTGTGTGTGTGTGTGTGTCTTTCTTTTTTTTTTGGTTTGAACAGGAATGCGTTTGCTATGTGGCTGAATTCTTGTGGACCTATACCGTCTCGTATGATAGTGGCACACTGAGAAATGAGCCGTGTTGTTGTTGGCATCAGATGTTATTTGAAGTAACATATGAGAATGCAGAAAGAGGGGAGGAGTGAGGGAGGCATGCGGTGAATCACAGTGGTACGGCAGAGAAAATGGACAGCTTTGTGTGCTGCCGGGGGAAGGCTGCATTGGTCGAAATGCGTTCTGCAAGCTTCTTTAGCTGAGACTTTTTGTTTCTTGTTTGTCGAGGTTTACGTAACTCTGCATGGAGTTAAAAAAAAAAAATCGAACCTACTGCTCTTTGCAATTTAAGGTTGCAGCTGTACTGTACCGCATTATAAATGAGCAGATTGGGAAATAATTCTCAGTAATAGACCATTGTGTCAAAGAATCAAGACAGGTAAATAGACAAGCGTTTCAAAGATCACTTTTTTTTTGTCCATCAATGTTAATGGTAACCTCCAGTAACCTTAACCTGCTTTGTCCTTGTGTAACCTCAGAAGAGATGAGTCTGATTCTCCTGCTGCCATTTTCTTACCTGGTGCAAATGTGCTTGTCCCTGAGAGGCCAGCAGCCTTGTCTGACAGGCACGTTGTCCAATGGGGTCGGGTGATGCTCTGATGTCACAATGCTGTGGGCGGGAGGATGTGGATGAGGCCAAGTGCAGGTGCTGGACAGTTCCTATGCTTTCTATGATTCACCCTGGAATGCCACAGTGGCCATTTTGAACAAACAGCAAGTGATGTTGCCCTTCAGTGTTGTGCCTAACGGTTATTTATAAAGTTGTTTGCCAGTTGTGAAGCGAAAGAAGGCTCATTGACTTCAAGTACTGACATTTAATCCACATCGTGCAGAGCAGAAAATGGCTGTAGTGGGTTTAAACCTCACCAACTTTCCTTAACTGTGCTTCTGTGTAGCACTGGTGTGGTGACTGCTGGTGACCTGTGAAGGAGGACAGTTTTGATGCCTCTCTCACACTTGTGTCCTTCCTGTCCATCAGCTTTCTCGCTGGTGTCCCGCAGTGTCCTTTTGGTTACCTTTGCACCTCAGAAGCTGAGCCTGTCATTTTAGATTTGATGGTTTCTGGCATGGTTCTCATCAGGGGGAAAATCTCTCGTGGCCATTATGCGTCTGTCATCCGAGGACAAGGTGCACTGAACGGAGCTCTGACAAAGTGAATTCTCATTCCTCTTAAACGCTCTAAATTGCAGTTGGTGGACTGAACGGCTTAATTTTCAGGAATGGATAGAAAACTCTACCCTTGTTTTTTTTCTTACTTATTGCTTTGTTTCTGTTTTTTTCTGGATCAGTGCTCTGTTATTGGGGTAGCAGTTAGCAGAATATTGCTAGTTGAAAAAGGTAGAGGTTTTAAAAATCCAATCCTTGGTGCCGACTCGACTGTCTTGAAGTTGTGGTCATTTATTAGGGAAAAGTAAGGAGGGTGTCCATTAGATTTTATTCCAGCTGTAGGATTGTTGGAATGAACCTCACATTAAAGCCATACGGAGAGGGGGTTTGCTGTTAGTATCGCAATTGCCACAAACTGATGATGTTGCGATAATATGGTGACATTAAGGGGGTTATTTTGACATAATCCATGGTACTGGGTTTTAAAACGGTGTGCCCTAAAACGGGTCTGTATATTAACACTTTTCATCCGCTTGGGTCATTTGCATGGATTTTTGTCTTCTGTTTCTTTTGACATGGTTCCTGCTGTTTTCTCGTTGGTAATATAATTTTTTCATTCATAGTAGGGCAAAGTTCAGACTATTTTTGGGCTGTGAACAAGCTCACAGCCATTTTCAGATGCTTAGCAGAAGCTATAGTCCAGCATTCCTAAACTCCTGTAGGGCCTACGTCTGATAGGGCTTTAATTCATGTAGACTACAGAGTGTTGCTCTGTGACGCACAGACACGTCTGTGTGTGTGTGTGTTAGAGAGAGAGGAGACGGTGGGGGGGAAGTGGCAGAAGCATGTGTGGGGGAGTGACGTTTCTGTTTCCTAAGGAAATTGATCCTTGTCACAAAGCCACTGCAGCTGGCACCTGATTCTCTGCTCTTGTGGCTGTGAGACACCATGAGGATGAGGCGGGGGAAGTGAGCATGCGGCGTGCGTTAAAGCGGATCTGTGCGTGCGTGCGTGCGCATGTGTGCGACTGTATCTGTGAAGTTATGTATTTGTGTGTTTGTCTCTGTCTGCCTCATTGTGAGCTTGAGTGTGTGTGTGTTTCCGTATCTCTGAATGTGTATATGTGTGTTTGTCTGCCTCAGTGTGAGCTTGTGTGTGTGTAAGTGTGTTTGTGCATGCACGTGTGTGTAACATTGGGCCTCCTCCTGTTCCTGTGCAGCACTTGATCTTCTGGAAGCCGTCCTCATCCTCACCGAGGCCCACAGGTCACACACCGCAGGAGAACACAGCGATCCTGTGTGTAGTTACCATTGGATTTTAACACCGTCAATCCAAGCATTTGATAAAAAATGGAGCAAGAGAGGTCATGAAAAGCTTTCCGACTGTTACTCAGATGTCACAGTGGCAGTCGGATAGATCCAGTCAGCCGGTGTCACATGCGTGTCTGGAGCGCCGTCTTTAATCTTGACCCGCGCGATTGTAGCGAAACCCGCGGTGTGAAGAGGGCGGGCGGCCGAGTTCGGTGGCACGGGGATTACCGGATAACGCCACATGTCAGCGTGTTGGCAGCGTGAACGCTGGGCGGAGGAGGCGGGGTTTGAGGTCACGCGCTGACCCCCGCTGTCACCTGACCCGAGAAGCTCCGGGCTCCGGGGCGTGAAAGCGAAATGGTGGGGGTCGGGGAGAGCTCGGGGGGCCCACGGTGGAGACGGCACACCGCCACGGGAGCGGCCCCCGGGCGAGATCTGCAGGACCTTAAACTCATTATTTGATGTGTGTGGTATCGTGAGCTGCTGTGGTGCCACGTATGGCGGCAGAATCAAGTTTTTCAGGATCAAGCGGCTATCTCTCGGGCGAGTAATTCTTTCTGAGTGTTGGTCTGGCTCAGCAAAGGGTGAGAGAAGTGAGTAACTGTATCCCTTTACTAAGCGGTCCTTGTAAAACTTGCTGCGTTTTTACTAAGACAAAGGGCCTGAGTTTCCAAGATCCTCCATTCATCCTCTCCATGGTAGTTCATTGGGTTGCAACATGTGGGTATGTGTCAAAGCATAACACCAAGTTCATTTTAATACCATTTGTGAATACTTTCGAATCCAGTTTACTTCTACATTACTGTCATTTTACATTACATTACTGTCATTTAGCAGATGCTCTTATCCAGAACTACTTACATAGGTTATAGTTTTATCCATTTATACAGCATATACTTAATTACATTATGTCATTAGCAGCCATTTTCAAAGGGAGTGATCCCAGCAAGGCCTGCATATTAATACAGATGCTTAATAAATAAACAGCAGTAGTACATTACTGTTAGTTTTAAAATCATAGGCAAGTATGAAGTATGTAATGCACACAACATTAAGTTACATGGCCAAAGATTATGCGTAAAAAAGACTTTTCAAGGCACTTAATGGTATTTTGCTGTGTTAGCTGTAAGGGGCAGATTGCCAGTGCTCTACAATCAGAGAGGTTCTATTAGCTGAGTTGTGGGACCACCATAAACATATAAATACAGACTCCACTAATTGTCAGGTAAAAACATATATTTAGGGTCTAAACATATATTAACCGTGGCTTAAAGAATAAATTAAATTCCAATTAAATTATGGTTAATGTTTTTTGAAGATGGGAAGTCTGCTTAGAATTGAAGAATGGGCACACAGAAATACTACCAAAGGTTATACTAACATACTTTACCCATGTCACCCACTGAGAGTGTAAGCTGGTAGTGATCTGGTGAAATGCCTGGTTAATGTGTTTTGACATAGGTCTCTGCCTGTCGGATAAAACAGAGAATCTCCTCTGTACCTTTTAGCAGTGTTTTTATAGATTGTATTTTTAAAAACTGGAGCAGCAGAGGTGTTTCATTCTCTGAAAATGAAGGGACTAACCAAGGTAGGTAATTGTTTTAGGAACTTGGTGGAGTCTGATCTCTATGGATTTGCTCAAGAGCACTGCTTGGTGTTCGCTCATTTTCATGTTTGCGTTGTGGCATTTCTGAAGGGACTCCAGAGATGTGCCGAAATGACTGTAGCTATCCTCTTCACATTGACAGCAGTAGAGCATTGTCATTCAACAGCTGTTTAATGTTTCTGGTTGTTACAGTTAGCCTACGCTAAGTCATGTGTTCAGTACAGGTCACCCATTTATAGAGCTGATTCTGTCCAGGAACAGTCAGACTCTCCTTGCTGCAATGCCAAGTCGTCACTGAGTGTATTTTCATGAACTTTATGATTGCACTGTATGTTTCAGTTTCTCAAATAAAGAAAAATGATGTGGGGCTTCCAGGCAAGTCTTTTTAATCCTCTACATGCATGTCTTGGTTTCCTGACTGACATCAAGCCAACATATGAAACTTCGCTGGAAGTATTTGGTTCTTGGAAATGCTTGACCAAGAAAACCCCACAGAGACAGAGCGGGTGAAAGAAAGTCTACATGAGTAGCCAGTTGGATGTAGAGTACTGCGCTTTCATGACCACATCAAAGTTTCAGTTTCCTAGAACGAAGAATAAAGCTGGCCAAATGGTTCTCTTAAACTTGAAGGATTTGGGTAAATATATCTTGAAAACCTTGAATAAGTTGTATTTGATTTGTCGTCTGTTTGCATAGTGCTTAAGTCTCTGAATGGCCTAGCGGATCTGCCTTGTACTCACTAAGGGCTTAAACTAACAGTAATGGCAACAGTGCAAATAATGAATGTGTCTTCAGAAGAGATCAGCGTCTGCTTGTACAGCTCGTGAGCTTGTTCTGACATTTAAATTCCCCTCAACATCATTTTAAACGCTGCGCTCAGACTGGGTTTATTTGCGGCTGTGGGATGTCACAAAACCAGAACTGCAACTTTGTTGTGGTCGCGGTAATCTAACCAGGAAAGCTATGTTGGCGACACAGTGCAGGTTGGCAGTTTCCCTGTGCCATGGTCACCAAACCCACTCATGTGCCTGCAGCATGGTAAATGCATAGTTATGTAAGGAAAGTTCCAGTCAGATGTGTCACCCCCCACAAACAGTTTTGCGGTTTTATTTTTGCCGTTCATGTGCCACTTTTGCCAATTCAGCCAATAAAGGTGGTTTTGGCACTCTGGTCAGTCATTGATTTGAACGTCTTCAGACTTAAAGCTGTCAAACTGTACGGTCATTCTAGCCAGCAGTGTTAAGGTGGGCACACAGGAGGACTGCAGGGTGCAGTTTCAGTTCAGTGTTCAGCGCTCAGAAAACCTCACTTTTTCTCATACCTGTCATTTCACTGAAAAAGTGTTGGCAGGTAAAGGGCAAGGTGAAGGTGATGGCACCCTCATCAACATTAACATGCGTCTCATTATGTCTTTTACTGGAAGTAATTTGGAGGGTGGTCTACCTAAAATCAGTTGCAAAGAGCAATGACCGGTATGATGGAAAAGATGCTTGCTAATATTATTAGCAATTGCTAACTTCCGGTCACATGACAGCCTCTCAAGATGGGATTGGCTTGTTCTTAATGGTAAAAGACCAATGCTGTTGAGCAAATAAAGGGATTAATGAGGTGGATTAGAGTAGCTATTTCAAGCTGAGTTCTGTCAGCACGACAAGAGGGGATAGCTGTACAGTGGTTAAAGATACGTTTCACTTCGACTCCAGGAAGTATTCTTCTCACCCCATGAGTCCCTAGTAGATGGAGTAGTTTACCAGGACTTGAAGTGGTTAAGGAGACGCTTGGAGGGTTGAAACCCAGGCTGAATAAATAGGCTTAACATCCTGTTTGTTTCTCTGAGCATTGTTTTTATGCTGTTGTGTTCTTACCTGTGATGGTAATTGCATAAATGACTGTGCTCTTCCAAAGTGGCTGCGAATTGTGCATAAAATGGGGGGGAGAGAAGAAGGAAGGAGAATGAAGTGAGTCATAATATTAAGTTAGCACATTAGTGAGTTTGTGTGCTAGCATAACTACTTTGTTAACACTGGTAGCAAGCTATGTAATTTTTTTTGTGGAATTATTAGATGTTACAAATATATGTGTGTAAATAGTAGATATTCGTTCAGCTTTCGTAAGTATATATATTTTTTGGGATACTTTTCTCACTGCGTTTTGCCAGTGATTGCAAACTTGTTGGGTAATTATTTATTCCCAGACGTTCCTCCAAATGTCATGATCTGGGTTGTCGGGGTCAGCAATCAGAGGCACTTGGTAAAATATCGGCTTACACACTGAATCAATAAGCCTGAAGATCCTCAGCTTGGCCTCAGGATGGGAGAGGCAGGACAGAGCTTCAGCAGGGAGATAGCTCTGAAAAACACCTTCAGAAAGAAAGCGGAATCCGTCAGGATCTTTTTTGAAATGTAGCGTATTGGATATCACTTTTTTTTCAGTGTGTAATGCAAGACTCCCCATAACAAGAACATCTTGTTTTGTTTGTCCTTTTACTAATTTATTGTGTGTGTTTGTGTGCGCATGTGGGAGAGTGTATGTGTTTAGTGTGTCTCTGGGCAAGCCTGTGTGTGTGTGTGTTTAGATTTTATGTTAGAGTGGGAGTATCTGGGTGTGTTTTGTGTGTGTTTTGTGCACTCTTGTGTGAATGTGTGTGTATGTTTAGTGTAACTGGGCGTGTTTAGTGATGTGCATGCTTTTGTGAGCATGTATGTGTAGTGTGATTGTGTGTGTTTAGTGTGTCTGCGAGTATGTGTGAGTGTTTAGTGTCTCTGAATGTGTGTGTGTTTAGTGTGTCTGTGCGAGTATGAGTGTGTGTTTAGTGTGTCTGTGAATGTGTGTGTGTGTGTTTAGTGTGTCTGTGCGAGTATGTGTGTGTGAGTGTGTGTTTAGTGTGTCTGTGCGAATATGAGTGTGTGTTTAGTGTGTCTGTGCGAGTGTGTGTGTGTTTTTAGCGTACTGGGTGTTCTTCACAGTGAAGAGACACATGGTGCAGCAGAGGCCTCTAAGCCTGGCCACAGCCTGCCAGGATGCTCTGAGCAGCACATCCATTCCGCCTCTCTCTCCCCCACAAACACACAGAGGTGGCGTCCATCTTGGGTGTCTGTGCCTGCAGTACCTGATCCTCTGTGTCTCAGGGGTGTTTTGTTTTTTTTTTTTTGCACTCAGCAGCGGCGAGGCCTCCAGGGGAGACGGAGCCAGGCTGCTGCTGGCCTGAGCGTGAGCGAACGGCACACTCTAATGATCTCTGCCCGACACTCTGCGCTGACGCCGTAATATAGCTTAAATGCAATATCTGCGTCAGCTCAGCAGGGGGGTGGAATTAGGTTAGAGACTAACAAGGACTTAATAAACCTCCTCTTAAAATGGCAGCTGTTCACAAGTGGCGTAATCTATCAGCTTACTGTACAATTACAATTATGTTTAGGTTCCCCCGCTTCCCCGGGTCTCGGTGGTGTCGTGATGCCCGCCCCCTTCCTCCGGTGCACCGGCATCGGCTGGGTTTTCCGCCCGAGGGTGAGAGGCGGTGGGAGCCGGGGGCGGCAGGCAGTTTGCCGTGCTTGTGGGCTTCTGCGGGCGTCTCCGGATCGGTAAACACCGGGGCTGTTAGCATAGTTGCGACCTCAGCCCTCCCTTTCAGCCTCACTTTAGGCCAGCTTTGATGTGCAGCCAGTGGTGCACAGGTACTGCTGTTGCCATCAGGCAGCAGTGCGGAGTAGTAGTAAGGAGTAGGGCTCGTGACCGGAAGGTTGCTGGTTCGATTCCCTGCTGGGGCACTGCCTCTGTAACCTTTGGGAAGGTAAATATCCAGGTGTGTAAACAGATAACATATAAAAATTGTAACCTGTGTAAGTTGCTGTGAAGAGTGTTTGCTACAATAAAATGTAATGTAATGCTAACAGGCAGAACCATTGATATGAGTCCTCTGTATGTGTATCCCACATTAGCAGCCGAGCATTCTGGGGTTGAGATGCAGAAATGTGAGTGTGGAGGTGCAGGATTGATTCCGATGAATTGGGTGGGGTATGTCTGTTTGTGGCAGCGTGTAGATGTTCTCGGGGCGTTGTAGTCCAGGGGCGTTGTAGTCCCGGGCGGGGGTTGGGTTTCTGCCCATGTTGGGTTGTGATGTCAGTCTCGGTGTGTCAACCGGAGCGCCCAAGTTGATGCACTTGCTCTGCGTTAATACTTCGCTCCCCCAGAGGGAGGAGAGAGATGTGTTTCGGTGTTGGCTCGGGGAGAGCGTGCTCATGCGAAGGTAGAAAGGAATGCTGGTGCAGACGGAGGCCCCGCAGACTGTCGCGTTTGACTCCAGCTCCGATGCCTCGGCCACCCCTTGTGACGGAGCCAAGCGGGGCGGGCCAGAACCCTCCCGGAGACAGATGCGCTTTGTTCCCAGGGCCCGCACCGCCTCGTCCACAGAGTGCCGGAGACCGCGGGGTAGCGGCCGCGCAAGAAACCTGCGCCCCCGGAGAGCCCGGGCACGGTGTAGGCGGCAGTGACACAGCAGCGCGTCGGCAGAGCGGTTACAGAATCAGCCAGTTTATTCCCTCCGTGTGGCTTTTTCACTGTTGTCGTCTTTTTTTCTTTTTTTTTCTTTTTTCACTTTTCACCCAACTCACACTACCAGCAAGGTGAAAGCAACCTGACCTGACCTCGGAAATTTCGCTGTGTTTCCACCTCTTGCTCGAGCGCCCTGCGTTGTTTACGGCAGAGGAACGTGTGAAAAGATGTTCGCTGACTCTTTGTCGGCAGTTTTGATGGAAATAAACTTTTTTTTTTTTTTCCTTTTACATGCGCGCAGTGGCACCTGCATGGGCGGCCTTTCTCGGGGGTGCGTTGTGGGAGCGTTGTGGGAGCGTTCTGAGCAGAAACATGTGTGGCGAAGCCTCCTGCTGCAGTCGAAAAGCGGCATATGCGTTTGGAATGCGGCCCTGGTGGAGCCCCGATCGCGTCTGGAGGGTTGGTCCCCCCCGGGGGTCTGCTTCACCTCTGTTGCCTGGAGAGCTCTCCCAGTAGAGTTACCTCATCTCTGCCTGAAGCCAAGGCCTGAGGCCTCTGTGTGCTGAAGGAGGTCAGGGCTGAGCTCTACAGTCAAAACAATTGAAAGCTTATCTTATCATCCACCATTCCCATATAGCTTTAGGCTCTGATGTACATCCTGAGGTTTTTTTTGTTTTTTTACATCTGTTGAGTTTTTGATACTAAATCTTGTGGTAGCTAGCCTGATGCTTGTCTGCAGTGATCAAATAAACATTGTGAGCTCTTTTAAACATCTCAGGAAAACAGTTGTCTTTTTTCATTTTTTTCCACTAGTCTGTGAACTTTTTTGCCATGAACGTATTTGTTTCTGAAGAAGATGTGCTTTCTGTTTGTACTGTATTGTTTAGTGTTGCTAAGTGGCTCTTTGAAAAGAGTAAACTTGGAAATTAACACAGGGCTTTTTTTCCCCTTTCAGTTCAGACATGAACTAACCAGATATTTCATCCTATTAAAATTTGCAGACGGAGGAAATTGCTTTCAGCTGTTCTTTATATGTGACGGGGGAACAATCTTCTCATTAGCATGACTTTGTCAAAACCTTATTTTATTCAAAGTTAAATGAATAGGCGTGTTAAATCCCGCTGTTTCTGTTACAGGTTGTCTGTGCTGCCTTTTGATTTTTTTTTTTCTCTCAGGGTCGACTCCAGAGATCCGCAGATGTGAGTCAGTCCTGACTGGTAATGCTGGGAGAGTGAGGCTTTGTGAGCCTAAAGGGGGCGGGGCTGGCCTTTGACCTCACAGACCAACCTTAGCGCAGCAGAGTCTTTCGATTGGTTCATAAGAGTCAGTGATTGTCATCACGTGATAGCTCCTCCCATTATGACATTTCATGAAGCTCACACTATCCCAGCTGCTGAGTAGGATCACAGTTTGAATTCCCTGCTGTTTGGCAGATGTATGGAGCCATATGACTCTGAATTGCCTCATGCCTAACCTCAGCACTGAGTTTGGAGCAACAAGAAGTAGTTACAGATGATGTGACCACAAAATGTCAATGTCGTAACCAATTTAAAAGTGGCAGTGTAGCATAGTGGTAAGGAGCAGGGCTTGTAACCGAAATGTTGCTGGTTCGATTTCCCAGAGGGGCACTGCCGTTATACCCTTGTGCGAGGTACTTAAACCAGAATTGCCTCAGTGAATATCCAGCAGCATAAATGTGTAATATGTAAAATTGTAACCTATGTAAGTCGCTCTGGATAAGAAGTGACAGTAGTGTAATGTAATGTAACTGTGCTTTTGTGCTGCCACGTTACCTAGCTTGGAGATGAAGAGCCGGCCACAGTCTTCCTCCAGGAAGCTGCCGCAGATGCCGGCGCAGAGAGGAGCTTGGCGGTCGCTTGGGTGGTTACGCGCCTCATTGTTTCCACACAAAGGAGGGACATTACCAAAGGGTCCCGGTCCCTTGAGGAAGTCCCCCAGCGGAAGGTCATATAATTAGCTGCTGGCTGAATGGGCCGGGGTTAGTCACAGTGTGTGAGGGGTAAATGCACACAGGCACATTTGTGGGACTCAGTGGGGTTCATCCCTGTGTGTCCGTCTGCAGCTCTCATCTAGAGGAGTATGAGATGTTTCAGGACTGTGTTATGATCTAGAGGAGTTGTTTCAGTAGATGATGGCGTGATGCAGAAGAGTGTGGTGTGTCAGTAGATGAGGGTGTGATGCAGAAAATTATGGTGTTTCAGTAATTGGTGGTTGTGTGGTTTTGTGTAAGCGGGTCTCTGATGGTGACCCCCTCCCTGTTTCAGTAGAGGATGGTGTGATGTGCAAGTATATGATGATGTACAAGTGTACTCGAGTAATGGATTGTGTGTATGTGTAAGGGGGTCTCTGAGGTACTCTGACAGTGCCCCCCTCCCTGTGTCAGGAACATGTGTGTAAGGGGGCTCTCTGACAGTGCCCCCCTCCCTGTTTCAGGAGCGCGTGTGTAAGGGAGGCTCTGACAGTGCCCCCCTCCCTGTTTCAGGAACATGTGTATAAGGGAGGCTCTGACAGTGCCCCCTCCCTGTTTCAGGAGTGTGTGTGTAAGGGGCTCTCTGACAGTGACCCCCTCCGTGTTTCAGGAGCGCGTGTGTAAGGGGCTCTCTGACGGACCCCCTCCCTGTTTCAGGAGCGCGTGTGTAAGGGGGCTCTCTGACGGACCCCCTCCCTGTTTCAGGAGCGCGTGTGTAAGGGGCTCTCTGACGGACCCCCTCCCTGTTTCAGGAGCGCGTGTGTAAGGGGGCTCTCTGACGGACCCCCTCCCTGTTTCAGGAGCGATGGAGGAGCTGCACAGCCTGGACCCCAGGAGGCAGGAGCTGCTGGAGGCGCGCTTCATGGGGGGGGTCAGCGGCAGCACCGGGGGCAGCACAGGGAGCGCCAGCGGGGGCATGAAAGTGAGTCTCTCACACACACACACACACACACACACACACACACACACACACACACACACACACACTCACACACACACACACACACACACACACACACACACAGACACAGACACACACACACACACATACTCACACTGACACACACAGACACAGACACACACAGACACACACAGACACATACTCACACACACAGACACATACTCACACACACACACACACACACACACACACACACACAGACACAGACACAGACACAGACACACACACACACACACACACACACACAGACACAGACACAGACACACACACACAGACACAGACACAGACACACACACACACACACACACACACACACACACACACAGACACAGACACACACACACAGACACATACTCACACAGACACATACTCACGCATGCACGCACACACACTGACACACAAACACGCACACACACTGACACACAAACACGCACACACACTGACACACAAACACATACACACACTGACACACAAACACACACACACACACACACACACACACACACACACACACACAAATACACACAAATACACACACACGCGCGCACACACACATTGACACATACACACTCTCATACACATACACATACATATACGTATAAACTTTAAAGCTATGGAAATAATGAAATATTACCTGTTATACTGAAAATTCATGTTTTTCTGTTTTCCCAGGGCTTAACAAATAATGAATGTTCAAACCACAGTTTTGGAAGTCTTGGTTCCTCGAGTGACAAGGAGTCTGAGGTAGGCCCGTTCATTCACGTTCACGTTCTGAAGCGTCTTTATCGGGGACAGCCCCTTTGCAGGTGTTTTGACTGGGGCGAAGGCGCTGTTTTTCACCCTGCCAGTGGACGCTGCAGACGGTTTGCGAGCGTTTCGCGTTTTGGTTGGGTGCTGCTAGATGCGGTGGTTGTCTGGCAGGGCAGCTCGGCCCTGTATAAAAGCCAGTACTCCCCATAACCGTTACTGCTGGCAGTGAAAATGAAACGGAGATGAGCAAAATTAAATACGGCGAGAGCAGGGGAAAACAGCGAGGCAATCAAGCGGCTTTATTATGAGTCGCGCTGCGCCGCGTTTTCTCCCGGCGGGGTGTCGGCGCCGGGCAGCGCCGGCCCGATCGGAGTCTCCCGCTCTGGGTCTCCGACGGGCACGGGTGCGGAGCGTCCACGCACCCGGAGGCGCATCTTTCCTGTCGTCCCCCTGGCTCCTCCCTTCCTCTGCCCCAGCGCAGCTGCCGGCGTAATAAATCACTGACGCGCTGTGTGTGTGTGTGTGTGTGTGTGTGTGTGTGTGTGTATGTATGTGTATGTGTGTGCATGCATGTATGTGCACGTGTATTTGTACACCTGCACGTGCATGTGTGTGCTTGCATGTGTGCGCGCGTGCATGCATGTGAGTATGTATGTATGTGTACGAGTGCGTATGTGCATCTTAGTGCATGTATGCGTGCTTATGTGTCTGTGTGTGTGTATGCGCGTGTGTCCATGAGTGTGTTTGCAGTAGATCTCGTGAGACGGAACAGACCCTCCCTGTCCGTGTCCACACTGCTGAATCGGCGCAGTTGTCACCTGCACAGATGCTGGCCATGCGTCAGAGACGCTCCCTAACGACGCACCGGCCCTCCCTCTCCATCAGAGCCTGTAACGCACAGACGCTCCCTAACGACGTGCTGGCCCTCCCTCTCCATCAGAACCTGTAACACACAGACGCTCCCTAACGACGCGCTGGCCCTCCCTCTCCATCAGAACCTGTAACACACAGACGCTCCCTAACGACGTGCTGGCCCTCCCTCTCCATCAGAGCCTGTCACCAGCGGCCCGGCTTGCAGTCCTCTCCCGGCCTGCCTGTCCGCAGGGCTTCTCACCACGTATAAATCACCCACAAATTATTTTTAGGGATTTTAATGAAAGGAAATGTTTTAGAAAGGGATGTGCTACATTTTCCTGACATTCCTGCGCTCTGAAAGTGGCACGCAGGTGTGATGAATACAGTCTCAAATTTCGCCTTCGCAAATGACTGCCTAGAGGGGCACTCTGGCTGCTGTGGCCATTTTAGAGTGTGCGTGTGTGTGTATGTGTGTGTACGCATGCGTGTGTGTGGGTGAGACTCCATGAGGAGTGGTGTCTGGTTGGCCTTGTACAGCTTGAGTATAGCAGGGCCTCTATATTTATCCCATTCTGAGTGACCAGGTCTGCATTCACAGCAAAGGGGGCAAATGAAAGAGACCGGTTTCCGTGGGCCACAGTTGTCTCCTAGGGTCCAAATTAATTTTTCAGTCTCCTCTCAGACACAGGCAGACATCTGAGACACCGCGTCTGTCTCTGCACCCACCTTGATTCGGCCTGGAAATGCCAGTGATGACGGTGCACACAGTCAGCGAGCAGTACACACCCCCCCCGACACCCCCCGTGCCTCTCGCCCCCGCGCGCCGTTAAAAACCGTTTGCGCCACCACCTCCTTTACGCTTTCCATTACATTTAGTCTTTGTCAGAACGGGGCTAAATATAAACAGGATGTCGTCAGTTTTTTTTTTCCTTTCTTCCCCTGACTTTTCTGTGCCATTACCATTTTTGCACAGTGCACTGAACTGAACTTGTTTTCCTCTCTCTCTCTCTCTCTCTCTCTCCCTCTCTCTCTCTCTCTCTCTTTGTCTGTCTCTCTGTCATTCTCCCTCCTTCTACCTCTCTCTCCCCCTCTGTCCCTCTCTCTCCCCCTCTGTCCCTCTCTCTCTCTGCTTTCCCCCTCTCGCTCTCTCTCTCTCTCTCCTCCCTCTCTCTCTCTCTCTCTCTCTCTCTCTCTCTCTGTGTCTCTCTCTTTCTTTCTCTCTCTCTCTCTCTCTCTCTCTCTCCCTCTCCCTCTGCAGGGTTCCGATGTGAAGAGGGGCAGCTCTCCAGCTTACTCGGTACGTATGGCTTTGTGTTCTCCTTCCTGTCTCGGGCAGCAGGCAGGCCGCGGTTGTGGGTCACGTGACACCCGCCACTGCGGCTTGTCCCTGGATGACTGGCGGCGGCCGGAAGCTGCGCAGACCGCGCACAAGCAGGACGGCCACAGGGGAGGAAAGGGTCGCTGCCTCTGGGGATAAAGGGCCGATAACCTGCAGGATCAATCAAAGCGCCGGGGGCCGGGAGTCGCCTCCGAGCGGCCGCCCTTCCTGCCTCTCTGTGGCAGAGGGATCCTGGGGAAGTCCTCCCTCTTATGTGTCAGCTGTTGCCGCACTGAAACAGGCGTGTTTAACCAGCTGGTGGCCGCTCTGTGGGTTAAAACCCAGCTTGTTCTTGTCGGATGGGACGGGGCGGGGGTTGGAGGGGGTTGGAGACAAGGCCGCAGCTCACTGTTGGCCCCCCTCCTCCCCCACCTGCCTGTGCGAGAGCTGTCTGGCCTCTCTCAGCCCTGGAGAGATTAGCATTCTGTTTGTCAGGCTGTGCACCAAGCCCTTTGTGTTTGAAGTCCGTCGGATGGACTGCTGCTCCTTTCCCCTTGATATGCTGCATCGGTCATGTTACAAAAAGGAGACCGATTATGCGTAAATGAATTGTGCATGTGGGTTTCACACGGAACGTGCATTAGGGCATCATTTTGGTTTGTTGCGTTGCGGGATGTGCAAAACGACAAGACCGTTCTGAGTACAGACGGAGCCCTCGCCGTTTGAATGGTAGGATAAGGGACTGCCAGGTCACCCAGCATTTCTTTTCAGTAGAACTGGACTTGTGTCTGTCCATCTCCCACCCCCCCATTTTTGGAAACACATTCTGCAATCCACTTCAGTCTGCTTCTGTCCGCCTGTAATATAAAATCTTTCACTTGTTAATGAATTGCGCGGAACTACAAAGAAAATCTCAGAACGCTTTTGCTGAGTTAACTGGCACCGCTGCATACTGGAAACTCGCAAGAACAAACAGCGTGACAGCGGTGCATTTATAAGCAAAGAACAAATATAGCTCGGCTGAAATAAGAAGTCAGGAGTCAAGAAAACCTTATTGTTTAAACCCGAGCGGATGACAGTTGATGTATGGCTCGTTGAGAAGGTTGGCGCAGCTTTTGTCTATGTTGGAAGCGAGGCGCAGCGTTTACAGTGTGTGCCTTGGCTTGCGTCAGAGGTGCTCCGGTAGTTGGTTCCGTGCGCGGTTCTGGTTTCAGCGGCCAGCCCATGCTCCATACGCTGCGCTCGGGCGGTCTCTGTTTTGTCTCAGCTTGGTCATTCTTTCCACTGACCGGCCCTTGCCAAGAAGCCGAGGTGGGCTAGCGCGCTCGCTCGCGGAAAAGACGTCGGCGAAACTCGGCCCGCTCGCGAAGCTGAGAGAAGCAGCTGTTCGTCTGATTGTCCTGTGAGGCTCCCCCGTGCCCCGCGCAGAAGAGGCTGTTTGGGGGAGCGTTGTCGACAAACCGGAAGCCACTTCATTTTGATGAGAGTCCAGGAGCGCTCTTTCACAGTCGGCCTGTGGTGGAAAGATGCTGTCCTGACTCTTGTTCTGTTGTCAGCTGCAGTTTGCCAGGGGTTTGCAGGCTTTAAAAATGCATTGTGGTCTCTTCCCTCCAGATCCCTGAAAAGAAGCACTCTGAGTCCTCAAGGGGAAGAAAGAGGAAAGCTGAGAACCAGTCAGAGAGCAGCCAAGGTGCACCCATCTCTGGCCCTGATGCTTGCTGAATACATGCACTGTACTGTCAGTTGTCATTGTGGCATGCAGGCTAACCCTTCTGTTTTCCTTCATTTTTACAGGGAAGTCTGTCGTACGAGGACCCAAGATTAGCGATTACTTTGACGTAAGTCATGCTTCCCTGTTCCTGACACCAAAGCTGAGAAAGAGCAGGGCTCCTCAGAGCCCTGCTGCAGATGACGTGAATGTGAAATGATGGTTGATCTGAGGGTTTTGCAGTTGCGCTGCCAGTCGGAAGGTCTTAGGCCCGCGTGTGCACTCGCGCCCGGGCTCTCTGAGAGATTACCCGTGCTGCGTTTTTACAGAATTTTAATTAAGTTGTGATGCGAGCGGACCAAATGCGCACAAAGGGGGGGCCGTCTCCAAACAAAGTCCTGGCATAAAGAGCGCTTTCTGCGCCCGTGCGCCGTTGCCAGACTCTCTTGTCCTGACTGTGGTCGTCTCTCTCTCTCCCCCCCCCCCCACACTTAGTTTCAGGGTGGGAATGGGTCCAGTCCGGTGAGAGGTCTCCCCCACGTCATCCGCTCTCCGCAGAACTCACATTCCCATTCCGCTCCGGGCTCCACTGTGAGTATCTCCACGTTCTATGTATTGGCTAGATATTCACCTCCTTGTGCTTTCACATTTAGGGTTCTATTGCTGTGGAGTCTGTGATTGTGATTTGTGATTTTTGGACGTGAAACGGTTGAAGCGGTATGGTCTAAAATGGAACATCCTCAGCTAGCATAGCAACATAGACAGTGCTGGAACCTCCTATACAAGATGGACAGAAGGAACACAGGAGCTAAATATCTGGAGCTAAATATCTGGTTGTAATATTGAATGTCTGTGGTATCTGTTCATCATGGGGACACTTCACAGCGTGCCTTAGTTTATGATGTCATTTTAGATTATGAGGTATGACAGCTGCCAACATTTGTTTTATTCCATCATAAATTTACAGCTAATTAAAGACATGCATCATGAGTAACTGACAACATTTTCTCCCTCTCTCCATTACAGATTAGACAAAATAGCTCATCTCCAACTAGTCTGTCTTTCGGGGACCATATGATACATCCTAAACAGTTATCAATCAAATGTGTCCAGGTAAGAAGGATCTTCTAATTCCTTCTTTGTCTTTCCCCACACACAGTATCTCTGATCAGAGGAGCTCAAACAGGGTTTTTTTTTCCTCATCACAGACTGACCTTACTGTGATAAAGCTGGCCGCCCTTGAAAGTAATAAGAACCTGGACCTGGAGAAGAAAGAGGGGAGAATAGATGATCTGCTTCGGGTAAGAGGGCGCCCCGTCCTTCCACCGGGAGCCGGCCACAGAGGTCCCCCGATCGCCTCTCTCTCATCCCGCCGTTGTGCGTCTTGCACTCGGAGAATTAACTGCCTGCGCAGATCAGTCTCTCAGGTTCAGGCTCCCGGTTGAGGTGTTTGTGCTGAGAGAAATGGCAGGCGGGTACTGTAATTGTGTGAAACGGCTTCTGATCTTGCTGTACTGCTCAATCAGCTGCAGCACGTCAGAGCGTCTGAGCACTCTTGGTTATTCCTTGTGGGCCCCGGGTAGCACCGTACACAGAGAGCGGCCGAGACTGAAACAGATGAACTCAGAAATGTGCATCAGTTAATGAATGTGATGTTCAAGAGGGATGTTTGTAAGGGTCTGGGTTGGAATAATGGGATAATTTGTTTTTTTTTTTGTTGTTTGTTTGCTTTGCTGATCTTCCTGTTTTCTCTCTGCAGGCCAACTGTGATCTCAGGAGACAAATAGATGAACAACAGAAATTACTTGAAAAGTACAAGGAACGCTTAAATAAATGTATCACCATGAGCAAGAAGTTGCTTGTTGAAAAGGTACTGTGATATTTTTTTTCCCTGTAAAGTTTGTTGAATGATTACCTGAAGGTTTGTCCCTGTAGCTGGCATTTTGTGACAGAAGTCGCTCTGATAGAGGAACTTACAGACGTGGCACAGTGAATGGGCTCACAGTAGCCCTACTCACCAGCCTATGAGGTTGGGCCTGACAGCACCTTTAGTGATGACCTTGCTCTGACCTGAGATAATGCATGCACAAAAGCCCACCAGTCAGAATTGGTAGCTGATTCACCTGCTGTATCTTGAATGAGACGCGTCTTCTTAAATATGGGACACCTGTGTTGTGTGCTAGTAAGGAGAAGGGCTCATAACCCAAGGCTGCTTGCTGTCTTCCCAGCAGGGGCACTGTAGTACCCTTGGGCAAGGTACTTAACCCAAATTGCCTCAGTACATATCCAGCTGTATACTTGGATAATAAAATCGCTGTATAATCGTTAGCTATATATATATAATCGTTGTAATCACATTGTGACACAAGGGCCACAGGGCATTTCATTTTGAACACACCAGTTTTGCTAGCTAGCACTGAGCATGTTTAAGGACGGGGTCTTTTTTTTTTTTTTTTTTTAATTGAACAAATGTGAGCGCACTGTGGAACGGTTGTGTGACCGTGAAATGTGAACGCTGGTGAACAGTGGTGACTGAGTGTGCGAAGATGGGGTCTGAACGGATGTGAACAGTAACCGTGACAGTGATATCGGAGTGCGTGTGCAGAACAGCATTTGATCATTTGCAAAGGGCAGTGTAGCATAGCGGTAAGCAGCAGGACTCGTAACCGAAAGGTTCCCGGTTCGATTCCCTGCTGTGGCACTGCTGTTGTACCCTTGGGCAGGGTACTTAACCCAGAATTGCTTCTGTAAATATTCAGCGGTATAAATGGTTAACATGTAAAAAAAATTGTAACCTATGTAAGTCGTTCTGGATAAGAGCATCCGCTAAATGCCAATTATGTAATGTTATGTAAACTGGTGTCCATCTGATAATAGATCATGCACATGGGTTTAAAAAGAAATAAGTGCAGTATCATGCCTGGATTCACAAGCTGAAATCTGGATCAGCCCCAAAGATACCTCAGGCTTCAGCTTTGGAGGCCGGCCCTTTCTTCATAGATACAAAATGGCTGGAAAGAGGTGTGAGATAATAGGTTTTCAGATGCTGTTGCAGGAACTGTCGGCTACACCAGCAGAGCACTGTTGCAGATAGGTTGCATGCAGTGTTCTGTGCAGAACACTGTGCAGTCATGCATGCAACCTCTCCAGTTAGTTCACTTGCATCAAATTATTTATTTCTGCTCTGATTTGAGAGGCTGGTGAGGTGAGTGTGCAGTCACCTGCGTGTGCACTTGATTGACAGTGGGACAGCTGTAGTCAAAGGAAGTAAGAATTCCCTCTGAGCTAAATAGTGCTATTCTTTTGTTGCCTTTGTGGTAAGTTGTGGCACAGTCCAGTTCAACATGAATTTAAAGGCTGTCAAAAATTCTTCTGAGCTGTAAAGCAAATTTTCTGCTCACTTCCTTAATTCATCTTTTCAATGCTGTAATTCTTTCAGTTTTGTGCTGTTGGAAAAGCAAACACTGTATTTACAAACCCATGATATGATATGAAATGTGTTTGAGGTCGTGAACACAGTAACGAGTTTTTAACAAGGGGAATGGGATAACGGAATATGTCTCTGAATGTTATTCTCATCCATGCAAGTAGATGTGTGATGAGGTAATGAGTTAAATGTGAGCTGTGGTGTTAGGGATGTGGTGAGATGTGAGAGGTTTGAGCTGTACTGATGTGTGTGATGATGTTTGAGAGTTGTGAGCTGTGGTAAGACGAAGTGGTAATGTAAGAGATGTGAGTTGTAAAGTACCTAAGTACCTTGCCCAAGGGTACAACAGCAGTGACCTAGCAGAGGATCGATCCAGCAACCTTTCGGTCCCTCACCACTACACCACACTGCTGTGAATATGAGGGCTGTGAGCTGAGCTGGAGTGTGAACTGAAACCCTGTTTGCCCGTGCCATTGTCTGCAGAGCACCCAGGAGAAGCAGGCGTGCCGGGAGAAGAGCATGCAGGACCGGCTGCGGCTCGGACACTTCACCACCGTGCGGCACGGCGCCTCCTTCACCGAACAGTGGACCGACGGATTCGCCTTCCAGAACCTCGTCAAGTGAGTGGCTCTGTGGGCGGGGCTCCCGGCGTGTGTGTGTGTGTGGGGGGAGTATGATGGTGTATCCCATTCGTAACGCCAGCGCTGCCCTTTTGGTGTAGATAAGGGGAGACGCCTAAATTACTAGAGATGTAAATTACTGTATGACCCTGTGGCAGGTTTTAAGTTTTCAGCAGTACAAGTACAACGTGAGTGATATACCTGCCGTTGTTACATTACATTGTTGTCATTTAGCAGACACTCTTATCCTTACAATTTTTACACGTAATCCATTTATACAGCTGGGCATTTATTGAGGCAATTGTGGGTTAAGTACCTTGCCCAAGGGCACAGCAGCACTGCCCCAGTGGGGAATTGTACCAGCAACTTTTTGGTTACAAGACCTGTTCCTTACCACTATGCTACACTGCAGTACTGTAATTAAGGAAGGAATTACACTGATCTTCACTGATCAAGGAGGTATGGTAATGAGCTTTGTTTCAGTGTTCCAGGACATGTTTTCCTTTTAGTGATTGCTCAGACAGTACAGTCTGGGTGGTTTGCGTAGGCTGTACACTTCACAGTAAAATAATCTTACAGATACTTTCCAAAGCCTGAAGTGTTACCCTTGTTGGTTTCTAAGTTCGTCTCTGGTAAACTACGTAATTCGCTACAAATTTGATTTACACTTTCGCTCCTTGCTTCTCAGAGGACGTCAGACAGCGGTTTCAGTACAGCTCAATTCTAACATTAGGAATTCCTCTCCTCAGACAGCAAGAGTGGATTAACCAGCAGAGGGAGGAGATCGAGAGGCAGAGGAAGCTCCTGGCCAAGAGGAAACCTCCGACGACGAACACCTCCCAAGCGCCCACCACCAACTCTGAGCCAAAGCAGCGCAAAACCAAGGCGGTGAACGGGGCGGACAACGACCCCTTTCTCAAACCCAGCCTACCTCAGCTGTGAGTGGCTGATCCGCGTGTCTGTCACGACACATCTTCAGAATCACCTGTTCTGATTTTGACGTTAATGTAGAAAGATTGATTTTTTTTTAAAAGATTGTGTTGTTTGCTGTCCTGAATTTAACGTGAATGGGCCTTTTGATGTATTTTTTTTGTTTCCTCTCTCCCCCTTCCTTTTGGTTCTCAGGTTGACTCTAGCTGAGTACCACGAGCAGGAGGAGATATTTAAGCTGCGACTTGGGAACCTTAAGAAGGTCTGTACGTTTTCCCAGCCTGGCAGAGTAAAATTAGTTTGGCTTTTTATCGAATGGATCACCTTGTACAGCAAGCGAATTGGACACAGATGACAGACATCAAGGCTCATTCTGCAACCCTGAAACAGCGCTATGGGAATATCCAAACATTGTGTTCAGTGCTGATAGTTCTTGTGAGGACTGATTTTTTTTTCCCTTTGAACTAATCTATATTTTATTAATATGTACATATTTCTTTTTCCTGGTGAATATTTATCAGAGAATTGCCCCAGCCTGAAGCGCTGTCAAGTCAACAGTTAATATTTAATGTGAGACAAGTCAGACGAGTCGAACTGTATTTTGATGAAATGTTTTTTTTTTTTCTTTCTTTCTTGGTCTCCTCCTTCGGTGTGTCTGTGTCTGCGTGCGTGTGTCTGTGTGTGTGTGTGTGTGTGTGTGTGTGTGTGTGTGTGTGCGCCTGCACCTGCGTGTGTGTGTGCTTGCACCTGCTTGTGTGTGTGCGTGTGCGTGTGCGTGTGCGTGTGCGTGTGTGTGTGTGTGTGTGTGTGTGTGTGTGTGTGTGTGTGTGTGTGTGTGTGTGCGCCTGCACCTGCGTGTGTGTGTGCTTGCACCTGCTTGTGTGTGTGTGTGCGTGTGCGTGTGCGTGTGTGTGTGTGAATCATTTATAGGAAGAGGCTGAAATCCAGGCGGAGCTGGAGCGACTGGAGAGAGTGCGGAACCTTCACATCCGGGAGCTGAAGAGGATAAATAACGAGGACAGCTCTCAGTGAGTCAGACGCTGCCGCTGCCACCGTCACCGTCGCTGTCACCATCAGCTGCGCCGCCGCGGGTTCACACAGGGAGAGGGACCTCGTAGGAGGGCGAGACTCGGCTCTCACGTGTCCTTAGAGACGGGTAGCCGTCTGAAACGTCCGCAGATCAGGCCTGGTAAAGGGGAATAGTCACATCCGCTGTAATAACAAGGAGCTGAGTTCGGCACTGTACCCCCACATCACGCAGTTTATGGGGCCACTCTGGGGAACCGAACAGGAGGCTGAGACTGAATTATTAGTGATGGTCCTGAAACATCTGAAAGGAAGGTTTTTTTTTTTTTAAACCATTTTTAACCTGTTTTTTCCAAGAGCAAATTACCTGCGATTTACCTGCTGTGCTTTAGATCGATACGCAATATATAACTTCAGCCATGAGAGCAAAAGGAACAAGTCTTCCTTCAAAAGGAACAAATCTTCTGCTATTTCACTGAATGTTATCAAACTAGATTGTTAATGGAGATCTCCTTTAAAAAGGCTAGGTGCAGCGGAGTTTGGATTAACCAGTGCTGCTTTCCTTTTAAGGTTCAAAGATCACCCCACTTTGAACGAGCGGTATCTACTGTTGCATCTTCTTGGAAGAGGAGGCTTCAGTGAAGTGTATAAGGTATGTGTGAACGGCAGCTGGGTTAAATTCCTGCGTATGAGTACAGGTAATCACCACCTCCTGTGAGGGTGGTGTTTTACATGGAGGATGTCCTAAGCTGTGTCCCGCTGTCCTTCCCAGGCTTTTGACCTGTTTGAACAACGCTACGCTGCAGTGAAAATCCATCAGCTCAACAAAAACTGGAGGGAGGAGAAGAAAGAGAACTACCACAAGTATGATGATCTGTTTGCTGAAGGCGGGTGGGGACTGTAATTATGTCTGTGGGATAAATGAATTGCAGTGGTTGCAGCAAGTGCACTCACTGGTGCTGCTGGCACAGAAAGCCGTTTCCACAGCAAGTTATGCGCCGCAGTCAGATGCTTCCTCATGAAACCAGTCTTAGCCGGAGTGTGGATTTGTGAATGATAAAATCAGTGCGGCTGCTCTGCTCTGGGACTGATTGCTGCCCCTGTTGTTGAGATGTTCAGTGAAACAGCCTGCGGCCTCTCCTGCTGTCTGGGTTTTGCTGGCTTTGTCATCAGCGGTGGCTCTGTTGTCCCGTTTCAGACACGCCTGTCGGGAGTACAGAATACATAAGCAGCTGGACCACCCCAGAATAGTGAAGCTCTACGACTACTTCTCATTGGACACGGACACGTGAGTAACCCCACCTCCATCACCCTTGTCGCTTCCTGGCGATAAAACTCCGCCCTTTTCTTTAATAAAACAATGAACTGACGGGGGTGAATTCACTGCATCTTGGGCTGTTCTGGAAAATGTCACCTGCGTTTAATTTTACAGATATTATGTTTAATAGGTTAGATCTCACTGGAGCTTGAAATATATGTTACGTGTCCTACAAAAGGCAACAAGTACTTGAAAATTAACCCCAAGGAAATTTTTTAGTTGCACAAACCAAGCAGCATACCCCATTCTGCAGATTTTTTTAATGAATGCAGTTTTAAGTTTGGTATGCCCAGTAAAACTCCTTCCCTGGTTTTTTCCTCATAGGCCTAAGCATTAAACATCTTTTCTAAATGCACTGGCGTGACTGCTTGATGTAACAGAACCAAATATTTATCCTCCCATCCCCCGCAGGTTTTGTACAGTGTTGGAATACTGTGAAGGCAACGACTTGGACTTCTACTTGAAACAGCACAAGCTGATGTCAGAGAAGGAGGCGCGCTCCATTGTCATGCAGATAGTGAATGCTCTGCGATACCTGAACGAAATCAAGCCCCCCATCATCCACTACGACCTCAAGCCAGGTAGGCCGGCGCTCACAGGGTTCAAACCCCGGGCAGGCACTAACGAGGGCTGTTCTCTGATTGGCAGCTTACCGTATGTTTACCATTTAGCAACTGGAGCATGAAATTAAGGTTCAGCTTTCAGGAAATACCAATTCATTATTTGAAATGAGAATGGGTTAACTCCAGGGAATGTGTTTAGTTGGCCATGCCAAGTACTAAGACTAAGACTAAGACTTGGTAAATGGTGGATATGGCCTACCAGACACTTTCTCTGGCTTTCATGTCCTTACAAAGCCGTCCCTAGATGCCTTTAACAGCGTGCTTCATATGAGGGACTCGTCTACATTCCCACTGTACTGGTGCTGTTTACATTCTCTTAATCACTCTGGATTAGTGTCTGTGCACTGGAATTATAAGTTAAATAGCACTCGTGTAATAAATAATAATGTATTGCTGCCAGTTCAGAGCTTTTTATCGCTTTTGAGCTGTTTTCCACACTTACCCCAACCCTGACAGCCTCCTACAAACGCTTTTTTATGGGACTCTGTGGACGACCCGTTTGTTTTGGTGTCAGACTGAAATCAGTTGAGTCCTGCTGTTTGAATGCGACGTTCAGTGCACCGAGCTGATCTCAGATCTGTTCAACAACGCTGTTTCCCTGTGCGAAGGCAACATCCTGCTGGTGGATGGCACGGCCTGCGGGGAAATCAAAATCACAGACTTCGGCCTATCCAAAATCATGGATGACGACAACTATGGCGTGGACGGGATGGACCTCACGTCACAAGGAGCGGGGACATACTGGTGAGAGCCGCCAACTCCGCCGTCTTCCAGTGCCTTTTAAAGGCCCAGGGCCGCAGTGCATTGTGGGTTAAAATACCGCCCGGAGAAATAGGATTGAAACCATAGCAAAATGTTTCGGAAGTATGAAAATCTTTGGTAGATATGCTGAAAGGCCCTCTTCTCTTTTTTAGAAGACTTTTTTTTCTAATCTATCATTTTTTGATACTCTTGTTTTAAAAGGTGTTTAGATAATAAATGTGCATTTTGGCTGTTAGTGGCCCTTCTTGACAAGAAGCACGAATGACATTTTTACATCGTCAGCTGCAGATGTGCTCTGTCTGTGCTTTCAAACTGACACAATCTGAAATTTCCCACCAGATCATGGGGTAAATGAATCAGGGGTGCGAGGTGTGCGCGTGTGCGTGCGTGCGTGCGTGTGTGTGTCAGATAGCGTCTTCATATAAAGACTTACATTGCCGTTGTGAACTCCTGTTAGATTTTGATAAATCTGAAGCTTGATTGTATTTTTGCAGGTATTTGCCCCCTGAATGTTTTGTAGTCGGCAAAGAACCTCCCAAGATCTCGAATAAGGTGGACGTGTGGTCGGTGGGGGTCATCTTTTTCCAGTGTCTCTATGGGAGGAAGGTGCGCCACCTTTTCCAGTTCCCAGTTTTTTTTTCCTATTTAAATCAAACTGGTTCCTCTTACAGAATAAAAATAATAAACAGTCCATGTTCCCTTTCAGCCATTCGGCCACAACCAGTCCCAGCAGGACATTCTGCAGGAGAACACAATACTGAAAGCCACGGAAGTCCAGTTTCCCGTCAAGCCCGTCGCCAGTAACGAAGCAAAGGTCAGTGTACAGACCAGGCCATAAAAAAAAAAAAACACAGGGGCACCAGCAGGGGGCACTCTTGGTACAATTCCATTGTTCAGACTTACTACATCACATTGTCATTTAGCAGGCCTTCTTACGCAGAGGATGTTTAGTAAGGCAATTCTGGATTGAGTACCTTGCCCAAGGGTATAATAGCAGTGCCCCAGCAGGGAATGGAACCAGCAGTCTTTGGGTTACGAGCCTTGTTCCTTACCACTACGCAACACTTATTAGGAAAAATGGTTTTGTTTTTCCCGAAAGCAAGTTCCCTGTGGGTTAGGCTTTGAAAGTCATCAACACTTCTTTGGAAAAGGGGAGGATGGTATTTAAGAGAGATTCCCAGGGGGTGCTTTAGTGTTGGTCAGCAATGCTCCTTTGATGACCTCTAGTGGCCAGAGATTTCGTAGACATTAGGGGTTGACAGTGTGGTTTGCACAGACCACACTAGGACAGAGATTGGCTCAAGTTTGTGCTGAAAGTCAGACCGAGCCCTGGGCTCTGCTCCCTCTGGGATGTTCCATGTTTATTTATAGCGGGGGTGTTTTTCAGAGCGGTGAAGGTTGTGAATGGGTTGCGTCTGTCCTGTGCTCTCCGCAGGCCTTTATACGCCGCTGTCTGGCGTACCGAAAGGAGGACCGATTCGACGTGCACCAGCTGGGCAGCGACTCCTACCTGCTTCCTCACATGAGGAGGTCCAACTCCTCAGGGAACCTGCAGATGGGGGGTTCCGGTGGCTCCGCCCCCCCCTCATCCAGCATCATCTCCTACTGAGCGCCTGCACTGACCGACCGACTGACCGCCCCCCACCCCACCCCCCGATCGCCCGCACCGCCCCCTGCAGCGGCGGGTGGGGGGGGGGACAGTGCCACCCCATCGGTGTGTGAAACGACCGGTCCGGGCCGCTGCGGCGGTCGCTGCGGAGACCAAACGCGGCAGAACCGGGATTTACTCCGCGCTCGGACCGCACCGGGCCAGACACTGGCGTTTGACAAAGCGCAAACTGATATTTAAAAAGAAACACACACACACACACACACACACGCGTGTGCGTGCGAAAGCCTTTCAAAGGTTATACAAAATTATAGAGCACTGCAACAAAATTAGCTTGAAAAGGCGGCTCTGAAAATGAGGAGTCCTCCCCGCTGGCTGGATGACTGGGGAGGCTAAAGGGAGACATAGCAGCCTGCTGTTTAGAGTAAATTAACTCGGTGCCTGCCTGGGAGTGGAGCCGTGTGACTGCAGCAAGTTTACGCAAGGACCTGCCACTCTCCACCCATCTACAGTGGTCTCACTCTCACGAGGAGTTAAGCTCCCACAGAGAATGCCATTTGCTTTGGTATGTATGTGCACATATGTATAAAGTATGTGTATACAAATGTAATGTTTTTTTTTTCCAGTAATGGGAGAGCAATGGGTTTGTAAAGGTGAGGTCTGTCATGAGTTTGGCCCAGGCAGCATCATATTGTCGAATGCACAAAGTAACCAAATGTAGACAAACTGCAATGTATAGAATCCTATGCAGGAAGATTTTTTTTTTTAAAAATCCCTCTTAGAATATATGTGTATATTTACTGTACAGGAGTCAAATTTCAGTTCAACTTCAAATTTCAGCAGTTAAATTCTGTACAAAAGTTTAACATTTCTGTTTTTTTTTTTTTTTTTTGTAAATTGTTTCCTGGAGCATTTCATTTTTGCTGCTATTGATGTCGCTTTTACTTTTGAAAAAAGGCTGTATGATCTACTTTAGGTACAAATTGTACAGTTCTGTTTAAAAAAATAATAAATGATAATAATTACCAGGAAATCACCGCATGCTATAAAAGTGAGTTGCTAGCGGACTGTTGGTTGTCTGCTGTTGTTTGGCAACTGGGCGCGGTTGTCACGGGGATAAGGAGTGGGAGGGGCTCTTCTTCAGTCATACCCCCTCGTGTTTTTTTAAAAAAAAATTTTAAATGAAGCTACTAAGATGCCGTTGCCGTGAAGTGCCGTGACCGCCAAGTCCAGTACAATCCCCTAACTCTTCCTGGTATATCTGTACTGTACTTTGCTCCGGTCAGTGTCTTGAAGTGTCCATGAAAACTGAACTAATGCTTGTTTGCAATTTCCGAAAAGGCCAATTGCCTGCTACCAAACAGGTTACGCTGCAGTATCCAAGAGATGAGCTTTTGGCTAACTTTTTTTTTTTTGTTGTTGTTGTTGCAAGCTTTTACTTAGACCCACCCCTTCCTCTCCACTGTACATTAAACAGAATAACTGTATCTCAAGGTGCTGCTGAAATTGTAGAGAATGTAGCCAAAAGAGTAATAAATATTAAAAAACCCTGATTTTAATACATCAACGCAGCATGGTTTCCTGGAACTAAGGGGGGTCATGATATTCCACCAGTACTGTTTCAGCCAAAGAAACCCTGGTTTCATGCATTTGAATATTCAAATGGAGTTTTACCTTTTTATCCTAATGTGGGGATTGGAAAAATACACTGTATAATGTTGGTGAGAAACACTAATATCAGGCCTCATTGCCTGCAGAATGTGACAAGGCTCATAGACAGTGACTTACCCAGTGCTTCTTGCTGCAGTCCATGTGTATCCTTCTTCAGTGTCCAGTCTCTGAGAATTGAACATGGCAGCTGCCAGGTGGATTACTGCCCAGGCCAGCACAATGGGACTCTTGTACTTATTTACTTCTGGTGTAGTGTTCATTGAGGAAATGAAGGTGCCGTTTTTATTCATTTTTGTCAGGGTCACAGCATAGCTAAAAGCCTAAATGATCTCATTTTGATGAGAGGTTATGTGGTGACTTTTGTAGAACAAAGCATTGATCACCACTCAGTGATGAAGATGTAGGCCAACGTTTGCCCTTAAAGTTTGATTTGCAAATAAATGAAAGTGTTGCCTTTTTTTTCCCAATACAGTCACAATTTTTTTTTTTCGAGAAGGTGACGAGACTGATCCTTGCCGATCTGCCATTGTAACTGCAGTTCTGACCAGCATTAAGGAGGAGTATGAGGAAGAGGAAGAGGAAACACACTGGTAAAAGGGAGTGGGGGGTGTGTGGAGAGGGGGAGAAAGTGCTACACCAGCGGGGACAGTGGGGGACTCTACAGAGATTGGGGAGTACGTGTGGGCAGAGTGGTTACCCCTTGGATTTTTAGGGAGCTAGACAATATCTTTGAACACGATGTAATTTTTTAAAGGCATTTGTAGCAGTTGGCTTATGGTGTGTCCCAGTAACGAAAAAAACAAAGGCCCATAGATGGACTGTAGAAAGTCAATGAGATGCAGTTAGGCCCCTTCTAGCATTTTAGGGTCAAAGTCAAATCTGAGACAAGTAAATGGCCAGGTGCAGTTGCAAGCTTGTAGCAGTCTGCATGGATTGTACTGAAAATTAATTCATGCAAGTGTATGCAGTGGTTGTACAGGTATGGCTAATGGTGCCTGACCTGTCACTATAACCTGATCATTGAATGTCCATATACTTGTGTAAAACAAATTATTACAAACACAGAAGAGCTTAATTGCACGGGTACACAAATAGTTAGCAGGTGTAAAACTGATCCAAGGCTAGTCATGGTGAAATCCTGCAGACAAACCGAACAAGCCAGACAGGCGGGCATGAGAGAAACGGGAACATCTTTTTTCTGTTAAAGTGCGTCTTTATTACAGTTTTGTAGCCTCAAGCCATCTTTGTACCTTTGTACCTGGGCTTGACTTCACTGGAATCGAAGCAGGTCGATCCGAAGCGAACAGGTGACAGAAACGCCCCCGAATTCGTACTACGCCCCGGCATTGGCCGCCCCATCAGATGTGAGCGAAACAGCCCGGCTAGCTGCCTACTCTGTAGCCTGCTGCTGCAGCCACATATAACTGCAAAAAAAAGTCAGAGGTTTCAGTCGAGGTTTTAGATCCTGTCTGAGGGAAAATGGCCTTTTGTCGATACTTTCGTTCCAATTTTAAAAGGGTTATTTTTCTTGTGAGGTTGTGTGAGTGCAAAGTCTGGCTTCTGAGTATTTCATCTTGGTGGAAAAAAAGGATCTTAAACACTGCATTTGCACTTCAGTGTCCATCAGTGCATAACATATTAGTCTACTTTGAGAAAACATTTTCTCTCGTGCTGAAAGATGTGCTTTGGAGAAACTACCTGTTCTCAGGGAGTCTTCATCTCCACAGTTTAACGAGATCAGCAGGCAGGTTCCTTTGCCCCAGGGTCCCATTTGATGTGGGCGGCAGAGGATGAGATGACCTCTCTGAGGACCATGGGATATATTCTGGTAAGTATGTAAGCCTCTGAAAGTGTTCAGACTACAGAGTCTCTGCAGAATCCTTCAGAGCAGGCGTAGTTGTGCACATCCGCGTATGCGAGACTCTGGGAGAGACACGGCCCAGTCTCCCTCTTCTGTGTGCTGCCGCGTGGAGTCCAGGCAGGGGGAGGGTCAGGACACACCCTCTTGCCCCGCACCGCTGCCCCTTGGTTCAGGGTCACAGTGGACCAACGCGTTGATGTCCATCAGGTTCCTCGTCCTGCGGAGCCTGTTTTTGGGACTCTTCCTGGGGGCGGAGCTCCCCCCTCCCCCTGAGTCGCTGGACTCTGGCCTGTACGCATGGCTGTCATGGTCGTCATGGGAACCAGTGGGCTTGGAGAGCTGGGGAAGATGTTTGGCGTTACACCACCACAGGAGTTTAAGCGCTCGCGCACTGTTATAGGTTGCCTTTATTGCGTCGCAGTTTTGCCAACTCTTACACATTCACCATGACATTTTCTCAGGGAACAACACAAGAGTTGCTGATTCCAACATGGGTAACTGAAGAAATACAACACACAATGTTCCTACCCAGATGTCTTTGCTCACCTCATAATTTGTTCCACAATAAAATCAATGGGAAAATGGAAACTATATCACTGTGACTGAAATTTCTTGCTTGACACCTGCTCACTGACTGATGTGCTGCGTATGCATACATATGTGCACTTGTGTATCCTGTTTACATGTAAATAAACAACCAATAAATAAGTGATTGGCTGAGATGGGTCACATGGTCCCTCTGCCAATCAGCAGAGCAATGCGTATTCTACAGGCAGTTGGCTCTGTTGAGTATGACTTCTGTAATTGCCCTTTCATTAAACAAATTTCAATAAGAAGCATTTGTTTTGAGCACAGGCCTTTGCATGTTCACATTTATGATAAAGTTGCAAAAAAAGTTGTCGGGTATACATCTAAGTAGTACATATTTTGAGGTATGACAACACCTGTGTTCACCTTTACTTACGCATGCATGTGTAAAAAGTGTAGAGGTTTGAATACTTACCTTCTTAATTTGTGATATTGTCGCAAAAGTACCATGATTGGGCTTACATTTGAAGTACCTTCTCCCACCCAGGGTTCCATCATTGTCTCCACCTACGTGTTGGCAGATAAAAGAGACTCAGTGCTGAATCACAGACAGCATGTCCACATTGTAATCCAAGCAGCACTGGATGAACACAGTAAGCGGTAATGTCTCACAGGCCGTGTCCAGCTCCACGCCGATATAGACCTCGCTGCTGGCTGCGTTCTCTAGCCGTCCAATGTAGCGGACGGCCCCTTTCTGCTTCCTGCCTAGTACCACACGGTCATTCAGCTTCAAAGGATGCTTCTTCCTGCAAAGTGAACACACACACAAATGCATATATACACATGAATACACACATAAATACACATCTGCACATATACTGACAGGCACACCAATTCTAATGCAGACTTTAAATCTGGCACCATTGATACTTTAACATCTGTGCTATGGAGTTCACATACTGACTGGGAACAAGAACAATGTATGCAGTACCTGTTTAGCACCCTGGAGTCTGGCCTCTCTGAGGCACGGGGGTGTGGAGGAGATCCCCTCTGGTCCTCTCCTGGGTCAGGAGGCACCCTCTCAGCCCCCGGCTCCTCTGCCAGGTCACCACTTATGTGTTTCTCCTTTCTCTTTCAATTAGACAAACAGCTGAAATGTTAAATTCTGAGAAAACAAAGGGAAATTGCATAAATGCTTTCGTATGGAACCCTACCTTGTGTTTTTTGCCTGAGGTTAGTGTATCACTGTCCGGAGAATACTGTCCCTTAGCGCGTCCTTCACTCTTCCTGGCTTTAGGAAACACAGAAAGACAAAAAAAAAAAAATGTAAGATTTTTTTTTTCCCCTAGAAACACGGCATCAATGATTCTGGCACTCAGTTAAACTGATTTATGGAGCAATTCGAAGCCCCGGGTGTCTGCTAATGTCCCTTCAGCTCAATTTAAACTTACAAGATACATTGCAAGAAACCTAAAGATACCTCGCATGCTTGCTCTTTAACGGCATTTAAGGTCTGGCCGAGTTTAGAGTCAAAAGACTAAAGTCACCCTGGCTGGAATGAGGGCGTCCTGAATGTGGAATTGAGGAACGAAATTCAATGCCGGTTTGATTCCCTGGTTGGACACTGCTGTTGTATCCTTGGACAAGATACTAAACCAGAATCGCCTCTGTAAATATCCAGCCCTACAAATGAATAGCATGTAAAAAATGTTAGCTATGCGAGTCGCTCTGGATACGAGTGTCCGCTAAGCAAATGTAATGCGTGTCACGTCTCCCCAGACTTACCCTCACCGTGTCGTGGGTGCGAGGCTCTCCTCCGGAAGCGGGGGGAGCTGGGACAGGGGTCTACGAGGGGGGTTGGCAACCTGGGACACTCCATCTGGTGCATTGCTGCTTGAAGGTGATCTGCTGTCTGGAGACGACATGACACAGCTTAGTCAAATCACAGGCTTGGACTTGGGTCTGAATGCTGCCTTTCACTGTGCCGTGAAAACTTGGGCTAAAATTGTGACAGCTCTTTTTCTCAAATAAGCTGTAATTTGGGGTTCCTCGTCACATGAATAAAATGCGTGTTGACATTTTGATGAGCTTAAAAATGTGTTTTTAAGCTCAGAAATATATGTAATGTCTATACTGACAAGAAACATTAACATTTGCAGACAGACAAATGACAGACAAAAGCGTCACAACGGCTGTTTGGAAATTTTTGAGTCTTTCTGGTGTGAAAAGTAGTGATACAGACCCACAAAGGCCCCGTATGGAGTGAGATCCTACCACCTTCCGGTGCAGTATGAGGTCACTGGGCTGGGGTGATGCCAGGGGTGGGAGACTGGGGGGGCGGGCCCCGGGTGAGAGACTGCTCCTTCTCGAGCTGGGCGAGGACGAGACACTAGTGTCCTGGGGGGGAAGAAAAAGGCCATGCTGAGGCCTAAGGGATGGACATCTCAGAGCAACATCACCTTCAGTGACACAGATGTGAATATTACTTATAAATACCAAAATTAGCAAACATTAAAAAGGGGTCAGTTTGAAGCCAAGTTTTTTCCAGGACACTCAGCTAATAACGATGTCCTTGTTGTGATCATTTGTGTAAACATAAGGTCATTATATTCTCCCTTAAAGAAATGATTACAGCTTTGATGGAAATAAAAAAATGCAGCAAACTTCTTACACATCCCGCAGAAAATAATCGACCCTTGCTAAAAAGAGCGAGGGCCTTACTGACAACTGACTGACTGATGCGCTATGACTCTGATGCTATGACTCTGACTGATGTGCTATGACTCTGATGCGCTATGACTCGGGCAGTCCTCCACTGCCCTGTGTGGCGGGTTGCCGGGGGTCGGTTGATGACGTGAGGGGGACTGTGTGCGGCACGTGGGCAGACAGACTCTGATTGTCTTTAATCAGACGGCCAGAGGCAAGGTCTCCCTGTCTGGCAGCATGTCATATGCCGTGCCCCGCCAGCGCACCAGATTACATAACACGGCTGCCTGTCAGAATTTCCGTACCTGTGCGTGCAAAACCACACAAATCTTTCAGGGATCCTTACCTTGGCCTGTCCTTGGTGCTTTGATTTACATAATGTTGACAGGTTCCAGGGGTAGTCATTTTAGGGTATGAACTGTGATCTTCATATGAATATAGATCAATTACTGTTTGCATGTTGGTGACAATGCCCTGAACAGTTTTTACACTGTCTCTAGTTTATGCATTAAGCATTCAAGGCCTCTCACTGCAAAATCTTAGTATATAGTATTACAAACAGCTGGTACACAGTTTCAGGAAAAAGCTTTTTGAGATACACTTAAGGTACAGCACTTTTCAGTGTGGGGGCTCAATCTTTATATTATTATAATTAGTGTTAGCTGATCTAACAATACTGTGCATAACACAGTTAAATAATTACAGTGCGTTACACAGCTACACACGCACTTATGAGGCAGGAAACCCTTTGGGGCTTGTGAAAGAACTCATCAAAAACACAATTCAACAGCTATTGTTGATGCATTCAGATGATAAGTTTTGGGCCAGCAGCCATGGAACGGTACCCCCTGGTGTGGTGGAGGCGGGGGCGGGGCGGGCGAGGCATACCTGGGAGGTGGACAGGAAGAGGGAGGGGGAGGAGTGGCTGGAGGTGCTGGAGGGGGTGTGGGGAGCGCGGGTCTGAGCTCCGCCGGGCGATGCCGGACCTCGGACGACCAGAGTGGCGCTCCGCAGCTGCTCAATGACAGCCCTCTGGGCCTCCACTATCCTCTGTAAACTGGGGTGCAGAGAGGGAGGGTGAGAGGCCGGCGATCACTGCTGCACGCGCCATCCATGTGGCAGTCATGCTTAAAAAACGTGTGGCTTTAACCAGCTTTCCGATTGTGAATCGTTTGGCAGAATCACGTGACACAGCCAGACAGTATTTCGGGATGGGACCCCGAGGAGCAGGCCCGACGCCGGGGGGTTGGGGGGCACAAAATGTCCTAAAAACCATGTAGACATCAGGATATAAGGAGAGAACTGGGGGTGCACTGTGGTCTGTCTGGGGGTGCAATGCACCCCTAAGCACCCCCCATAGCGCAGGCTTGCTGAGGAGTGACAAGTTGAGACTAGCCTCTGAACGATGCAGGCAGGAGATGAGGAAGAGAAGTTGAAGCTACGACCTATGAAAGACAGAACATTAAGCAGTAATAAATATGCTTCAAAAACACGTGTCATTTCAACCACCTTTCCGATTATGTTGAAGTTCAAGCGTTTGTTTAGCAGTGTCACGTGACACAGCCAGGCTGCGTTTTGGGATGGGTCACAGGAGCGCGACTAGATGAGACCGGCCTCTGAGCGATGCTGGCAGGAGATGAGGAAGACAGGCCTAACTTAAAACTACGACCTACGAGAGACAGAACACGAAGTCGTACTAAAACACACAGCTGGGGAAGACTGCTGGAGCGGTGCCAGCGAGGTGCCTGTGTGCATTACGAGAATGGCCGTAATCCAATTCATTTACACTTTCATTAGGTAACCACACTGCCTCCCAGCTATGCTGAAGGAATTTGATCTTTACTGGATGTATGACTCCCCATAGAGAGCACATACTGATCATCACCGCTGGAGACCTAATCTTCCACGCACCCCAGAAAGCCGCTGTAATTATCAACATGCCCGACCATAAAAGAAATCACATCGCTAATTTGTTTAGTTTTTTTCAAATGAAAGCTATGCGAAAGTTAATTTTCTGTAGAGCACGCCGCGGGAGGCCGCGTCGGCGTGATTAGAGAGCTCGGATCAGGCAGGGGAGGGGAGATTCTTCAAGCTGCTCGTCACCCGTAGATGCGCTGCGGGAGTCGCAGTTACCCGACATTATGCGCATTACTCGTCACACGCCATCGCCCATGTTTTTCCCCGACGTCCACACGTTCAGAGATAAACAGAAACGACGGCGAATCCTCTCTACGGCCCTCAAGATGTGACATGATAGTTTTTGTTGGGAAGTTTGAAAAGTCAGGGCACCAGTGTTGCACATCTTGCATTTCTTCAGTTTGTATCGTATAATTTTACTGTATCGTAGCCTATAATTGTATTGTATAATTTTGATCCCTACTGTTTGTTTGATTAAAAAAAAGTTATCACAATATTGTTGCCAGATCAACACAAGGCTTAGGCTATAGGCAATGCAGGATAGGTTTGTCTTAACCCATTCAACTGTAAGTCAGCAACGATGTGATTATTGACCGTCTTCACCCAGTAGCCATTCCAGAAAAAGTAGTGTCTAACATTTTGACCCCTTTACGCCATAGTTAATAAGATACGTTTTCCCTGTTGTCTGGATTTGTAAATATAGGCTACCGGACATATTAATGTATTTTGGGAGCAGTTAAAAATCTCAACGACACTGGGAAAGTACCCGAAAATGGTCGAGACAAAGGTCGAAACGCTGCCGGGGTTAGGGGGTTGAAAGGCTAACTATATGCAGTCTTTCGGATGTTACTGATAAACAGCATGTCGTATGTGTGTAGCATACTTGTATGAGAAAACATCCACTACAGTAAATTACCTAAAGGCGCGTATCGTCAAAACTATTAGGCTGAAAACTATATTACAGTCAAAAAGTGCACGGCCCCACTCACTTTCTGTAGAGACAGTGGTCGTTGGTATCGAGTGGTACGACGTTTCACATAAAGGATATTACCAATTGGCACCATACATGGCATTTTGGATGCTGCCTAGCAATCTTGGATGGTGTCTTGCCAGCTTTCAAAATGGAAACATCTTCTCAAGTATAAACCAAAGCTCATCTGAAAAGGTGGAAAAAAAAAATCTTACCGACGATTTTCTCGGAGTAACTCTGCTATGCTTGAGCAGAGATGAACGGTTCCTTTCCTCGCACCGTTGATGACAAACAAAACGGCTTGGGAAGCTATCTCTTTGTCCTCCTCCAAACATCCCGGTTCTGGGCAACACTCTGGAATGTACACGTGAATAAACACAAGGGAAAGCATCATTCTTAGATATAAATAATAGCAAGTTTGAAAGAGCGCAGCGGAACGGTCACTATGTTTAAAACAGGGTATGTGAAACTAGTAAAGCAGCATGCCCCATTCTTCCAGCTAAAGTAAACGGACAATATTCACAAATGTAGACAACTCACACATCAAACAAACATACATAAATCAGCGGGCTAAGCTGACAGGCTTTGATCAAATTCTACAGTACAGTTACTGTACATGGGCAACGAGGCAACATTACAGTAGTTTGTGTGCGAGTTTACTACAGAGCGGCACCAATGTCTTCACAGGGTGTTTTGAAAAGACTTTTTTTTTTCTTTTACCTGTACGGCAGTTCGGTGAATCCGACTCCTGTGAGTTTCTCCTTGGACGGCGCCCATGATCGCTCATTTTCCGAACGTTTCTCGTTGAGTTCGCGTTTCTCTTACGTCCAGGTGGACGAAGGGGAATTACTTTACAATCGCGGAGTGAAAACTGTTCTCGTCGGCCATATTTTGGAGCGGTCACGTTGTTGAAGTTGGGTCAGCGGGTTTTCCTGTTTTCACCAAACAGTAACCTTACACCTGCTCCACTCAAATCACGGGCACCACCGAGAGGTGCGTCAATGCGCTGCGGAACTACAAGGTAAAAGTATGCCACTTTGACAATGGCCGGCTTAGATAACATGTCTTGCAAGTACGTTCCTTTAGGCGAGAACGGGAATAATGGATAAAACTGTAATCAAACAGGTCATATGGGCCTACGGAATTCAAGCCAACGACATACAAGATGACACCGACGCATTCGGCACAAATTTTTAAACCTAAGTATTAATACGATCGGGGAAGACAAATCATTTACACAATCTTTGCAAAAATCAAATGACAATTTTCCTAAGTCAAAGGGGCTAATATCCAACATAACCGGGTACGAGCTAAGGACAATAAAAACAAAAAGAAGTAGACCTAGCACGCCTGCACTAATGTGCAAACACATCCATAGTGATTATTTCTCCCTACTTTACTTCTTGCCTTACTCTTTTGCGCACTATGTACATATGACAACGTGAAAGTGTTGCGGATTAATCTTGCTTTCAGACTTTTGTTTACTGTGGACACGTGGCAGCGGAAAGCCCTTGCAAAAAGGACTGTGAGAAATATACGGCTAATTACTCCTTCCATGCTTTTACATCCCTGAGGGATCAAATCGGGAATCTCCAGGAATACATTACTTTTTTCCATTTAAATATGAATTAACCATCGTCTTCGACATAATTATTTTCATATTAACATTTGCAGCTTTCTCTAAAAGCTGAGCATAAACAAGATTTCATCATAATAAAAAACATGCATTGTACACCTGCTGCTCTCGAATTTACAAGAGTGCAATCTATTTTAAATATATAGCTATGACGCCCCCTGGTGGACATAAAGATATTGTCTGGACAAAATTTCATTCAGTCTCTTCAGTTTTGAGGCTACCCGCGTCCTGTACATTAACTAATATAAACATGTTCCTTTACGAAGAAAATCCGTGGCTAAAGAACTATAAACTTTATACCAGCAGTGTAAAATTCCATGAGTTTATTGCTTTCGTATGTGAAGAGGGTTATTTTGTCAGGTGATCTGCAGCGCCACCCTCTGGTTTCCAGCCATACAGCACCCGTTCCACTTTCAGCCTCTACACACCTTTGCGCTGCAAATTCGCTTTCACTACACAGCAAAAGGAAGCAAAGGGCAAGAGTTCACTCAAACATACTGTATATGGAGACATGTGGATATATTTGCACCATGTTCGATAAAGATGTGTGCCGAAATACAGATAAGATAAAAAGAAAAAAAAAAACAATCATCCATCGAAAAGAAAAATGGCATCACAGATCATTTAAATCAAATTAATATTGTAGGACAGGGGGTTGAGGGGGGTACATTTCAGGGCCTATACTATGAGGTCAAATCGAATGAGACGAAACAGATGATGCATAAAAGGACACTGTGGCTGTACAGGTACAGACTGTAGACGATCCCTCCACACACTCCAGCACGTTCTCTCTGCTCTCTCTCTCGCTCTCTCTCTCTCCAGCGCCCGACTGTCCTTCCTTCTGGTGGATTCCCGCGCCGTTCTGAAGCTCCTCTGGGACGGGCGGTGTTCTGTACAGTCGTGTGGGGGATTCGTTCCTGTGGCTAAATAAATACACCGCAGAGGGGGGGGGCCGCCCGGCAGGAGCCCGCCCCGTCGTTACGAGGCGGCGGGGGACACCTGTGCTGCGTCCGTCGGCTCCGCCGGGTGGGTTTCCGTGGTGACCGCCGCCTCCGCCAGGGCCTCGGTCAGAGCGGCGTCGTCGGTGGCGGCGGCAGGGAGGTCGGGGGCGGCTGTGGCGTCCAGGATGAGGGCGGGGGTCTGCTCAGCGGGGGCTGTGGGCGCGGCGGCGGGGGCGACAGGGGCGACAGGTGGGGGCAGCATCACGCCGGGGCCCAGAGGCAGCTGGGAGGGGAGCATTGTGGGTAGGGGCAGGGGGGAGATCCCGGGCAGGTTCAGAGGAGGTAGGGGTGCCAGCGTGGGGAGACCTGTAGCACAGAGGAAGTGTTCTCCGTATCAGCTGGACACACCCTCCAACACTAATACATACATAACACTTTGTTCCTACTGGAAGGCCCCTTTTTATATATACATATTTAAGGTGCTTCTTAATACATGTGAAAACAGAATAAAGGTATAAAATAAGGTAAGGGGAAAAAGTAAGTAATAAAGGAAAGGTTCAATCTCATGGTTGAGAGATGGCCTAATTTGAATAACTACAGTTAAGTTAGCTCGAGGCCATGGTGGATTAATCATCAGTGTTGGCCTACCTGTTGTTGATGGGGGTAGCCCCCCAATGCCAGATAATGACACTGCGCTTAGGTCCGGCAAAGGGATGTTCAGGTTTGGCAAGGTGGGCAGCGGGGGTAGACCTCCTGATAAAGGCAGCAGGCCTGAGCAGAGCAGAAATAAAGGACGGACAATCAGACAGTGGATAAAACTGAACCCCGATCTGAATAAACGTCTGAGATCTCAGACACGATCCCTGTCTGTACTGGTTCCTCAGTGGTAGAATGAACTTCCCATGGGGGTCAAGACAGCAGAATCACTGGCCATCTTCCGACACAGACTGAAGACCCACCTCTTCAGTCTGCATCTTGGTTCCACCTCAATACCCAGCCCCTAACACCTCCTCCTTGTATTACTTGTTTTATTTGCAGTTTAGTTTAAGTGTGGTATCATGATGTGTTCTAGTGACTAGATTCTGTGATCTAGTGACGTATGGTAGTATACTTGGCTTCCCTTGTCTAGTGAGGTTGCACAAGTAAACTTGTGGTAGAGCCTGAATCACATTAAGATCTCAGTCAGTGGTCCAGGAGTGTTGTTACCTGGTCTGGGATGGGGAACATCCCCACTGTTCCCCATTCAACTTAAACAGATACACTTCTGTTCTTTTGTGCTGGAAGTTGCTTTGGATAAGAGTGCCTGCTAAATGTAATGTAATGTAAGATCAGTCATGTTGACCCCCCACCCCTTCCCTTCCCAAAGGGAGGGCTGACGGAACGGCTCGGCCTGACCTGGTAGCGTGGTGGCGGGATTGATGGGAGGCGCTGCGCTCATGGCGGGGTTGACGGGGGTGGGCAGCAGCGGCACGGTGGGGACGCCTGGCACAGGGGACACAGAGGAACACCCGTCAGAAAAAAGGGGGTGGCAGTGTGGTGGGGTGGTAAGGCACAGGGCTCGTAACGCAAAGATTGCTGGATCGATTCCCCGCTGGGGCACTGCTGTTGTACTCTCAGGCAAGGTACTTAACCCAGAATTGCCTCAGTAAATATCCAGCTGTATAAATGGATAACATCTAAAACTGTAACGTACACAAGTCGCTCCAGAAAAGAGCATCGGCTAAATTACAATAATGTAATACAATATAATGTAAACCCCCCCTCGGAGCATGGGGGGCTGACAGGGAGGGGGGCACAGATTACTGGCAGACGCGGTCCCAGACGCTCCCCCGCCCACCGGGGGCGCGGGCGGTGAGTGGTGTCTAATTTAGAACGCGCAGATCGATAAGCACAAGGTCAGACGCCGGGGGTTCTTACCTGTGTGCAGAACGCTGGGGACGGTGGGCGGGGCCGAGCTGATTGACAGGCCGGACAGCCCCTCCTCCAGCCCGGAGGGAGCAGAAGGCAGAACAGGTGGGGGAGTGACGGCAGAGAGCTGCACCTGAGACACGGGCGCACCGCTTTGATGAATGGTAAAGGTCAAGTGCATTTAACCAAGCAATTAATAATTATAATCAACGCCTTACTCCGGAGTCATGGATTCCTGCACCGGGACCCCGTCTGAATGTATAATTAGGCTTGCATAATTGTCCTCCGCGCTGAGTGAAAATGGCAGCTCAATGACATTTTGTTTTTCAGCAGGGGGAAAACACCGGCAAGTGGGAGCATGCAATGGAATCACTGCCGATGGCGTTTAATTGCTTTTCAACTCCACTGATCCAACAACACACTCGCAGGGAAACACAACTAAATCTGAATGGATGAAGAATGGAGGCCTGTTTCATCTGAGTTGATTCATTTGTTACTTGTCCTGGGTACCCTCTCTGGCCAGTTCACTCAGATCTACTGCGTTTTTCTAAATCATTGTTTGGGTGATCAATCTGTAACTGGGCAGTTGCCTGAACACACCATTCTCTTTATTTACTGTCAGCAAGAGCTGGACTCAATCTACACCAATTCGAAGAAACAATAGAATACCAGTGTTACTTATATTCTTCACAACCACAATTCGGCGAGTTCATCAGTCGCTAAAATCAAATCAACTTTGTCCTTATTGGAAAAAAAAAGCAACACGTAGATATATTTGCTGGTCAAATTTAAAGACTAACCCCGACTAACCCCGGCTTAAAGGTCCAAGGAACACACACACAGTTGTCTTTTGGCTAGAAGAGTCAACTTCCAAAATGGATTCCACCTGCCAGGTTGACCACATGCACACCTTGGCGTGACCCTACACAGTGAGGGGACAGGGGGTCAGACTCCTCGCGGAGGCCTCACCTCTGTGAAGCCGTCCTTCAGCGGGCTGGCCGGCTCACTGGGAACCTGCCCGGGGAAGCTGATCTTCTTCCCCTCCTCAAACGGCCGGGTGGGTATCCTGTGCAGGTAGCCATAGCCGATCCCACAGCCCAGACTGTGGGGGGGGGGAGAATAGAGAGAGAGAGAGGTGGATGAGGGGTGAGAGAAAGGGGGAGATAAAGGGGAAGATAAAGGGGAAAAGACAGGGGGAGAGAAGGGGCGTTATACTTCAGCCAAATGCCGGATCTCTGCTGTGTGCCGCTACCAGGCAGACCGGTGTGCCGTGTCAGTGGCGTACCTGCCCTCTCCGCCCCACGCGCTGTTGGGCGTGATCACCACCTCTCGGCAGTTGTCCGTGTCGGTGTTGTACACATAGAGCTTCAGACCCTTTCCTTCATGCGTCTCGATGAGCGAGAACAGGTCCTCTGACTGCAGGGAGGACATCGGAAAAATAAACAACCGAAGCTAATACTGACACTAAGCCATGAGTACTTCTCCCCTTCTCTGGGGTAGATAAGGCTGTAGTAATTCATGTGCATGTGAACAGCATGCAAACTCTTGTTATTCATCAGGGATATCACTGTATTCTGCTCTAACTATTTTGTACGCAGTTATTTAGCCAACCATTTTAAATATACATATAACGTTCTCAGATATGTATGTTTATAATAGCATTTTAATGACATATGAACTTTTTCAATCATATGGTTATAAAACTTCAAAATATATCACAGAGGAACAACATTAAATAACATTAAACTCAAAATTCAAGATAACATCACAATACTTCAAAGTGGCAGCCAATCGGTATATACACAAGTGGTGCTATTTGGAGCTAACAGAAGGCAGGTAAGAAGTCCTGTCAGCCATTTTCTTTAAATGGATTGGTGAGTGCATGCGAGGGCCTTTGATGATCTGGCTTTTATCCTTGGATAATTGGTACTGTAGGAGCTGCTACACCATTTGCTGCCATTTAGTTTTCACTGGCTCCAAAATAAAATTTTGCACACTTGTGGCAATGTTAATTAGTATACGAAATGTTAATTTGCATATGAACTGTATATTTTTTAAAAAACATATGTGCTTCCATTGTTAATAACACTGTTGCAATTATCTGGCTGTTACATTCCTTCTGAGGACAAATTACATGTAATTTACCCAGATGTCTATTGTTCTAAAATTTTGCAATTTTCATGTATCAAAGATATATGCATACAGACATAAGTGTCTGACTCATGACCCTCAACAGCTTCAGCAGGCACTTGCTGCCAATGCATCAATGCATGGACTATAAAATAAATATCACATCGCTATGTACTTTACTGTATAGTACCCAACTGTATAGTACCCGACTACACCCAAATACCTTGAAATGTTTCAGGACCATAGTATAAAAGTCCTTTTCCCATGTAAGCAAAGTTTCTGCTGAACATGTAGCATTCTAGTTTGTTTGATAATAATCTCAAAGTTAACGTAAAGAGCGTCCCGGTCAAAGTTGAAAGGGAGGCAGCAGCACACCTCATTCATGACGGTGTCCGCTCCGATGATGTAATCCGTGTGCGGCCTCATGCCAGCCAGTGCCGCAGGGGAATTAGGCTCCACCTCCTGGGGTGGCGAGAGACAGACAGGAAAAAAACAAGAATGACACTGGATTACGTCAGAGGTGGGTTAGCGGCCGCGAGCTGGATGCAGCAGGGATCCCGTTCCTCACATGCTGCTGCGAGCACGCGAAGGCTGTTTGTGTTGGCCGTTTGCTGCAGCGCCGTCTTCCTGTTTCGGGTTTTCCCCGGGCTGCGTCCAGCCTTCCTGAGCAGTGAGCGAAATGGATGGCGCTGCTATCCACTAAGTCGGCCGTGTCATTAATCTCGCGCCCGTCCCAACACTCATTCAAACTGCCTGCTTTCCTGACCCAGTGACCCCAGGGTCCGCTGCATGGTAAAGTGTCTTAAGGAGGTGTTCAGTTTTGATTTAGGATTTGAATGGATTTGTTTCTGATAGTTGTATTATCAACAGTCTCAGGATTAATCTGAGAAATTTTCTGATGCATTTTCAGCTGCACACATGATTTCCATCTCTTGTTTGCCTTGGTTAAACTCACTGATAATGTCAACATTTCCTTATCCAAATCTTTGGTCTTATACACGCAGGCTTATAATGTACCAGCTGTACTGGAGCATGAAATTAATATTAAGAGATTTAACCGCAGATCTCACCGAAGATTTATGTCAAGCAGTAACACTGGTTACACAAACAGGTGAGGTTATGAAAGGTGAGTACCAGTCATGCTGGTCTTAACTGCTTTAGGCTTACTGACTCATTCGGGAAGATTCTGGCTGTGTGATAAACATCGGTATACAAAGGTAAACAAAGGTATAGCTGTATACATATAACTGAAGTAACATCGACAGCGATGCTTCAGTTATATGTATGCAGCTGTACCTTTGGCCAATGTTTAACACAAAGCCCAAATGTTCCGGAAAGAGGGACCCCCCAGTGCTCCTCCAGACAGAGGGACCCCCAGTGCTCCGTCGTCTCCCCCCTCCTTTGCTCCCCTCCTCCGCGCAGTAGCCACGGCGCTCACCAGCACGTGCCAGACGTTCTCATTGGCTCCCTCGAAGCTGCAGAAGCGGATGCTGACCCCCAGCAGCCCCTGGCCCCCCCACATGTTGCTGGGCGTGACCGTGGTCTCCCGCAGCTCCAGCGTCTTGCTGCTGTACACCAGCATCTTCACCGGCTTCTCCACGTTGGCCTTCAGCAGGTCCTTAAGAGTGTCATTGTCTTTGTTCTGACAAACAACCAAAAAAAAAAAAATTACAACATAAAATAACATCCGAGGAAAGAGGACTGAGCAGTGCACCAACACCTGTCACTGCTGAGTCAGAGGTTTTCAGTGCAGGTTGAGATAACTGAAGACGAAAATAGTACAACAACAATATACATTTTAACTGACTAAAGAACTCTGTCCTTTTTAAGTTTTGTCCCGAACATTTTTTCTCAATAAAATATTTTCCTCTTTCATACTGACTATGTACTGTGCATACCGGGGCCAGACAGGTCCAAGACAAATTTGCCAAGCACAGTGCCACAGAGGACACATGTTTAAAATCAACAACAGATAGAACACTGTTTGTGTCCTCATGGGAACTTCCAATGACATCATTACATCACATTTTGCCTAGAAGACACTTGAATGTCATACAGCCGTTACATGTTTTCCATTCATACAGCTGGACATTAACTGACGAAAGTCTGGCCAAAGGGTACAACAGCAGTCACTCTCACAAGAATCAAATCAACAACCTTCGGGTTACATGTCCTGCATCTTATGACTACACCACACTGTTAGCCCCAACCACCAACCACTGCAAATCCAATGAAAATATATATACTGTACAAAGGACATTTGCACATTGTCTCATGGTGATCTCCATAAAAACAGGCTCTAACATGAGGGGCCTCTTCCATGTCATGATTCATTAGGGCCAATGCCCTCTACAATATTTGTAATGGAGTCTCACTGACTGCTGTTTTTTTCCTTCCTGACACAAAAAGGTCAATTATTTACCATACACAAACCTACCAGTCTAGTGTTATTTATGGATACGATGAAGTCAAAGAATGGTTCCAGTCCTGCCCGGTGACCTGGAGAATTCTCTTGCACCTGCAAGACAGTGACCCGGTTTGAGAAGAGGAAGACAGGTTATGTGAAATGGCTAGCTACGCCTACTCCATTAACATTCAATTTTTCAAATGGACACTGTGATTCAGGGCACATGAACCTAATGCTTCGCAGTGCCACCACATAAAAAAACAAGACAGCAAACCACAATGCGTGTATATCGGACGGCTAATTAATTCATGTGAACAGTAGAAGCTGCACATCCTAACCAGGGCACTGATTTACGAACAAACACAAGCAATCACAATGCACCAGAATGCACACCGCACCCAATTTACGATTAATCTGAGCTGGGAGAGACTGGTTGCACAGGTATTTCCATCCACTATGCCACTACCTACCTGGCTGACTAACCAGGACTGACACAAGCTCGCTGACGTAGTCAGGCTGGACTAACTATAACGTCAGTAACTTCAGAGATTGTTTAACGCTATTTGCAAGCAAGATCTCTTGCTACCTAAACACATACATAGCCCCAGAACACCCCATATCCTCGCCAAGTTGACTAAACGTTAAGCTTGCTAGCAAACTATAGTAATCGACATAACAAGGATGAGAAATCACTCATGCTAGCTAGCTAACATTCAAGCTTCTAGCTGTAAGTGGACGTTGTCCGCGTTACAGATGAGAGATTGTCAAGAAAAGAGCTAGCTAGCAATCATTCAATACAGCATTTTGTAGCTATATCAAGCTATAGCCATGCACTAGAAATTCAACTAGCTAGCTAATGTTAGCTAGCTACCTAACGATTCGCTTACCACTGACAATGCACTAAAGTGAAAATGGTTTTCGTGGCGGTACTCTCGTTCGGTTTCCAGATCGAACAGCGCATTTGGCAAAAGTCAAATGAACTGAGAATCAACACTGCAGAGCTAGCTCGTACATAGCTCTAGCTATAGACACACTATAGCATCTTTAGTAGGCCGCACTGAGATCCTTGGCCTCGGTTTGTTGGTCCTGCGGAGAGACAGTGCTTAGGAGAGCACCCCCTGAAAACTTAGCATCACTGTGGCTACAAACATTTAGGGTAACATGGCAACATTATTACGGATAAAACTGCATACTCTGAGGACGTGGTAACCCTCGGACCCTCCTCCGGGAATCTCAACACTTTGCGATCCCCCCATATCTCCCCGATTCTTGGATGTTTGTGCCCCGGGATGGAGTCCTCCAGTTCCGGCAAAGCTACAGCAGCTCCAGAGCCTGCCAGCGAGTCCGTAAGCGACAAAGCTATTACGTGGCACTCGGCTCCAGGAAGAAGGGATGCTGGGAATTTGCAGTTTTCCCTTAGGGCTGTGGGGTGCGCATGTGGGCCCCTACCCAAACAATCCAGAGTAGAACTGGGTACACCAATTTAACAATGACATCTTTTCGATAATTATTGTACTGTCTGTATCTGAATGTTTAGTGACATTATCCAACTGTTTAACAATATTCATCAGAACCATGACAATACGCAGTCAGTTTGCACAGTGCACTTTTGTTACTCAGTTTAATTGTATTTGACACTATATTTAACAGAGGCGTTTACTTTTTGCATACGATAATACTGGAAAATAGCACACAAATGTATTAAATAATTACTCCTAGCTAGGGCAGCGTTTACACCCAACACTTCCTGGTCTCTATTTATATGCACTGGATTTTGACTGGAACGACTGATGCGACATTCACAACCCATTTGGTAAAAGTTGGATGGGTAAACTTATTTAACACAGTAATTCATATCGTCCGTCTGTAACGCACTAACCACTGCTGGTGCTTTTTATTCATATGTTCCAATATCCCATGCTGAAAATAACAACGTGCATTAAAAGTTTGCAAAGTCTGCAACATCTTCACATGTAAACCAAAACATGTATCTGACAATACATGCACATACTGGTAACACACAATTTTTTATTTGGATTGAAGAGTTTATGGAAAGGTTCTCTTAAGATAGAAGACCAAGAACAAGGGTGGGAAAAGCAAATAACTGCATGATCCGAAAATACATTGTTTCAGTATCTGAAAACACATTAGTTGCTTGTGTAGGTTACTCATGCTGATGACAGATAAAGCGTTTTTGTCTTCTTTCTTGAGAAAACATTTATCACACAGAATTGACTACAGCATAGTGTTTATGATTACTGCATCCTGAAAATGTGTAAGGTAACCCGCCATCATTCTATCTGCCACTCTCGATCTGAAGTACCATGTGTGGAAAAACCACCATGTCATTTTGATAGACAGCAAATCCTGCATTTCCTGTCCCATTTACCTTTGAGATTTCATTTTTGATTGGAGGAGAAAATACACATTGCGTACATTTACAAGGGTGAGAATGATGGACGATCTGACATTTTTTTTAAAGTCTGTGACTTATGTGTTTCACGGATGGAGATCCATCAGGTCTCCCTGTGTCCGATGTGGAGATCCAAACAAGAGAGAGTAAAAATGCAACAAAGCTGCTTGGGCCATGAACGTTTTCATTTATGAGATGTCCATCATCTGAAGCATGGCACTTTGTCAAGGTAAAATAAATTGAATCATATTAAAACAGTCTACTTGGTATGGGGGATGAGTGTCAGGGGTGATCTGGGAGAGTGAGGACAATGTTATCAGACCCCGAGGAAATAAGGTAAGATCACTATCTCGGCGTTGGAACGATAGATTCGTGAATGGTAATTGAATTTATTTTGTAGAGATACAGGGTTCCGTCAGTTGTAGTATGAAGAAAAACTGTTGGGAGCCGTGTCTCAATTAATCAATCAGGAAATTGTCTGTCTCCTTCAGGTAGTGGCCAGGATATCGTCAGCATAAGTCCATCTGGTGTCATCCATCATTCTGATCCGGACCTCCGGCTCCTCTGAGGTTCATGTGGATACCCTCCATGTGCAGCTGTCTGATATTCAGGCGAAGGAGAGGAAATGAGTACGGCGCTATTCTACAACTGTACCTACGCCGCTATCGGAGTGAATTGCAGTTGCTATCTGTTGTTATTGAAAGTGTCACAGCAGGATTAATGTTAGCTGCAGGTGGACCTTTCAGGTGCAAGGTTGATGTGGTGGAACCGCAGCGCCGGTCGCTGGGGCCTCCAGGCCTCCAGGGGGCGCATGGCGCTCACATGGAGGGCCGCTGTAGTTAGGTACCTGGATGACACAGGAAGAGAGGTAAACAAACATTCAAGGACACTGGGATGAGTTAACACCCCATGGATGAACATCCATTTTAAAACCAGTTTGAAATGATTGAATAGATAATTATAAATGACAGAATGTATTTCTATGCCCTTACATGAAGTATAAAATAACATGTATAAAAAATAATGGTACAATATACAAAAATTAAAATGGTACCTTTTTCTCTGGAAGTAATACATCTGGTACATTGAAATGTTCTAGTATATGTAGTACTTTTTACAGTATTGTGAAAAGTAAAAATTCTGTCAAAAAATGTTTGTAAAAAAATCTGGCATCTCATAACATCTTTATTAACATTACATAAAAATGTATATGAATGTATTCATATCTGTCTTGTTATAATAAATATTTATGAATGTTTATATAGTTATGAAGGTGTTATACACTGCTTAAAGTTAAGTGCAGTTCTTATGCAGAACACTTCATGAGAAGTGTTACCATACTGATGGATTTAAATGGTTTGGGTAACAATGATATGTGCTGCATATAGATAGAGATGCTCCAGACAAAACATCTCCGTAGCTCTCTGAACAGCCTTCAGATATATAAAGACCTCTGCCCTTGGAGGATTTTGGCCCTTATGCCCTGCACTGTTCAATAAAGGGGTGTGTATTTTTACCGTAACTGACATGTCTTTACAGAATGATTGAATTCCCTCATAAAACACACATACAGTGAATAGTTTCGATGTCCCCACTTTTGTCTGATCTTATGCATAAATGTCAGCATATCAGATTCGTTACACCCTCTTTTGTGTCTGGCACACCTTATTAAAGAGATAAGAGTGCTTATCAGTGACTCACAGACCTGTTATATTAAGGGCACATGTCAGAACCAGCCATAGGACCAGAGGTTGTTTAAAAATGATGTCCTAATTTTAAGAAAAAATGTACATGTGGTCTTTTTTGTAAATGATTGTTACAGTGTATAATGAATTATAACCACATTTATGTAATTGGTAATTTTAATTTTCAAACACAGCTTAATCTATTACCATTTGCAATTTGCAGGAGGACTTTAAAGCCTCCTCTCTGTTCTAAAGTACTAATATTAATCACAGTAATAGTACTTTTTAATGGAAGTGAGGCAAATAAAAGCAAAACAATAAGGAACAAAATAATAAGGAATTCATATTTCAACAGCTTGAGTTCACTTTAGCCAAAATGTTTATGTCAATATGCAGTTTGGTGTGTTAGTTTCACCACTTGTTTTTACATGGAAAATCTTACACTTACACACGTTACACTTTTTCATCCAACTAGCTAACCAAGCATTGTGCAAATATATATGTTAGATGTGTTGTTTTCATTTGGTATACATATCTGTTGTGAGATATGACTTGGGTGATCTTATCAGCTATTCCACCTCACTCTAAAATAATCTTAAACATAAGGTCTCTTGCTCTCTATTCACAAAGTCTTACTATACTACACTATTTGTCATAGTAACTCATATTGTGACTGCACTCATTCTGCACTAGTTCAAATTACATCTTCTGTCACTGACTCTCTGGGTCTCCAGTTACAATACAGTCTTGCTGGATGATGTCATAAAAAAGTGACGTAAGAAGACACTCACCAGGGGAAGGTTGGCTGCACACAGGCTGATCTGATACAGGAATATCTATGAAGCTCCCCTGCTCTATATTCTCGTCTTACCAGGTTTGTTCCATTATGAGCAGGCCAATTTCTCAAACTGGGATAAAAATCTCCCCAGTGTATGGACTCCAAGGCACACAGATTGCGCGGCACAGATGAACCACTTCAAATGGATGTATCTTTCAGGCTGCATATAATTGATCATTATCCTTTGATGCCTTTTAGCGTGGCGGTGAAAATGGCTTTGTTCTGTGGAGGATGCTTTCAGGGAGAGCAGGGTGATGACTGCTCTGTGGTCCAGCACGTTGTTAGGGATCCATTTTGCCCCCCAGTCTCTTTCTTATTCTGTGACCTGGATTATCTTCCTGTCATTACTCATGACCGTGAACTGAAGTCCCACTGCACCTAAACAACAAATTTAGGGTCATTCTGTAATTAGCAGATAGGCCTACATTTTCAGTCTGTGCTCTTGAGATCAGACAGTAGTGTCACATGTGATTTCTTCCATAATGATATAGCCATGTTCTTTTGCAGCACATTTTAAAATCATGTCTGTTCCCATGAAGTTCATAACCTGAATCCAATGTACCAGCCCCGGTCTGTGCCCGAGGGTTCGTTCTTTGTCCTCTTCATATCATCTGTACATGAATATAGGAAAAAAAATTAAGGACAATTGAAAGTCAACATCAGCATTTATATGAATATCATGAGATAAGACATTGTATTGTATAATACCCTGCCTGAGATTGTGATGTGTGACATTAATCCATTAATTTTCAGTGTCTGTGGTGTCATTATTACTGTTGGACATTCAACCCATAACTCACTCCCCCACCAAAGACACACACATTTCACCCCCCGACCTCCTCCTCCAAAAAAACATCTCCACAGTAGACCCTACTGTCTGAAGAGGTTCTGCACCTGACGGTCTTTGGGGAAGCCTTCACGGCCAGTTTCTTTCTGAGAGATGGCCTTTGCAAATATTTTTCATTCATCTTCATGAATGGGAGAATCAATGTATGCAGCGTTCATATTCATTATCATTTAAAAAGATACTCTGTGAATGTAAGTTAGCTGTACCCAGCTGTTTTGCTCATTCCACTGCATGGTTTGTATGCTATATGTATGTTAGTGGAAGGGAACGGTGATGCTGTCACCAGAGATAAAGTATCCAAGTGCGAGTGCGGCATCTGAATAAAAACACAGTCCTGATGAGACATTATGATTCATAACTGGGAGTTATCTCCATGTGACTGATGCCCCCTCCCACCAACCACTGATTGGTCCATGCGTCTGAACCTGTGCAGGAAGCACCTCTCACTCTTATTCCAAATGCAGATCGCCTCTTCCTCCCTCTCTCATTGCCTGAGGTCATTGTAGGTACACACCAGTTAGTATGCTAATGGTTGGTCTGGTAATTGTCACGTATTGGTTGTTTGACTTAAAGTAATAGATAAGTCAGTCAAGCCTAGCCTCTGGTTGGTATGTGGTGCCATTTTCAGTGCCATTTATGGCACTTTATGAATTACTGAGTGCATGTGACTATATGGAATACAAAGTAGTAACAGGACAGCAAGTGAAGTACAGGCTGACCTGCAAATTAAGTCTCTGTTGAAGGCCTCACTGGTATACCTTTGCAAACGCACTGACTTGCAGTACAGCGCCTGGCAGATTCAGACCAGCTGCCATGAGAATGAGACTGACACAGTCCTGGATTCAATCAACAAACGTCTTGAAAATCACAGTTTGATGGGGTCAGTGATCACCAAAGTGACAAGAAAATACTTGATAGTTTATTTTGATTAATGTACTATGTTAACTAGTTCTATTGGTAAGTAACCTCATTTTGGCCACCGTGTTAGGAAATGTAAAGCAAAAACAAAAATGAAAAACCTTACCAGAAAAAAAAATCCACCAAAACAAAAAGCAGTTTTTCATTGCAGAATACACACATTCTAGATATTGTACAGTACCACATTTTGCAGTGCGTTCTGAGAGAAATATATTGCATTCTACAGATTATCACTTCTGTTGCCACAAAATGGCAAATGCTAAACAAGTGTACCACTAAAGGAATAAGGAGTAGATTTTGATACAGCCAATGTATTTGTATTGAAAAACAGCAACACTTGCATGTAAAAATGGATGGTCCTCATTACAGCCACTGTAAGTTACAATGACAGCCGAAGTAAATTTCGCTCTCACCTGCTCTGCTGTAAATCTGCTCCATGTGTCACCACAAGCATGCTAACAATTAAACTCCCAGCAATCATCACTCTTTCTGTGTGTAGCTGTGACAGATTTACGTCCACTTACCCCTGTAGTAATTTGCCCTGTAAATACATGAAAACAGAAGCGTGTATTGGTTGAGTTATGCGCTTATAGATATGTACGCAATTCAGTCTGGCATTCACAACAGAGAGTGAGATTAAGATTAAGGTGCTAGACTTGAAGCCAGGAAGGGGATATTGAATTTGTGTATACGTAAGCAAGGTATCTAACCAGAACTGCTTCTGTAAATATCCAGCTGTATCAGTGAATAATATGTAAACCATTAACTGAGCAAGCTGTCCTGGATAAGCAAGATACGTGGATAAGTACAAGCTAAACATGAAATAATGCATTTTATTTTTTATTAAATTTATAATAACAATTTAGTAGTCAATAATTAGGCATTCACACACATATGAAGACATTTCTTCTTTTTTCGGTTTGTGGCTGCTCAGTGTGTCAGGCCCAAACAGACTCTGCAGCCAACAGTGTCATTCCCCCCCCCGAGCAGTATTGAGAGTTCTTCCCCATCTGTCATTTAGAAGAAATTAGCAATGAGGAATTGCACATTCTGGTAGAAATGTTCTCCTATTTTTGGACATTCGTCACAATAAAAGAAGGAATCATTGCTGCTTAAACTTCTAACGGCCCAAAAAATAAATGCAATTGATCAGCGGAGGTGTCTGACTCAGATTCATCAAAACCATCAGGAGCAATGCTGAGTGTCAATGAATTCCTAACACAAAGGACAGGAGTACAAAATACACAATAACACATGACAGCTGACAGCGTTCCCGCCCTCCCTGAAAAGTGACATTTTGTAACCTATGCAATGAGCTTGCAAAGCAAGCTGGGATGTGCTCGGGTAGATCCTGCAGCATTGCCGTACACTGATCAGATTCGCTAACAGATGCAATGGAGCGCAGCGCTGGAGTAAGTGCTGTAACGTTCCCTTTGCTTTAATAATGTGATGTCGATTTACAGTAGTTAGACGCCACAACCACTCACTGACTTAGCTGCCAGCTGCTTGGCTGCAGATTTGTTTTAAGATCAGTTTCTGTGTTTTCTTAAGATTCCTTACAAATTTTGTGTGTGTGTGTGTGCATGTATGCATATGTATGCATGAGTGCAAATTTTTAAAAGTGTGTCTGACAGTCTACAGCTCTGAAGGTGCCAAGCACTTCACCCAGTCGCAAGGGTTTGCTTCAGTGAACCCTCAATCATACAATCACAAGTCCCCAAACCAAAAGTAAGAATATACAGAGCACAAATAAACAATAAAAGGTACAATATTTTCTGCATACTCCTTGACATAAATCTCACATGGATTAGGTTTTTCAGATAATTCAGGTAGGTAAATACAGCAAACTCTTTTGTCATGTGACATAAGATGTTGCCGGCTTTATTTGAAAGACAAAACATGCCAGGGAAAATTTGTTGTTTTTCATTTATCTCCATCCATCACATCAGTCTGTAGGAGCCAAGCGTAAATGACTTTTCCCTTACTATTTGGACTTTCAGCACAGTGATGTTGAATGAATTTGAGCGTCTGTGTCATCGATACCATTGTGTGACACTATTTGTGAACCTGGAACAGCCACATCAGCTTGTATCACCAGAGGCCAGCGAGACATTGACAGTGTTTTCCTCTCATTGGCTGGAATCTGTCATTCCCTGTGCTATGCATGAGCCGGAATGGGCCTTTCACATTTCCTGCGAGCTGATGTGTATTTCAGGAGACTGGCTGGTTCGTGACTGTGCTGCACAGGGGTGGAGGTAGGAGGCCAGAGGCCCTGTCTGCAGTGGTGACAGAGCAGGTTAGCTATGCTGTGCTATACTGACAGCTCAGACAGGAAGAGGCACACACACGCACACGCACACACACACACACACACACACACGCATTCACAAACTTACACAGACACACACACGCACACACATGCACACACACACACACACACACACACAAGTGCACACACACACACACACACACGCGCGCATTCACAAACTCACACACACACACACACACACACACACACACACACACACACATACACCCACACGCATGCACGCATGCACACACACACACATAGACACACACACACACGCACACACGTACACACACACACACACTCCTTGCCCGAAGCGCTATCCAGCAGCTGCTTGTGACGAAGGGAAAGGCGGTCACCGCCACTCCGCTCTCAAATCGATTATCTCCTCTTCCTCCGGTCGCGGTTTGGGCACCCGCTCAAGTTTGGGGAGCTAATGAAAATCTCCCAAATATATTCTGACGTAAGTAATAGCGGCCGTAACAGGGCAGAGAAGAATAGGCTCTATTCTGCAGCTGATTTATGTTTTAATGACGCTCATTGAATGTATCCACGGCGACAGGTCATTACCCCCCTGGGAGATGGAGAAGCCAGAGTGTGACTGTGGACTGAGGACTGGGACCTCAGAGAGACACAGGGAAGGATGATAAAGCAGAGAAAAGGAGGTACCCTGACCCCAATTAAAATGATGTCAGTCATTTATGCTGCAGACCCATGCTTACACTGTTTCGTAATTATTATATTGTTATACTTATAGCATTATGATTGGAACCATAGTTTTCTTTAATTTCACACCTCCCAGCCACCATTAAGAACGGCCTAAGATTTTGAGTGCTTTTGCATTCATTTGAGATCAGCTTCTCATAAAATGTAACTAACCCTGCAACCCTGATTTGCATTTTCTTGGACAAACAGACTTATGGAGTGTGGCCACAGATAGCCATAATTGTTAGGTAAATGAGAAAAACATCAATTGTGCTGGGATTTTGAGTGGCTTAGTCAGTAGGGCGATCACTGTGAGTGCAGACCGAGCTCCTCGTGCCAGGTTTGCGGCCAGCTGGGTTATTCGTTGACAGTGACTGGGACAGCTGCAGAACCATTTGGCTTCATTCCACCGGGAATAGAAGCAGATAGAGGGTTTCCTCATCTGCCCGCTCTCAGGCACCCTGTGATTTGTCAGGAGCCTGTGAATTACACTGATGATGTCAGAGGAGTAGTGTCTATGCTCCAATATTTTTCCACTGCACTGTAGCCCGCTGTGTGACGTGCATTGCAAAAAATAGCTGCTGGCTGTGTGTGAGTGTATCAGAGTATTTCATTCCTCTCTCCTAAGTGCACAGGTTGTTGCGGTGAGACAATATACACTAATGTAATGCCACTAATGTAACTGGCAATTCCAAAACAGGGTTGCAGAAAGGGGAAAAACCTGAAAAAATAAAGCAATTCTTGCTTATATTTTTCGAGTAAGAATTTTTGAGTAAAATCCACAGTGAGAGGATTGAATACTCACCTGTGTACGTTCACAAACCCAGGACACTCTGCAAGATAGAAATTGTGACAAATATGCTTAAATATGCTTAAGTTCTTACCTTTTACAGAGTCCTGTAAATCCCAGTTTTTCCCCCTGCAGCAAAAAAGGCCATATTGATTTCAACATTGTGTAAAGTTTGTGCCACAGTGAACGTAACCGTGAATTACGCAAGAACCCAAAGTAACAAACAGCACTCGGTAAATCTATGGGATCCATCATACGCTTGAGTCCTTTGCAAACTTGTTTTATGCACACATGCACACAAACATGTACGCATGTGCGCACACTCATGGAATCATGCACACACACGCACACGCACACACACACACACACACACACACATTTTGACAGAGCTGCACTGTGCCTTTTATACAGATCAGCTCAGTGCCACTGACATGTGCTGTTATGCATCTCTAAGGCAGTGACATCCCCACCACTCTTGGAGCTCAGCCTCTTGTCTGAAAAATCTTTAGTGCTGTAGTACTGTCACATTGCCTCAGCCAATCTTGTTCTTGCTTTAAGTAAATGATTGTGATCAGCATGCAGGAGTCTCGCTGCAGTGTAATTGCACTCAGCAAATGCTAATTGCTTTAAGAAACTGTCCAAGAATGGCACTAATAGCAGCCTTTCAACTTTAACAAGAGCCCCATTAGGGGTTCAGCCACTATACCGTGAGATGAGCAAGTCACTGTCGAGGCACAATTAATCTCTCCCTTGTAAAGTCTGTCTCTGCCAAGACAAACCAGGCCTTGCGCAGAGCATAAACCATATAGTCAATAGGAAGGGGAGTCAGTAATGGACAGTTAACATTGTCCTAGGAGTTAAAGGGCATTCAGATTGATGGTGAATATCATCGCCATGACTACCCCCGTAGCAAAACGTGACTTTTCCCATTTCATCTTTGATATGCAGTACTCTAAATGCAATTTTTAAGCGGATGAAAGAACATACTGAGAGAGTGGTCAGCTAATGTAGTCAGATGTGGTGTAATGGAATGGTTTGAAATGGGAAATATATTTCTATTCCAGTGGATATGATGACCCTGGACAGAGACCCTGAAATAGTGGATCTTCAGAGTGGTTGGCCCATATGTCAGAGCTATTCAGCTCGTGGCTAGGGACCAAATATGGGCAGCCATGGACTTCCTAATGGCCCTTTCACTATCAAGAAAGAAACAAAAAATTATCATTAATATGCAATAATAATTGTGACTACTTAGAGCTCCAGCATAACTTTATTCTATACGTCCATGATATTGCCATTGTGAGTAAATATCATCACCTGATTTTTTGTTCTTATTAATATGTGCTGTTAGTCTTGTTAGTGTAGTTTTATAATTGTTACTGACTGTGGACATGAAATATTAGTTGTGTCATTATTGTGTATTTCTTTATCAAACACTTACCTGTTATCATTATTGATTATTTCTTTAATAAGTAGTTACCTGTAATCAATGAGTATTTACCACAGACTTTTTTTAATTAAATGGGATGATGATACCTTCTTTTGATCATGATGTAATACCTGTGCATATTTTCACAATATGCATAGCACAATAGGATGTGATAAATGTATAATTTTCCTGTACAATAAAAAATCTCGCTCCCATGGAAAGGCAAGGGAAGATCCCTGCCTTATGTGGTATTATGATTGAGAAGACAGAAACACAGAAACCAGTTTAAACTGATGTTCAATAAAAAAACATAATTTTTCCAGATTACATAAGTGACCTTTAGCCACAGCCAACTGTAGGTCAAACCCTTCCGATAAAAAAATATCAATACTGTTACTTCCTATGTGCCTGTGTTGTACTGTACCATGAACCACGGGTCTGACTTTCAACTGACCTTAGTGAATGCTTCGTGTACAAGCTCCATCACGTCAACATTCCTGAATAACAAGAACCGCATCGCTGAAACATGCCCAAAGACCTGTGGACAGAGGAGAGTCAATGCACCCAGCTTCACTCTATACCGTAGTTGAACTAACCGATTTTATACACTCTCACTAAGAGTCTCTTTATTTCAGCATGTCTGCGAATATGTGTGTGTGTTAATGAAAGACAGGGAGAGAGCTGGAGACAAGTCCCCATCAATATGTTCTTCACCGTTTCATTAGCCAAGCAGACGTCAATATTTACCACTACACTGATTCTGCAATGCATCCCTCGGGCAGGGGATTGGTTCGTACTGTCAGAAGTACTATGAAGAAATTCAGAGATATACAGTAGGCATGGACTCAATGCAGAGAATTCCAAGAATGACCCATCTGAATGTATGTTTAAGAAGAAACAATTACACAGCTGTCTGCTGGAGGAGTGGGGGTGGTGGTGGTGGGGTGAGAAAACACACTGAACCTCAGACACGCACACACTGATGATCCCCAGATACAAACACACTGCATGTCAGACATACACACTGAACCTCAGACATAAACACACACCACTACCCAGATACAAACACACAGCATCTCAGACATACACACTGAATGTCAGACATAAACACACACCACTACCCAGATACAAACACACTGCATCTCAGACATACACACTGAACCTCAGGCATGAAAACGCACTGATCCCCAGATATAAACACACTGCATCTTAGACAGACACGCTGCATCTCAGACACAAACACAGATACAAACACACTGCATCTCAGAAATACACACACTGCAACTCAGAGACACACACACTCAACCTGAAATATAAACGTTTCACCTCATAGACGGTACAAATCAGACACTTTCACACAGACACTCATTGCATTGACTAAAACATAAACAGAGACAGACGCATGCACGCACAAATATTTGCACACAGTACCACTCTTCTCAGAACAAAACAGGACTCCCTTCCACACAAACACACACACAAATAAACATGTACTCACACACAAATTGCATCTCAGACCCAAACACATTGAAGAATCCTGGAACGCCAAGTAATTCTTGTGGCTGTTTTTTTCTCTTTTTTTTTTCCTCTTGTTCACAGAACAGTTGATGGAATCGTTATTCCGCTCACGTTGCTCTTTGTATGAGAAATTCAAAGTGTTTGAAGTCCAATTACCCAGCTCATGTGTAGGCACCACTGTGATGGGCCTGCCGAATAGAGAGGCTCTCTAAAGCTACTCATTTATGCTGCAGCAAAAAGTCTTTTTCTCTGGGCTTTAATCTCTGCAGCGAGAGCGAAAGCTGTGCTGTGAGGCAGCACCATAGCGCGACTGCAGCTGGGAAAAAACGGAGGCTGTAAAACGGAACTAAACAGAATGTTTTTATCCAAGAAATAATAATACCGGCAAATTTGATAGTGTTCTTGATGATTCCATAATCTGGTTTTGGGTAAAAAAACAAGATAAACTATATATATGTGTGTGTGTGTGTGTGTGTGTGTGTATGTATATATATGTATATATGTATATATATACATACACACACACACACATATGTATATTATATACTATATGTATATAGTTTTTCCCTTTTTTTTTTTTTACCCAAAACTGGATTATGGAACCAATAGCCAATAACTAATAATTAATAATATTCTCAAATATTGTCAAACAGGAAAAACTATATGCATATACACGCACATAAATATACTGTAAACGAAGTATATTGTGGAATACGAGGGAAGGTGAGAGGCTGTCCGGGCCTCCTGGCTCCTGCGCACAGAGGCAGAGAGAGTGCATATGTGAGCCGTGTGGAGCAGGGGGCAGTCAGCCTATCACAGAGTCAGACTGCAGGTATTTCACAGTCTGGTGTTCTGCGCCAATCCGCCCCTAGAGACGTGGGGGGAGGAGAGGGGGAGTCAGCCAAGCCTATTATTTCTAAAGGCCTGCTTTGGACTTATTCAATGTTTAACAATGCTTGTAATTGGAATTGATGGGGTATCTGATTGTTGGTTGAGGTGATGGAGCAACGTGAAACACAATTAGATTTGAATTTTTACGCTCCTTATCGGAGGCCCATTTCAAAAATGCCTTCGTCTGACTCCTGGATATTTTTTTAACTACAGCAATTAATCAAACAATTTTATTCCGATATTAAAGTTCAAAATGCAGCATAACATGAAGCTCTGCTTATAAAAAAATAAAGACAGGAAACATGAACTTAACAGTGCATCATTCATACACAAAACCTGTGATAACAGTAATAAAAATAACAATAATTAAGATAGGGCTGTGTTGGAGTGGATAGTCACCGATGCTTGTCTTTGCGGGATAGGCAAGAGAAATGACTTAATGCAGGGAATCGTTTGTGCGGGTAACAGGATCTGTAACTGTACTGCAGCCACATTATTGGCTGATAAGGAAACTGGATCAGCCATGGGCTCCTTCATTTTCATTATCTTCCAATTACTTCCATGGGCCTGAAACACCTGCTTCCAAATTAACTCTGTAATTATGCATAAATTCAATTTAGCTTAGACAATATTATCACCATTAGCTCGATGCGAGTAACCGATTGCTTTCTTCGTAAACACAACACCTTCCAGACAGAGCTCTGGAATGATTTGACTGGGTATTGTTTGGTTTGGGCAGTGTGCATGTTGGGCAACTGCATGGATAATGCTGCAAATAACACCGTTACCCAGTCATAACATTGGAAATTTCCATCTTATAATACACTAGAGTCTGCCATCAAATTTAAAAAAATGTTTTAATTCTCTATTTAATCTGGTGTTTTTGAAGAAATATCTTACAATACTGAGAGCAATAGGGCTCAAAATTGCAGTTCTATTACCAGAACTGTGAGGGAGAGGAAGGGTGAAGTCTCAGTTTAGTATCACGGGAATGATGCAGATTCCCCCGGCGGAGGAGCAAACAGCAACCACTGAAACAATCAGCAGTCATTTTCAGCCATTTCACCGTCCCAGTGAAATGCACGCAGGCAAAGCCTTGAAATTGGCTTCTCGCGGAAGGCAGTTAAAGACCAGAGCAGAGCATAGTCCAGTAGATTTTATTATAAACATCTTAAAAAGAGTGAGTAATGAGAGGAGCTCCACGTGTGAAGGGGGGGTGTGTGAAACGCTCAGCTGTGAGATGATCGGCCAATAAAGCTCTTTTCCTGGGTGATTAAGTTGAGGGATGGGAAGCGACGGCCAGACAGGTGTGGAGAATTGGCAGTCTGGAGTGAAGGGTCCCGAAGGATTCAGAGGAAGAGAGGCTTCCATTGCAGGCAAACAGAAACTGATTTTTTTTTTTGCTATCGCTTATACTTTGGGATTATTCTGACCCTCTGTTTTTGCCACAGGGACATCTTAGATTAAGTGCCGTACTCTGATCCGATAAAAGAGACCTGCAGGACTGCAGGATGCACCACTGGCATCCTGCCTTGCCGTGGTCTGAAAGCTCTGCCCATCAGACAGACAAATTCACAGGGTTAAATTATGGGCAGTTCTCTCCAAAGTTGGGGTGACTGCTGGCTCTGAGCTCTGACCTTCTGATGTAAATCCTTTTGTCAGTAATTTCATTACGGAGAGCTGAGCCAGGGATGAGCGTACAGGAGACATTTTGGACCGCTTGCAACCTTCAACTCCACACCTAGGACAGCACTGTAAATTCCCACGGCTCCAATGTATTGCAATGCACTGCACAGTCTTGCATTGCCACACAGGAATTGCTCCACATGATGTTTTACTGACGGTCAGTGGTTGAACATGGGCTGTGGGAGTTGCGGTTATGACAAGAGGGAGATTTCCGTCCCCCCCCAACCCCCTCCCCCTCTGACCTGTTTCTCCCACTGAAGCAGGCCCTTGGGGGGGCTGGGGAGTGGGAAGTAGTGGTATGTGGATGGAGGATGATCCCCTGGCCGGCGGGAATAAATCACTCCCAAACTGCCCCTTGACCAGCAGTCTTCACTGTAAAGCACAGTGTGTCACACAGGGGCCCTCTGTTTAACACAGAACATACAAACCCCAGCCCACCACTCCTCCTTTCTTTGCCATGATCCTGGATTATATGTACTGTGTTGTGTTTCTGTGTGAGGATGAGTGTGTGTGTGTGTGTGTGTGTGTGTGTGTGTGTGTGTGTGTGTGTGTGTGTGCGTGTGTATGCCTGTCTATTCCACCCACATGTGTGCTGTCACACAGACACTATTGTCCTTAGTTATAAAGCTTGGGCAACTCCATAAAGCTACATTTGGTACAACGCATGGACAGAGCATTTTCAAGGAAGCATTTGTGTGTCTCCGCTCTTGATGCTCCAATTGTAAATGGTCATCTGAAAGAGGACCCATTGCAAACGTGTGGAACATTAGCCTAATTCTGTGACCTTTTAAAAAACACTACGACAAATAACTCTCACTTTCATCAGTTTGATTTTCCTGTCAGACTCATTCAATATTGCTTGCATCATTGAATTCCATCATAGATCCAGTAAAACAATCAACAAAATATGCAGACACAACTGTCTCAAGAACTTCAGCTTTGCAGATAATTCCACATTCACGGAGAGTATATTATTTGCAAATGATAATTCGTGCAGTGCTTCCAATGTAGAGAATGGAGCAGTTTTGAATAGTTAATGGAGCTGACAACAGAAACATGACAGAAAAACTGTGGAATGTTTTAAATAGACTTTTTATTAGCACTGTAAATATGACAGTAATGTTTTGTACATGGCATGATTGCATGTTAAAGTGCCTGTGATCCCACACAGGTAGGATTGCATTCAATCAACGGTATCACTGGAGTTGTGGTGTCACGCCGTTTAATATTTTGGTCCTGAAAACATCAAAGATGTGATCATTCCACCCCGTGCGTCAATTCAGACTGGAAAAAGCATCTGAAAAGGGTTGTGCAAGTTGCATCGAAATGTACTGCGGTATTCAATTCTGTTCGTTTATTTTTAATGTGCGTGATACGTTTGATTGAATGGCCCTATTAATAAAGTTACATAGTCAAAATAATAAAGCATAGTTCTGTTAAAAATCTTTTTTTTTTCATTTTCAAACGCGTACAGTAAACACCATTCTCCCGTCTCCTGAGGAAAAGAGATTCCACAGGCTAGTTTCGCCATTGTGCTTCTCGCTAAATAAAGTTTCGGCAGCGACGCTGCCGCCAGAGTTTGAGTCCGCCATCCCACGTGTCAGCTACTTTGATGACTCAAGAACATTCAGTCAAAGTGATACACAGGAACATATCACAGTTACACAACATACAATTTGCACTAAGGTTTAAGGGTGTTAAATAACATTTCTTTCATAAATATCTGATTATAATTTCTGTAAATATTCACTAAATGTCAGTAAATGTTTATTTGCTCTCTTAAGGGCAGCAGAGTAGTATATACTGTTTCGAATGTGACAAGTTCTCTCTTTCTTTGGCTCACAAATACACTAAAATACCTTTCACATTATTTAAAACTCAGTTTGATCACATAGTGTTTTTATATATAAATAAAGATACATTAAAATGGAAGAAAATACTTGACAACTCTTAAACACTGGTAATTTATCAATATAAATAAAGCAATTTTTAATTATATACCTATATATAATTGTTATTATAATTATTTAAACATCTCTTACTGTAAAACTATGACATTTATCTGTTTTTTTTCACAAAGGCAATGTAACAATACTATACACAATCTACACAAAATTCATTATCTCTAAAAACACAGCAATAGAATACAGTACCTGTTACAATGACTGTATGACACATGTTCCCCTCTACTTTACACCAAAGGGGAAGAACAGCTAGGATATAAGCTGGCGCATCTGGCTCGGTAATTACATGTACACCAAAAAGCACCGATATTCAATATAATACAGTTGATGAGAAAGTATGGTGCGGGTTAGAGGAGGCCTGGCGTGTAATTCTCGGCCAGGCCTCTAGGGGGGGTGGACCACAGCACACACTTTCCACAACACTTTACACATAGTGTCATATCAGGGCCCCTTCTGCTACCTCACCCTACCTGCGCTCACACATCACAGATGCAGAGAGTCGCTCATCGAGCCGAGCGAGCCAAACGCACGCCATTTTACACCTTCCGCGGATTCTTAAATACAGTAGTTACATCTAATGGAGGAACAGTCACCGCTAAGAGACAAGGATGGACTGGAATACACGTGAGACGGAACACTTGTCGGATATCACCCGCGCCTAAAAAGACCTACAGGCTAAAGTTTCAGAATCCTAACGTGGGATTGCTTGGGATACGACAAGGAACATGAAACCTGGCTCTAGGTCCTTTCAGAGCAGGTCATGTCAGAGCTGGTTGCAAAAAAAAAAAAAAGGGAAAAGAAGGAAAGAAGAAAAGGCGTCTTCCACCAGGGTGGCGCCCTCTTACAAGTCCTGCCCCAGCCTCTCGATCTCATCGGTCAAGAAGTCAATGTCTGACCTGGCGGCGGCGGGGTTGGAGATGACCATCCGGAAGAAGTTGACCTTGTCTCCCTGAGGCTGGTAGCCCACCATGGTGGACCCCGACTCCATCATCATCGCTTTGATTTTGGGTGCCACCTGTTTGAAGACAACGATGAGGTTCGGTCAGTAGACTCTTGGCTGAGCGCGTACTGTATGAAATGAAAGCTGGCTTATATCCTGTCATGTTGGGGACGGTAGTAACGGTATTTGGATGAGGATGGCCCCCTGGCCGGCGGGAATAAATCACTCCCAAACTGCCCCTTGACCAGCAGTCTTCACTGTAAAGCACAATGTGTCACACA
>CM032889.1:28622736-28685236 GCA_019176425.1 Megalops atlanticus | reverse complement strand
ATTGTGTTTGTTGCAAAAAAACAAAAACAAAAAAAATCCTTTTTCGGGCCTGAAAACATTACTGTTCCAATCAGGGTCCTTTCAACGCGGCTACTGTTCAATGCAAGTCCTGTCGGGTTGTGTTAGGGATGCTATTTGTTGCAGCTAAAACAGTAGGCCGATGGATTCCACCGGGCCTGGAAGTGAAATCCATTAGGAATATGCCACAGGAAAAGTGAGCTTGGCAGCACATAAACGAGACGAACGGGCAGAGATATATGCCACATGATGAGTGTGGCACTGTCCCTGTGTCAGGGGGACTCTCTCAACGGCTCCGGCTGTCTATTTTTACACATTCCATTAACACTTTTATTAACCTCTTGGTTTCACCGTCTGAAAATAACTGTACCAAAATGGGCCACCCTCCTTGAAGCAATTACTGCGTCCTCGCACTGGTTGTCATTGGAGAGAATCATTGGAGAGGATGAGACAAGATGGGATTTTTTTTTACACCCCCAGCTTTCAGGGAATCTGCAAGAACATTCATCTTGTGCCACAATAAACTGTGTAACGTCACATATATGTAAAATTCCAGAAAACAAAATTTAAAAATCTAAGGAAACATCCTCACCCTGTAGAATTGTGAGCATATCTTTATGAACTATACACCCGGCTTCAGGGCTAATTATAATTTTAAATAACCTCCTGGACATAAAGCACAGTTTGATTGGCAACACATTCATTACGGAGAGCTTTAAAGTTCAGTAATTAAATATTGCCTCCAAATGGGAAAGAGGTGTACCATATTCAGATAATTCTATCAGTCGGCAAGATTTTTAATTAAATGCCACCGTTCTTTGATTTGTATCTGTCAAAATAAACAGAGCAGTTTTATTGGCCCGGAAACAGCAAGAACAAAAAAAAAAAAACTCGAGCTTATGGTCTGAGGAGATAAGAGCTCATTTAGGCTGAATTATATTTCCTGGGATGGGACCAGAGGAGAGCAGAGCTACCAGCAAGGCAGAGTCAATGGAGCAGAAAGCTCCAAACCAGGGGGCTTTCATTTTGACAGCAACGCTTCATGATGTTCCATTTTGAAGCTCTCACACGGCACTGCAGAATACGGGTATATTATTGAATCTGAAACATCCACGCCTTGTGAAAAATGGGTGCATTCAAAAAGTAATTATTTTTATGCCGGTTTTTTTATCATTATTCAGAGTGACTACAGTAACAAAGTCCACCCTTATTACTGGTCCATTGTGAAAGAGCAGCATTGCAAACCCCCCCCTCGGGTAGAGAAACAGGGTGTATTTTAAGCGCCTGCCCAGCCTTCTCTGGCTTTTTCCAGTGCAGTGCACCTCTGGCCCTTTCACAATCTTTCCTCCATTGCATTCACTCAGACAAACCTATTCCACTAATGACAACATGCCCCATGCCTTACAGGCCCGGTTACACAACACACTTCTGCATTCGGTTCCTTGACCGGGCCTCAGACCATACCATGACAGACGCACACAGTGGAGATGGCAAAAACAATTAAGGGCCACTGAACGACGTTGCCAAAAAGGAAAAAAAAATTGTGATGCAATTATTCATATGAAATTATCCTGATGATAACCCCTGAGGACAATTTTATTAGCACATTAGGTGCCAGTCAATAAGTGTCAGGAGTGATTATAAATGATGATTTCCTAATTGGTCATTGCAAATAACAAGCGCACGGTAAGCCTGCTAATACAACACGCCTATCGCTGCCATGTAGCAGGCAGACTGGCACTCCGTCTTCTCAACAGGAGGCCTTCACATTCACACTAGTCCGGGAGAGAGCCAGGGTGCCGGGTAGATAAACGCTCTTCAAAACAGCAGGAGAAATTAGGATAAATCAGCCGACAACAGTCACAAAAAAAAGCCGCTAAATCAGGTTAGCGGTATGCTCCGCACCAGCCGCCGCTGCAATCGGGGTGCTCGCCACACGAAAGGTGTAATTGAATCCGTGACCGTGGAAGGTCAATCCCGGGTTTAACGCTCGCTTTTTTCCACTTCAGTTAAAAATCACAAGGAACACATGACCTACATCAGGCTGCTTTAAATATCACTGCGAGGAGTGGCTACATTTTGCCACCGCCACCGGTCCTTATCGACTGATAGCATGCAAATGACGCGACCACGTTTGAAATTTTACCAAATGTACTATGTGGATTCAGATGAGGCTGCAGCTGCTATTTCATAGGTGTAGATGACACTGATGCAGCACTGTTCTGTGAGGTGAAGGAATGATGGATTTCAGGTAACAGACACTTGCAAAAATCGGCAATCAGCTGTAAAATGCAACTGAGGGATTTTTTTTTTGCATTTGCGGAAATTAACCCTTGTGTCACAAGTTCCCAGTGCTCCAAAAGCACGTACCTGTGACCCAAATAGCGATCCAGAGCACAATAGGGTCAGTGAAGGGGGACAGGGAGGCTTGCATGATAACGCACAAGGTCAACGTGGTTGTCTGATACACCCCTGACCAGTTCTTCCACTGCCGCGGGGGACCGATTGTGTGACCGTGTGGCCGCAGCTGGCAGCCAGCAAATACCAGCTCTCAATGAGCCGCGGTCAATGGAGCGTTAACCTGTATCTAGGACAAGTCTACCAGCCACTCCTCTCATTAGCATTCAGTCAGTCTCTTCCGGGCTCATCTTTTTTTTCTGAGGCAAAAGCAATATGGAACCATTATCTGTTTTGTTCTATGGCTAATCGAAGCCCCACAAAAAGGGGTCTCGGGGCGGGGGTTGTGTGTGTGTGGGGAGGGGGTAATATGGCTGCTTCCCTCTTTGTCTCTTGTGGTTTTATCTTTCTGCGGGTGGACTTCACCAATCAAACCGCGTAAAAATAAAACACACACCAAAAAAAACAATGGAGCAAAGCCATGTGTAACTGCACATGCAGATCAATATGCAATCTAACTTGCCTGCAGGCCTCTTGTATTCGCAATCACAACATTGCTCAAAACAGCCGTAATACCAGGTTCCAACAGATCTCACCCCCCCAGCACCAAGATTCAGACAAAACAATTTATATAACTGCTTCAAACTGCAGTGACCTGCTGATGCCATGGCATGAGTACAACAGTGTTCCCACACAAAGTCACATTCAGTAGGTACAGCATGGAGAAAAAAACTACTGATGATTAGATAACACCTCTGGATACAAAAATGTCAACACCTCCCCCCATCCACCCCACCCCTCGATTACACTCATAAGAAAAGCATATAATAGATATCCTTACATTGTGCAATTACATTGTCTGAAAAGATGGACGACAGCCTATTTTCTCTTTTGCAATCGACAGGGGGAACAATAATAGAAGCATCTGTAGCGCTTACATAGCTTATGGCAGACATGTAATTGCACTCATATAGGGTTACCAGCACATCATCGTTTGTCTCTTTTCAGACCTCTAAGGCTTTTTTTCCCCTTCATTAAGAGACAGGAGATGAGACCACAGAGCAGCCCAGCTGCATTACTGATGCTTTTCTTTAACAACGTCACTTCCTGGAAGCTCCTGCTGTGACTCATAATTCTGTTTGCAGAGCAAAAATAGTCTGTAGCTGGAAAACGATTCTTAAAAAACAAATGAAAACAGGAAGTAACTCACATGTTAGTGTTAGCGGTGGAGGTGAGCCATTCTCCAGCTAACCCAATTATGTCAAGTCCAGTGGACAGCTGATTGAAAAACCTGGGGTGACCTGAAAAGAGAGCACATCCTTTAGCTTCATGTGTAAACCTTACTTCCCCTCACCTGCATGTATAATTGTGTCTCAAGGACGCACCTATGAGTTACACACTGTAAAGGCATTCCAAACTCATCAGTTACTCCCAATTCAAACACCTGTCATTGTTTAGTGATGTACCCACATGTCTCATTAGAATAATTGAGTGGATGCCGAATTTAAGTACATCTAGTTTCTGGGCTAATTTTGGGCTTTGGTGAGGGTTTGGGAGAATATGACTGTTAGGCCATTTGACAATAAAAGGAATTGTGTTTTATTGTAATGTAACTGTCCAGATTAATTCTTATTTCTCGTTAAAGATAAAGCTCCCTTATGACCACAACTTCTTATAATCTGTGAGACAAAGACTGCTGTATTTATTCGTTATTTATCTGACCTGGCTTAACCCGTATCCCCAACGCTTTCTCTAGAATGTATAAAAATAAGCGGAACAGTACTGCCAGCCTTCAGTAGTTTAATGCTTTGATTTATAACACTGGTTATACCTCGTCTGGCCATGAGGACATTTTGAATGCAGCTGCTGTGTGTTTAACTGGCCTATGCATAGGATATAAACGTTTGAAATTAAGTCTGCCACTTTTTCGTGACCATGAAATCACATATATTCCCTCTAACTATCGTAAAATTACATTTGAAGAAGGGCTGCGGACGTCGCCTGTCTGGCGGCAGTGCGTTGGTGAAACTGTCAGCACCACGGACAGCTCCAGTTTGCACGCAGACATTTAACATGAACCAGAATCAAATCTAAATGCAATGTTCGTTTCTTTTCACTACAGTCATTAAATAAAACTCCCCATATCCATTTTTCATTGTTAATGTTGTCCAGTTTACATATAGCTAAGACATAAAGTTAGCGGTCTGACCAATCAGTTCGCACCGCTCCAAACCGGTCAGACATTCCTTTTCTAAAAACCCGGAGGCTAAATGGGATGGGAGAAAAAATAGCGGCCATCAAAATTACAAAGGGTGCAAAAATAGCTTTGGCTCATGCCCCATTTTAAAGACATCTGGGGTTTTTCTCTGAAGAAATTAAAACATGGAGAGGATTTGGTAGCAGGGTGCCAAAAATGATCAATCGGCCATGTAAGGGACTCCTATGGTGTGCGTGTGGTACTTATAACCAATTTCCGTCAGCTTGATTTTCTGTTATTATTGAATTGACTGTCAGACAATAAAATGGATGTCCATTCCCAATGCGAATTTTAAGAAGTGATCACAAAATACTGGTCTTAAAGAGTTTGAACAATATTCAAAAATCTGAGTCTTTCAATGATCAGTTTTTTTTAGAATGATTTTAATTCACGACTTTTCTCGGGAGCATTTCATCTAAGATTACGTATCACAGTCTGTCAGCATTCCTTAGAGAATGGACGAAACAACTCCCACGCAATAGAGGTAATTAGTCCTCATGCATAAAAATAGTGCTGATTAAAGATATTGATTAGGGGCTATTTGTAGAGGATGTGTTCCCTAGCCTGTTGTTGTATTTCCCTTCAGCCGGCATGGGTCATTTCCCTCACGTCCGATTTAAATAAACAGAATTTTCGCTTAAAATAATTTTTTAAAAATTACACCGTCGCCTCGGCGGCTCAGATGGGCTCAAGTTTATAATCTGACTCGTCGTTAATAAGTATCACGATTAATAGACGCGTTGTAATTCACATCATTGTTAATCCTTCATAGATGTATAGTCCTCTCCTGCGAATGATGAGATACCGTTGCAGGGGTGAACGCTGACGAGAGAAATCATTGGCGGGGACGCTCGTTTATCAGCGGGCCGCGTGTGTGTCTGGCGTACCTGTTCTCACGCCGTATTTCAGGGTGTCTCGGCAGTCCACCAGGATCTGCTCCAGAGACTCCGGCTGGTCTGAGAGCTCCAGGTTAAAGCCCTCCATGCCTTCAAGAAGCTGGTGCGGGTGGTGGAAGTCCAGGACTTTCGTAGATCTATCAAAGGTCTTCCGGACATAGTTCGTGAGAATGTCAACAACCTCCAGCAAGAACTGCATCGTCGGCTCCTCCCCATTTTTGGCAGGTAATAAATCTATAATTGAAAAATACACACGCGTAAGAAAGATGTTTCCCTCCTACGTGGCACCATTTGTAATGTTGTCTTCAAATTGTCTCAGAAAAGTGCGAGATTAATGCAACCATGGTTTACAAATAGCTTTGGCGTTGGAGTGTGGGCTACAGCGTTTTACGTATTTCCAAGTTAAGGCGTAAACTCACACACGTGTGTTGAATGTTTACAATTCAACCTTGTACACTGGGTCACAGAAACCTGTAAATTCCACCCCCGTATGTTGAATTACCTTTTAATGAACAGAAATCGTATTGTGTCCCTTGTAAAACAAAACTCGAATTAAATTCGCAAATAAAAAACGCCAATGACAGTAAATAATTGACAGTTTCTATTTCTAAATAAACGTTATCTTTAACTGGTCTGATGTGAGATCCAAGGAAGACAATCTGAACCCATACACGAGTATCAGAACACGCAAAGCTTTATCAGGTGGGTGTTCTTTCTTAGCTGATCTCGCTATTTGCCCTTCGGCATGTGAGTGTCTCATCAGCCAGTATGGGTAGCGCTTTCGTTGTCATTTCGTTTCCAGTTCCATTACTGTATCAAGCATAATTTGTTTTTGTTTGGTTTCTTTCATACTTCAATAACTGTGGCATGCATCTTATATACGAAATAAAAAAAGATTTTTTAAAATGTAATTTCATGTGATTCCGCAGATGTATGTAAAAAAGTAAACAAATAACAGATCTAATGCAAATGCTACTTGTAGCTACACAGACCCAATTGAAATTTGTCGTTTTTTTTTTAACAGAAGTCATGTAGCCTAAATAAATTCAAGCTGAAAATATTACGCTTATGGATTAAAACGTGTTTTTCATCATATCCTCCATTGAATCCTGATGTTACTTCACACCATAAAACATATCATTACATATACTGGAAACAGTCAACAGTGGACAGCATAACTACATAAAAGGAAACATCATGTGACGATTCGTGGCTAAAATAACTATTTCATCAAGCCACCTGACTTGCAGTTAATGTTTTTTTTTCCAAAGTTGGCAGCATTACAAAAAAGACTCCTTGCACCCCCGTTGTTTTTCTAGGGCTACCGTGTGTAGCCCGTGCGTTTGATGATCTTACATAATCATGTGGGGAGACCCAACGGATCCCCCTGAGAAGGCTCGTGACCCGCACCGAGTCCATGCGCCTCGTTCCAGACTTTTAGAGTAGAACAGTGTGCAACAGTAGGAAAAAATTCACACCTTGCTTTTCGTGGTCATACATATAAGCACATTCACATAATTAAATAATAGGAAACAAGTCAAGGAGAGAATTTCACTCACTCACCTCTGGCATAGAGATTTGAAAAGTCGGTCTCGGTGCGCCTGAACCGCGAGTCTCTGTCGCTGTTTTCGCAAGACAGGAGGTTCTTGGGAGATTGGCGTTCCTTGAAGGAACTGACAATCCTGCTTTTCTCCTCTAGGCTGTTATTCTTCTGCAAGAACCCTAAATTGTTACACGGGGCAGAAGAAGGGTGAGACGGACGGTTACCACTCCCCAGCATTGTTGTGTTTCTTTTTATTACAATTATTTATTTATCAAATGTTTACACTCGACACATGTTTCGCCCCCCTTGTAATCTGAACAGGCGGTGTCGTGACTCGTTATATAGTTTTGAGGATGTCCTAATGTCGCCCAAGAGAAGTGTATTTATGGGAGGCGAATAGCCAGTGGGAGGTTGAGCCCAGTGACATCAGCACCAAAAGCCAGCCATGCAAAAACAAATAGTCGTCATTTAGTGCCGGGGTAAATTCCTATTAAGTCCCTCGGACAGATTCCACTTCACTGAGCAGGCTTTGGAGGGGCCACCGTACATAACGATTCAACGCCACTAGAGCCTGCAGCCAGACTTTATAGACTGAGCGAAAAGTAATGATGTATGATGGATATTTTATTTTACAGTCCCGCTTTAACACGGCACAGAAAAAAATCAGACCTTACTAAATTTTTACCATGTGAACAATAACCCAGCTGCCATATACCTATTTTCAAACCAACACCAGTATGGGGAATTGGTAGACTAAACAAAACCAGATTCGTCGTTTTGCATAAACCATGCAGGTTCAGGTACGATTATTTTCTTATTAATTGGCTAATTCATTCGGAACAACTGTACTCGAATATCTAGTACAATTTCCACATGTGATATTAATGATACTACAGGGGCTGTTAATTCAGTAAGATTTATACAATGTGCGGCCTATTGCTAAGAAAGTGAAAGAAAAATAGCTTGACCAGAAATGGAAAAAAAACTAACTCTGATGAGTAGTTTTTCTTTATCAGCAATTAACCTGGGTCACTCAAGTCATGAGCGCGTTCGCAAGCCTCCCCGATAATTTCGGGTCAGAGAATAATGTATACATGAAAATAGTGCAGCCAAGCGTTATTGTAGCTATTCGGGGTAAGAAAATCAAAGTAAGGGTTTGAATGGGTCACTAAACCCCTGTCATTTACTTCAGAAGATTACGACGACAACACCAGTTTTTGCCATCCATTTAAACCAAATATGTCAGGGACCGAGGAAAGTTCATTTTAATGCCATATGTATTTAGAATTTAGCTCTCTCTTAAATTATATTTTTCAGAGCATTAGAAGCGTCAACACGATACATTTTCACAATTTCGATGAAAAATTCTAGCCATCTGGAGACCTACGTTAGTGCTTTAACGAATATTGGAAAGATCAACGCCGAGATTTTCATCTGAAAATATGCCCTTTGCTATTGGGCACTTTTTGAGTTTCTATATTATTGATCTATTAGTAGTCCGCTTATTAAGGGATTTAAAACAAAATTCATCCGTAAATAAATATGACCATGTGACAAATGGGATTAATTTCATTATTTACCAACTATTTCCGGCTGGAATAATAATTTGGTCAATGGACGGTGAATGCAACGCGTCTATGTCACAACAGGCTTAAATCCCAAAAGTCTATCAGATAATACATTTCCTCTCCCCTCGTTCAATGCTCGATAGACCGGCGCTGCTATCTCAGAAAAACAGGACCCTGACGAATCGCTATTTAATAAGATTCTCGTTAATCATTTTTATCCAGTAGAAGCGTTTTCTGGCCAATAAGAGCTGATGACTTCAAGCTGCAAATCCATGATATACCACAAAGCGTTATTTTATTACTGCTAACAATATGGATTTTTCTGTTTGATCCCACGCTATGTCCGTTGAACCCTAAGCACAAAGCGATTGCACATTGGCCTGTGGGATTGTTATAGCCCATAAATTAAATGTCTTTCCTATCACGCTGGTTCAGAGCTAGGGATTGCTTCCTATTAATAGCATATAGCCTAACAATAGCGTCAGAAAGGGTCGATGTTATAAATAACATTTTACAAATGCCAAGCCTTTTCTGCTTTAAGAAACAAGTTTATTATAGTTTTTCTCCAAACTAGACATATATAATTGTACGTAATAAAAATGTTAGTCTTGGGATACCGTGTGGGTCCACATTAAACATTTACATTTAGGCGTTGTATGTAATTGTTTCTAATGTGTGTTGTATACAATTGGTCATAAGTGACAAAAACATAAATGCAAAAATTACAACACTCAATTTTGATAATGACAGGATTGTTTTCAGCACAAATAAAATGTCTTCAAATCACCAATGTTAACGTTGGTTAAATAGTAAAATAGTTCCGGTTTTCTGCCAGCGGAGGGCGCATTATTCTTATTTGTATAGCTGAGAGCATCATAAGGGCTATCAAGAAAACCTGACGGGTGTGGGAACAAGTCACAATATAGTGACCTCAGAAGAAGCCAAAAAATGTTAGAACTTGTGAAAATCCAAGAAGCTCAATCAAAAAAGCACATACAGGACGACATTATGCAATAATATACGTTAGCCCATTATACGGTGGCATGTGTAGGACATAATTTGCAGTAACATCCAAGATTACAATGCCAGAAAGCAAACGTCTTAATGACGTCACTGATGACACAGAGCAACAGTTCTTGTGTTAAACTCGTCATGCAAGGCTTTTAAAATTGTATGTAGGACACACATGACTAATTTTACATGGGGACACAGTTATTTCTTTTATTATACCCCAGAAGACAACTGAAATGCTGCGAGATCTGAATTGTTTACGGTCTTCTCTGAAATAAATTGCAGGAAGAATGAACACATAACCAGGCCTCGAGAACAACTTTCATTATCAGGATAAACATAAGATTACGCAGAACGCATACGACTCGCTTATCCTTAACAGTTCCATGCTGCCATGAGTATTTACACAGATTGCGAGGTGTGTTGAAGAGAGAGATTAAAATCCAGACTAACACAGACATTTAAATTTGTCACCTATTGATTTACGGGGAGAATGAGCTTTACTGACATTTGACTAAATTCCTTATTATTTTTTCATTCTGACTGACTGAAAAAAACGCCGAATAACTGACAGCGTGCAGAGTGGGCATCGCAATCCTCAGCACCACCGCCGCCTCCTCCAACATCCCCGTCTTTGTGTAAACAGGGCGAAAAATGCAGTCTTGCGTAAAGAGAACTGGAGGACTGCCAGCGGCAACGTCCATCGAGCAAAAATGAACAGCAAAATGTAAAAATGTAACCATTTTCATCACAGCACACACATCCCTGGCATACACAATCCACATAGGACGAGTATGAGATTTGTACGGTTGTTACACAGCACTATGAGCGGATTGAAGTAATCTTGAAACAGAAGTTCAAATTTGACGACCTGCGCTGCATTACCACACTAAGAAAAGAACCATGTCCATCTTGTAGCGTGAATTGTTCCCAGATCGCTGAAATAACAAGAACATTACTGGTGGTATTCATGGCCAGTCAATGATACAATCTTCTGGGTACCATTGCAGTGGTAGAGGCAGGAATCTTTAGACTGAATGCATTGTTGTTCAAAACATAGTCTAAATGTTAGCACCAGAAATTGAGCGCCATATCAGACATTACACAAGGGACGGTGCAGAAACGCTGACTTATAACAAGGCCTATGGGCTAAATGATTGTTCAGTGACCTTTGAGGGGAGGAAACCGACAACGACAGTCGGATCTCTTTTTCACAGTTCTCAAATACGTAATGCACTGCAATGCAACCAAATTTTGGGAAAGGTGAAAAGAAAAAGAAACAAAAAGAAAGAGAAAAAGAAAAAAACAAACGTTTTCGAAGACAGCCTGACACGTAAGAATGGGGCGGAATGATGGCCTTAAAGATCGGATTCCTTCTTGCTAATGAACGTTTCTTTTCTCCGTCACTTCTTCCATTATGAAGGTACCCGTGGAATGAATATGGTCTGAGGGCATTATGGTCTAAAAACTTACCACAGATCTTCATTCCGAGCTTTCTTGTACATCCATGTGCAACTCCACACCATGAGTCATAGGCTAAAACAAAACGTTTAGGAAAACTATTGAATAATCTAATGTGACATTTGCATATACTTTTATTTTTTGGATATCACTCAAAAGCGTGCTATGGGCAATGTATTGAAGCAAACTGAAGCAGACAATTCACTTGCAATGCAGCGATTTGCGGATTTAGACTTTTGTTGCCGAGTGTGTGTGGGGTTCATTATTATTCGTGAACATTTGAAATGTTCCGGTCACATCAGGCAATCAATAAAGGCCATCTGAGACTTGAATGTCTAATAAACGTTGGCACACATCCGGCAAAGTGGCAGTTTAAAACAAACAGGCATGAAATGGGGTCGGGAGAGAGTTCAGGAATTAATTGGGTGAAAAATAGTATTTGACTATATCGGACTTGCATGACTAGCCGTCGGCCAGCTTGAGACAGAGTTGATCCAAAAAACACATCAGGACGTTACAGATTTCCTTCCTATAGCCCGACTGTTGCGGGTGTAGGACCATTAGCCCAGCCATTATCCACTGCAGCAGTGATCTCTCACAGGGCGGCACACAGGCGCGCTGCGTTCACTGGACATATTAAATGCTATGCATATTCACAAGGTTTTGGGGGCAAATAGAGCCAGATGCGATATATAAGGTATACGGCAATGTGGAGGATACTATAGAAGAATATAAAACATGAAAACCGCAGAATTCACATTCGGAGACAGAGCAATGAGCATGGAGGCAAAACATGTTCGACTGAAGACAAGCAAGCCGTTTTACAAATGGATACAGACACATCGTAAGCGCATTTTGATATTAATTTCAGAATTGGAACCATGGGTTTCTTTTTTGCACAATGTAGCACATTTAATGGCACGTTGGAAGAAGCAGCCTCGGTATTTATTAATATGATGTTATAATAATTTAGCCTACAACGAAATGAAATTGTACCCTGTGCATACGAAAGTAGCACGTATTTGCATGTAAATGGCATAATCTTCGTGTGCACGATTTCATCGTGTGCTAATAACACGACTGTATTATTTCTGTACGCGGCACTATTGTGGCGGTCCTGAATTGTGTCTGAGCGCGGACCCGGGAGAGCACGAGATGAGATGTTGCTGACAGCAATGTGCAGAGGCGCTGACACCGCGAGCAACGTCCGGTCACTGAGCTCCAGATAAAGGCTGGCAGCGTGGTAATGACAGCGAAAAGCGTGACAGCACTACATTTTAAAGTGAAAATGAAAATGCTTCCTATTTACTATACGAAATAACCCCGAAATGTCTATCTACTAAATTATTTCCGTCTTCTATAAGTCGTTTAATTTAGCCTTTATTAAAAGATTAATTTCAATAATTAAATATAAGATAAACATTTATGCTGATTTCTTTACTGTATTGCCTAGGATGTAAGTGAACATTATCCGTAGCATAACTAAATAATAACAAAACAAAAATATAACATTGTCGGTTATTAACAATACAACATATACAGAATATACAGAATATATGACTCATATGACCCCACAATAAATTCTTAGAAAGGGTCTAATTAGACTAGATGCGTTCCGATATTTCGTATGTCCATAAGGGTAGCCTTTATCTGGCTGGCCTATATGTTTTTTTTAATTGCAGCGTCCTTTTGGTTCGGTTAATTATGCCATTGAACCCCCTTTCCCCTCTGTAGTTTATTGTGCAAATTGTCGAGGCAGGACTGTTGGCCGTTTAAATCTCTCTCTGTATTCGCTTCCTCACAATAAGTCAGCGCAAAATGAAAGCCATTAGGACCAATTCAGGGCGACTGCAATTAGCGCCACTTTCACGTAATTACACTTGGAACCACTCGCTCGGACCTTTTAAGAAAAAAAAATCCCCAACCATACTAAAATAGATTTAATTTTAATTTTTAGGATTTTCTTATCTTACATAAGAGCAAATGAGGCTACACAATAATATAAATAAATAATAATAATAATAATAATAATAATAATAATAATGGTGCGGTGAATTTGTAATTTATTAGTATTGCAATAAATCACTCATAACAAGGCTTATATTATGTTTATATTAATGACAGAAAACAGACTTGTATGGTAAAATAAGTTTTTTAAAGAAAGGTTATCCTCTGAAAAGGGTTTTCCTCATCGGCACTGACAATTCAATGGTATTATAGCCATTTTTCTTTCATTATTGCTTTCAGATTATGTTTTTAAAGGACATCACCTATTTTCACAACCAGGTTCGTCTATCAAGCAGACGCGGGAGGTCCGCTGCGCAGGCAATGCCGCGGTGATTTGTTGGATAAGAGGCATTCCGAATTGCGCTGTTTTTTATCTTATGGAGATGATTAATGAGGCTACCTAGAGAGTAAATAGCACAAGTGAAACAGCGATTTATCTGTGATGGACCTACTTGTGGATGGTGGTCGTAAATTAGCCGAGTTGGGATCCGGATCGCCGCCAGAGGAGGAAGGTGCAGACGCCGCCATCAGTCCTGAGATACAAAAGTCCTCACTCCACCGCGCGCTGTCACTTTCTCCGAAACGTCTCTTATTTTACCAAAGATGAACAGTGACAGCTGACTGTTAGGAGAGGAGAGAGGGTTGCGCGTCTGAGCCAGAATTTGCAGGAATAATTAATAAAGCACATGATTATGGCAAATATAATATCCACATACAATTAAATATGTAAATATGCAGTTACATACTCGATTGGTAACAGTTACACCGAGTATAAATAAAACATGGAAAATACCCCGATATCTAATTTGATACAGTCAAACCTGCACATTCGGTTTACCTATTTTCGAACATCCATAGACACACGTTGCTCCGGTGTATTAATCTCAGACCTGTGTATGGACAATTTGTATACGCCATATACATTCCACAATCATACACATTTAATTACACGGATTCAACCAGTGCAAATCCGACAGCAATGATTATTAATCCTTCACAATTCATTTAAACCCTTTACCTCAACCAGCATCCCGAGTACAGAGCCAAGATGTCGGTAAAAGTTTATTTTAGGAGAAGAAAGCTTAAGCGCTGGTTTTGTCACATCTGCACCCTCAGATGTGCGCGAGCGGAGCCGGTGCGGTAGACCGTGAAGTCAAACTTAATTGTGTCGGTAGGGGGGTGACTGACAAACTGCATCTATAGATCACTCATTTAAAAACAAATTAGAATAAAAAATCATCCTCAATAGTTCATCAAAAAAGAAGAAAAGCCAAGTATTGATTTGCCATATTGCGAAGGTCAACTCTAAACCATTTCCAGTGCAGAACAAATAAGGACTACTGTACTTGATTCAAGGCATCCACAAATACCTTTAGACAATTGATTGATTGTCAAAAAACAGCATATTGATTTCTCAATTAAGAGGACGATCTGTTAATAATTATCACAAAGCAACGGTCAGTCGATGCCATATCTTACAGCAAACATGAAAGAATCTTGTCCAATATTTATTAAAAGACAAAGACTAATTAATGATAAACGAATAGCCTTTGCGTAGCATTTTAGCTATGAGAAAATAACATCGGATCGAAATAACCCATTTTACTATTTCATTAGTCCATATCTGTCTAAAAAACGTAAAGGGAGGCATTATATTTAACATTTTTGCATCTCAGGACGCTTGTTTATTGTAATAACCCACTTGACATTTAAGTACATTTAAAACTGAATAATCGGGTATCGACCGCTCATACCACCACCTCACAAGACAAACAGCTCATGTAAGAGGTAGCTTCTTACCGTGTTGGCGACCAGTCACAGGTGTATAGGTTTTAGAGTCCAAGAAACTATCTCAGAACAACCAAATTACAGCCTATAGCCATGCAACGTTAAGTGCACTTATAACGCTCCAAGGAAAACGAGGTCTGAATATCAATAGACTGCAAAAATTCCATCCAGTGACCTTTCTGCTGAAGTATGTTTGATTCGCTGTTTTTTAAAGCATGAATCGCCTATTTATCCGTTACTACGCACGCATGAGTCACACAACACCTCCTCCGGTGCTGAAAGGGGTTCTTCCAGTATCGAACAGATCCGCTTTGTCTGCAAAAAAATCAGAGAAAGCCGTGTAGCTCTTCCGCGATAACGTGACTTTTTTGCAGGTGTTAGATTGCCTTTGAGGCTTTATACCTCGATTAAAAATCCCGATCACGGAGAGGGACTTTGGAAGTTTGACCCTGTGAGCAACACATTACGTCCCCAGCACACTCCGTATGAGGACGGAAGGAGGGGAGAGAGGAGTCATCAGGTGTCTCGTCCTCACGAAGTCAATTCCACTTCATACTTAACAAAAACAACCGTTCGTTTTTTTCTCTTCGGGGGAGGGGGTTTGTAGCTGCTGATGTTGTGTTGCTGTTACGTTGGATATATTACTGGGAAACACAAGATCGTGCCTATTAAACCCAATTATCTTATTATCAGGATTATTTTTATCATTATAATTTTGTTTTTCGAAATATTCTTCACTATCAAAATGAACCTGCAATGAGATTCACCACTCCCCAAATTTCAAAGATGACCTCTCTTTATTGTTTTCGACCGTTTTAGAGAAATTTGCAACCTTAAATCCAAAATTAAATGGATGTTAAAGACGGACTGACCTCCACAGGGTGGCGCTAGAGAATCAATCAAATCAAACTCGTGTAAAAAGCGTCAAGTAATGCTTAGTCTTCAATAGGTGTTCAAGTTTTCTCTCATATGCCTTACGTGTGCAGTAAAATTAATATAAGACATGAGAAACACGAATTCACATTTGAGAAGAAGAGGTCAAAAATAAAAAGAACAAAAACTGTCCACTAAAAATAGCTTCTTTAAAATTACTTTTAATCATTTTCAGAAAATTAAATTAGAAATATTACGCATGCACATGAAAAGGTAACTAATTAATATCTCAAATAATATAGGCTGTGTGGTATTTTAAATGCACAGAATGGCCATTGGTTAAATGCATTTAACCAATGGCCATTCTAAAGGCTGGTTTCTAGCATTGTGTTTCAGGTTAGTCCTTGGAAATCCAGGCAGGGGCGCTGTTTGTAAGGCGTTCAGCATTTGGACAGCTCCTCCAACACGTTCTCGCGAAACGGTTAAGTCGTGACAAGTCTTGCACAGCGAGAGTGCTAATTTTTCGTTCCACGTAAGAAAGACGATTTGGCTGCCAATCGTTTTATGTGTGACGTATGAAACTTTCGTATGTTTTTTTTCAATTAAATGACTGCATTGAATTGAGGAGATATGTACTGAAATACAAATTTGTTTTTCAAAACTATATTTTAAGGGGAGAAAAATGGAAAATATGAACTCTTAGTCTCATTATTTTTCGGTCGGATTTAAAAAATATTCTTACTTTGTCTAGATTTCACTTCCTCGATTAATGAACGCTTTGTCATTACATTTAATACTCAGACACTGGTCTCAAAAATAGTGGCTAAATTAGCTGTTTAATGACGAAAGTGACACGCAATATGTGTAGTCTACAGTAACCATATCATATCACGTCATAAACATGTTCGTATGTTTTAAAAAACTAAGAGACGGCGCATTGAAATGCTAATCTTATCAGAGCACAAAGTCTCCGGTAGATGGCGCGTCATGACGGCGTTACAGAGAAAAGTACAGTCAATCCATATACCTCATAAAAGCCACAAAGCTTCAAACAAGGTAAAAAAAAATGCTTGCAAAATAGAGAATAGAAATAGACGTCGAAGCTTTATCTCCAAGCACTCTCACTAGAGGGTTATATACAACCTTATGACATCAGAATAACACAAAAATCAGTTTGACAATGAAAATAAACAATGTTAGTTTTCATGGCAGGAGCACCACCAGCCAGTGTCTGCATGGGCAATTCAAACATCTGTATGCCAACACATGGCTTGTAGCGACTGGAAGATCAAAATACCAGTGATGCAGTCTGCATTACATTTACGAGGAAACTGCAAAAACTGAAGCACGGCTTTCTGTACAGTACTGTCTAGGTGAGTATGGGGGGTTGGGGGTGCTTGTTTGCAAACACCAGCCACAAAAAGGTTTTACACAATAGGCTTCTGAGCAAATGAAGTTCTGATCGCTCACCAAAATCATGGCACAGAGACAAAAAAAAGCTTACCAGGAGGCATAAGACCAGCGAGAGGAAAGGATAAACCACCGAACAGATAAGGACGCAAAAAAAACGAAATAACTGACATAAGTGAAAAATTCAGAGCTGGAGTGAGTGGAATTGGGCCACATGTAACAATAGCTGGACAAGCCTTATCTCTGCATGTGTAATGAAAGTTATGGGAGCAATACAGGAACCGAGACCCAGAGTGGAGGAAATCTGTGGAGATACAAAAGAAATGACATAAGACCAGCTGAATGACACGGCTGGATGCTGGGAAGGATTGCTTCAAACAGAGGACAGATAATGGCGGGGGATTACAGTAAATACGTTTTAACTTATCAACTCAGGCAGGAGGTATGGAGCACAAGTGAAGTGCTTTTTATAGCTGTCTGTTTGAGTTCTGTCGCCTTCCGTTGCCGCAGCCTTCCCGCCTTTCATTTGTCCAAGGCCTCTGCTCCTGACCTAGCTTATTCCTGTGAACTATTCATCAGTGCATTCTGCTCAGAAACTGCACTCAGATTCACCACAAGTGCAACATACTTCAGTGTATAAACTAGAGCACATATCTTAATGTATAGAGTATTTTACTTTATGAACCATACGGTTCATGCCTTTTATACAATAAATGAATTGTTTTAGAGTGTGTTCACTGATGACAAAACTACAGATGTATGCCTCAATATATAAACTATACAATTAATTGGAATATACGTTCATGTACAAACCACAGAGCGTATGCTTTCATGTGTAAACTGTATCAGAACATGCATTAATGTATAAACAGTGCATTCACATAATTCATTATTCTGTACTAACAACATTGTTTCTCTACAGGCCTCAGCTTCAAACTACATCACGAAGTGTTAAAATATTTCTTCCAACAGCTAATAAAGTCCTTGAAAATACAAGTCTGTTTCTTCAATACATAATACAGTCAAAGTGGAGTGAAATTCCCCAAAGTATGCACAAGAAACATAACAGAGAGGAGTCCTGTGGTCCTGAGTTATACAAGCAGTGAATATGAATATTGTCTAATGTCACTCAATTCAATGCATTCTTGTGAATGAGCCAGACAGGCATGCAAATGGAAAGTGTTCATGAACTTTGTGGTTACTCTCTTCGGAGCTACAATAACTCCTAAATACTGCTGACACACTTAGTGCTTCTACAAATTCTGTTCGTGATCTGTGTTTCTGGACTAAGATTGACCACCTGGATCAACTACAGCCCCTTGCACCACGTTCGGTCAGGAAATCATGGCACTGCATCTTACCTTGAAGGAAATGTGTGAAAGATAAAAGACCCTCTGCAGGACCACAACAATATGAATACTAGGTAATCCCTACTGATGTCCAGAATCACACACCTGAAAAGGGCTGACAGAAAGAAAGGTGTTTCTTAACTTTCACCTTTTTCATTTATCATCCTCTGTGTGCAGGATTGGCTCTGTATGGCGGAACAGAACATGTCATGTGTATTCGTTAAAGGACCAGCTCCCAGATGCTAGACTGCCTGCACAGATGCTGTCTGAGGTATTGGAACATTGAAGTTATTGCTACTCACCATTAGATTACAATGCCATTTTGCACCATACACTCTTTTATAAAATCTCCTATTGGGTTGTAGGTGAGGACTCAAAAAATCTGTTAAGAGGGGAATAATACACATTATCATGCGACCCATGGCAGAAGTATGAAGTATGATTAACGGCCAACTAGAACTGCTCCTTTTAAAAAACAGCATCAGTAATTTATCTAATAATGTTTATCATGTACATGTAATTAATGGTTTAAATTAATTTTAAAGTTGAAAGGAGGAAATTTTGAAGTATTTGAAATTAAACTCTAAACCATTAAACCACTACAACTCACGCTGTGATTTAAGTAAATTAAAGGAGCCAAATTTGGGTGCTGCCAAATTGTATCTTACACTGACAGAGAGAGCTACTGACAGAGAGAGGTCAGCCTGAAAATCTTTCAGTTTTGTTGTGTTTAATTCAAGTTCACGAAGCCAGTAACAAAGCCAAATGTATTTCAGGATATACAATTGTAGTAAGAACTGTGTGTACAGCTTACGCACAGTTAAACATATAAACAAACAGTAAGTATATAAATAGTATAATGCATGAATTAAAGACGTGGTAGTCCATCTTCGCACAGTGCTTCAAAGAGAATGACTCCCAGTGAGTAAACCTGTGAATCAGTCATGGTGAAGCAGGAGGTGCAGCACAGTCTTTGTGTTTTTTCTCCCTTTCTTCTTCTCGGTGTTCTTCCTCTTCGTCTTCTTCGGATGACGAGGTGCTGTCTGAGCTCTCTGAGGATTCCCCCCCGCCGTCACCGTCACTGGAGTCACTGCCGTCCTCAGAATCATCTGAGCTCTCATCCTCGTCCTCGCTCTGCCCTTCCTCTTGTCCTGAGGTGAAAAGGCCAGGGTGCATATGCGGGAGTGCTACTGTGGACGCGTGTGACCAACTGACTCAGCGTTATTCTCAGGCATGAGCTTCGCTGCTACACTACGCGTTCAGGGTTAATCCCTCCAAAGCATGCCACCAACATCTGATGGAATTTCAGCAGTGTTCTATAAAACACTGACCTTAAATGGAAAAAAACCCACCCTACTGGAATACTACACATTTGCACATTAATTTATGGGCATCTAACTTGTGTTTGTAACTTTCAGTAAAACAAAGTGCAGTGGTGCAGTAAAAGGGCAGCAGGGTGACACAGTGGTAAGGAGCAGGGGCTTGTAACCGAAAGGTTGCTGGATCAATTCCCCACTGGGGCGCTGCTGTTTTACCCTTTGGCAAGGTACTTAACCCACAACTGCAGTATATATCCAGCCGTATAATACAATTGTAACCTATGTAAGTTGCTCTGGATGAGACAAAACAATATGATAATGATATAATATAATGAAAAGACTTGTGAGTCATGTAAGTGTGCATGTAAAAGCTTCTGATTTGAGTAGTGTAATCTAAAAGATATGATTTAAAAAGTAACGGAGGGATGACATTGAAAGATCTTTTCAATATTTCCTTTCTGGATCATGACTGAACTTGGTTCTCCACTCACAACTTTTCAATTTTGAGTCACCTTTTTGCATATGACAATAGGGTGAAACACTCACTTATCCTAAGACACTTACTTTTTATCTTCCCTTAACTGCTGAAATTCAGAAAGCAATTAAAAATTTTGCATGGTTAAGTACCATGTACATTTTTTCCTAAAAGTCAATTAAAATATGCAAAAACATAATCTTTTAATTTTCTCATAAAAATGTAAATGACTCCATTTCAGGGTGTAAAATACAGCACAAGAAGCTCTATAAAATGAAGGCAGAAAATGAATGAAACAATAAAAATTAAGACAATTCTGTTGCAGTGTTAAAAGCAATTCTACAATGCAGCCAAGATGGGAAGACGATTCGATACACGACTTGAACGATAATAAATAGCCATTCAGTCTTACCTAAAAGCAACTTCTCTTCAATGAGGGGAATAAATTGTTTGGCCTCTGGGTTTTCAGGCTCATAAATAAGAACTGAAAATATAATATCAAAAAGGAAATGGAATTAATCTCTTTTCAGCCCCACGGCACACAAGAGGCACATTCTGAAAGTGCGTTTGATAAATATGCCATAAAAAGCACGTCGGCAGACGACAAGATAAACATGCTTGGCTTGAAAAATCTGGCTCCGATATGTCAGAGTGACAAAGCCACCACGTGGAGCAGGCATTGTCGGCACAGGAGGAACCTGCTTTTGTTTGATTCATGTAAACAAACTGTTCTATTGCATATCTCGACGTCATTTCACGGAAAGCTTAAATATGACCGATTCATTAATTCCACTCTTATTTTAGGTACCCACAGGGTAATGAGGGCTTAGGGAACACTCAGCAGGAACCCTTGGGGCTATATCAGTCTTTTAACTGTATGAATTATTTCAATCACAAACCAAAGATGGTTATTTGTAATTGAATGGAAGGCCTTTAACTGAATGCTGAACGCATGGCCTGTTTCAGAGTTACAACAGGCCAGTCAAAAACTACACAGTTTTCTGAATACTCAAGACAAACTTTTTTCATCACAGTCAATGAACATGTACACAAAATGGTCAAACAATAAAAATATAATCATGTCTGCAGGATAAATACCTGCTTATCACTGAATACCACTTTGAAATATAATAACTACAACATAAACAAAGACTCACTCATTTGGCAAAGTTTCTTTGCAAGGACATAATTCTTATCCATTACCGACCTCAGGAACTATAACATAGAGAGACAGAACAATAGTTTAATAACATAATCATCAAGGTTTATCATGACAGGAAACAAGAATTGCCACACATTTAATACAAGTTAATTTGTTTGAAAATCTTGTACCAGCACAATGATGACAACGATGCTCAATATCTGACACTCTTCAAATCTTTAGTCACTACAGCAAACAACAAAGCAAAGGTTCACAAAATAATCCTCTAAATCAATTAGAGAAACTGAGAATCAATCAAGGGTGAGAAAATTTAACAGTACAAAGCAACAGGAAGGTTCAGACATCCTGCAATGTACAATGACAGAGTGTCAATAACGTGAACAAACAGGTTGCTGGAAAGCAGAGATTTGTGACCATGTGGAGGGCTTTTTTATATAATCCTTGCCTGATGTCTCATCTGTCTTGACCTTACCCAGAAGAATGTATGGGAAAAACAAGGATGTCCTTCAGTATATGTTAGGGGAATTCTAATTGTAACAGCAAACCAAAGAGCCTCAGCAATACTATAAGAGTCAGCGATTTTACAAGAATTACATATTTGTCATCAGACCTAATTTTGAGCGGCATTGAGCTCCTTTACCTCAGCGAACAGCTCGATTGGGGCCCTGCGCACTTCCTCATCGCTGTCCTCCTCTTCTCTCACTGGCTGACAGGATTTGGGGCGTCTGGGCAGACCCTGAGAGCCGGGGCGCCGCAAGGGCCCGGCCCAGCTCTGCTGCACCCACGCGCGCTCTCCTGTCCCCCCTCCCCGAAAACAGAGTACTTTTACAGCCACCCCAGACCTACGGTGCATTTCAATATCATCTTCCACTATTGTCTGTGGATCATTAGAATTTACAAGCACAGAAAGATGCTGGAAAATTACCCCGCGCCTCCCTAAGAGACGGGCTGGATGCAGTACCATGGTTTGTCTGTTTATGAAGAGATGTCTTTTGACACGCATCATTCGAAGCTGAGGGAAAAGGCCAAGCGTGAAGGAAAAACGGCTACAAAGGAGTGGTGCTGTTGTAACTTTTCAATTTTCAATTTAACCGACGCTTTACTGAAGCAGGAAAATAAGACATTTTATTTAAGCTGAGCCGTAGTTGCTCCTAGCACAGTATATTGTATTAAAACTAAGATCTGTTTTTCTGTATTCCTTCATAACCTGTAACAGAAAATTGTATGCTGCTCACAAACCCTACTGACTCTAAGTCACAATACACTGAACAATCCCTCAGTTGACACAGAAGTGGGACTGCGAGGGAATAAATGAAAATAAAAGCGCTAAATATGTAACCTTTGATAAAGGTCAAACTCTCATCGGTCCTGGTGTCCTGATGGGACAGTAAAATATCTTTAGTACCTGTAGCCTGCGGAGGATGTTTTGGTTTTATATTAATGTCCGCCATTAAGGCCTTACGGCTGGGAATGGGGGATCCCGCGTGTTCTCCGAACCTGAAATGATATTCAATAAAATGTAATTTATTGGGGAGTATTGATGAGTTTGAAGCGCGCTGGACGTCCGCGGTTCCCCTTCTTTGCGCAGACACACCCCATAAAACAGCCCGTGACGCGTGACATCAGAGATGGGATGTGGGCTCACCGCTGCACCCCGTTCTCCACGCGGCCACTGCGTGCATCGCTCCACCCAATCAATCACTCTGCGGCCAACCGCCCCCCTTTAACCCTTTGAGATACGCTCATAAAGAAACCGGAGGAGAGCTGACAGAGCCAGTGTATCATAGGTGCCCCCTGCTACTACTGTATGGAATGATACAGTACAAGTGCTCACTTAGGGCTACGCACCACACAAAGACACCGTCTGCCTCTACAAAAGTCACACTCAAATATTCCAATATTCTGTAGGTGACTTGAAGAGTGTTGCAGACACTCTTCATTTTAATATTTCACATTATGAGTACCCTGCTGTCTACTGAACTAGCCCTCACCTACCCTCTTCATAATAAAACATACTGTCTGATTGTGCATGGATAAATGTACTATAATGAAAACATATATTCTCATAATTCGAACTGAATTCCTCTCATAATTCAAACTAAAGATGTGGTAATCCCTGTTTATGTTAGTAGACCCTTCCGTACCTGCTGGGAGAAACTTTCGATGTTTTCAGATCAATGGATTTCGCAGGACTGGGGCTTCGTCCTCCAGCTGACTTTGCTCGGAATCTGGAGCTCAAGGGCCTACAAAGGAAACGTTTAACTCGTAAACCGAATCCCCTGACAAATACAGGAAATCCCCTCTCAGGGCAAGATCACGCAAGGTAACAAAGAGGTGCTCAGACTTTATGACCTTCCTGGCTGAAACACCTGATACACGGTACAATAAACACTGCCCTGGCAGAGGTGCTCGACACTCTCAGCTTTCTAAACAACAACGCACTGAGAGCAGCCCTCCTGATGTGTAAAACACTTCTGTATGAGGGAAGCACTTGTTATTTATAGCTATGCTTACACCACCAACAGCCTCCATAATTCTGCAGATGTAGAGCATATAATAACCACAGCTTTCTGAAAGGGTTTAAAGCCAATCAATGGCTGACAAAGCCAGTGTCTGCTATTTAGTAGCTTCCACGGTTACTTTCTACGCATCCCTAGAAGTTCTTTAATCACAATGGGATAATAAAACGCAGGGGTCTGGATTTAAAAGTTCAAATAGTGAGCACTTCCTTCCGCAAATCTCCCGCTTCCTTTTTTTTATTTATTTTTTTACTGGCAATTCCTCTCCCGTTTTTCCGAGACGTGGGCCTACTTATTTTGTGATGATTATACGTGACCATTGTCAGCCATCGAAATTTAAAGCTTATCTCCTGAATGAAAATCCATCTGAATTTCTGAATATCCTTTTATTTTCTTCTGAATGCCATACTAAGGATCCAGCAAGGCCCAAGAGACAGACTATCTTGGGTAGTGATCAGATTTCCATATCCCCTTGAATGAAAAAGCGTTTTTTTGATAGTCTGAGGGCGATCTATCGCAGGGATTGTGGCCTAAGTCTGGGACGGACAGCTCCAGCCCTTGAGTCGTTCATTTATATAATTCTGAGCTTTTGCAGAACAAAAGCAAGCAAACCTCACTGCTGTAAAAGACTAGGGTGGTCCTTCTCTAGGCTGGTCTAGGCAGTCTGGAATTAAATTCTCTGTTGAATGAATCAGGCTGTTCTGGTACTGGTGAAATGAGCTTACCGTGAGATGCTTTCATTTGGTGAAGGCTCTGCAGGACAAAGAATAAACAGAAACGACTGTGTCAGCACATCATCGTCCTGAAGTTCTGAGAATATTTAATAAAAGGAGGAAATACAACAACAATCGTACACTTGGGAATCAGTCCAACACCAACTTACTGTCAGCACCGGGCACTTCCACCTTCCCAGGAACAAATTCCTTAAGACAAACCAAGACCAATAAAAAGCACTGTAAAAATAACCTTGGAACAACAATGTGATTTTTAGCTGTACTTCAACAAACCTACCTTTGCCCAATGTGTCACCGGGACAGTGGAGCCTGTTCTGTTTAAAACACAGAAGCGTTTATAAAACAGGGGCTGTTTTGGTCTCTTGGGTTGCCTCAAACAAGCCACTCAGGGCTGTCCCCTATTACATGCCACTCAACCAATGAAGGCAAAAAATATCTGAAGTACCCTGGATTACTCACCGTGGCCGAACGACCGGTGACTCCATCCTGACTTCCTCTAAGATTTAAACACAAAAACATACAAGCTTAACAATCACATCAGTACTAACTTTACACTGGCACAAACTTGGTGAGTATGTCTAATTGGCCTGTACAGGACAGCTGCAAGACTGAAGACAGTCTCAACTCTGTTACCAATGGGCCCTTTAAAAATATATTAAAACTCTCTCCTGTTTTTTACAAAGATCAACTCTACCTGCAGCTGGAGCACAGTATTTACCGAGCAATGCAAAGTTTCAATTTAATCTGATGCAAAGTTTCATTTACTGGGAACTTTGTATACTGATACTATCTGAAACACCAGGAGTGTGTTTCACTGCAGAATTTTGGAACCATAAGATTCCAGGTTCAAAGCCTTTGTCAGGAACAGCCATTGTGCCATTGAGGAAATTTCACAACCAGAATTGCTTCAGTGAATAATATCCAGCTGTATAAATGGATATCAAATGTCAGATACGTGCTTTACCTTGAAAAATCACATCAGCTACGCACATAAATAAGGCAGTGTAATAAATGACTTATCTGAGAATGATAACTCGTATTAATTCTGTATGTGTGGCATAGCAGGAGATCGGCATGTTTACATGTCACAGAATCTAAGTATAAGTCATTTCTCACACGGTTACATGAATGACAAGGGGTACTGATGTGGTTTCCCATGCACAGCATCATTACTTGTCCAGCAGTGATATATCCTCAAAACCTTCATCATCTGAAAACACATTCCTGCTGCACACCCTCCATCAGTTTTCCCATTCCGGAAAGAGCAACGCTGGGAGATTTCACCACTGCATAGAGGTATGTTAGGGACCCACTCCACAAAGCTCTGTGACATAAATCACTGGACAAATAAATGACCAGCTGTATGTTTCGAAAGAGCTGGATTTTGCCTAGCAGTTTTTTTTTTCTTTCTCAGACAGGAATCGCAGAGTCTTTCTAACAGAAGTGAGACGGGAGAGTTGTAAAATGATTTGCGGGAGATTATAAGACTCAGCATGGTCAGCACAATGGCGGCAGCACTGAAGCAGCTGCTTGACTGATGAGAAACGAGGATTCTATGCATCTGCCACCGAGTCTCTTCCCCCTTTCAACAACCCAAACTTCCTGCTGGGAGTCAGAAACGGAGATTAATTCATCAGCTTATTTATTTTTAGCATAGTGGCGCCCAGAATGGGAAACAGCAAATGGAATGTGATATCCAAGTCCATAAAAAAGAAAACAAAAATCAGGAGCAACAGAGCAACTACCCAAAAGCTTTGAAAGCAATTCAATTGAATAAAGTCCTGGCAAGGAAATAAAACCACTTACCCTTATGGCAGTACTACAACAGCAAAAATACCCAGAGAAAGTTTCCATTCTGATTTATCTCACATAAAACTCACCGTTACCATGTTTACCATGTAATGGAAACAATAACAGCTTGAGATCTTGTTGCTAGTCATTTGTAGCTCACCTAATCAAGCGAAACTGAGCCCACTGGGAATATGACCTCTCCTCATATCTACCTCATATCATCTCATATTTACCTCACATATGCTTCCAAGTACTTTCAAACATGTTAAATTCATCACATATCATCAATGCATACTAATAAGCAGAAAAGAGGGTGGTTGTTCAAAATATATGTACACACGCACATACACACACACACACACACCTCTCAGAATGTCCTGGAATTTGGCAAGGTGAATCCTCCCACCACGGAAGGATGTTTGGTAAAAAAAATTGCATTTGTATGTATGATGATCCCTCCATAGTAAAGGGACGCCAGTTTTAGTATATCTGGCTGCATCACTGACCTTCAAGACCAACAATGTCAAGCCGTCCCATTTCCTACCAAAGGAGACACAATTGAGGATGTTCTGACATAAACAAAATCAGTAACATTACTTTATTAACAAATAACAAAATTAACAGATACTTGGGCTATGCTGTGTGAAACATGATTTGGCGTGTCCAACTATAGAGTTTTATGAGCACATTCAGAGTTGCATCTGCACGCCAAGCCTTAGGCTAAAGCAAAACATTTCACATCAACACGGAGAAATTACCATACGTCGGAAAAGGATGCAGTAAAGCATCACGTCCTCTACATTAAGACTGCAGCATAAGTTCCCCTTGGATTCAATCAGAGTAACTGTACGGTGCATTTGCAAACATCTATATTTAGAACAGTTTTTTTAAAAACTCCTAATGATAACACGGGCAGTATCTCTCAAACCACAAGAGGTCCAGCTATAAAATATGCTGATACAAAGCTTGCTGAATATCGTATCAAATTAAAAAGTCAAAGCTCGCTTTCTTTTCAAATATCGATGATCATATTTTGACGTGTGAAAAATTAATGTTAATGATGTTAACGATGAATGACAATATATTATTTGAGTAATATATTACTAAAAGTTAGTTTGATGGCTACTCATATCCGGCATATAGTCGCACTGACTATATCGTTAAAAGGTTGCTAACGTTAGCTACAAACACACTAACTGGCTAGTTTAGCCAAACTACCTAACATGAACTATCACTCGGGTATCTAGCGCTACCGTTTCATAGCCGGGGCTGGGTAGCGCTAGCTACTTTTCTTAACTATTCTATTGTAATGATAGCTAACGTTAGCAACATTAGCGTGTGCCTATGCGTCTGCTAAGTGTTGGAATAGTTACGTTAAACCTTAGGTCTAACACAATTAAAATACAATAACCAGTAAACATACCTTAGATGGATATTTGGGGGATTTTCCGACGCACTGCAATCTGAACATAGGAACAAACGGTCAGCTTCATCATTTTGCGTGTATCAACTGCTAGCCTAATGTTCATTTGTTTGTTGTCAGTTTGTTGGCAAACTTATCTTAAATGTCCGCTGGCAACGCACCTGTTCATATTTGGATGCTTCGATAATAGCTAGTGAGCCAACGTTACCATTTGTGGAGTTAACTGGGAGTAACTCAGACAGCTAACCAATATATACGTTATTTGGCTAAGAACAAAGTTTTAAATTTTCAGGCACCCTAGCTAGCGTTATCTAGAGCTGCGTGAAGCTAGTAGCTGACAGTTACTTGCTCCTAAATTAAATTAAAAGTAAGCTAGCTCGGCGCACACTAGCCAGCTGCCTGTAAGATACTTCAACAACCTCGTTTCGAAGCTGTCTAACGTTAAAAATGTTTGGCTAGTTAACTTTTGCTAAACCATGAAAACAAACAAAAATATCCTAATAAATGGGTAAAGTTCATTTCCGTTTATATACGAGGGACACATTATCACAAACTGGCTAGCTCATTAGCTAGCAAGCTAATATGCAAGCCACCGCAGCGAAGTTTCATCACCATAGCAACGTTGCACTACACTGTGCAGTTATAAAAGGACGCCGGAGAGAACAATTTTTTATACTAAATGTGCCCGCCTCACATTTTCACATTTTTCGTGCGCCTTAGGTTTATCTGGTGCTTTGAGGTGAAACGCCCGATCATCAGCTAATGCAGATTAGTGTAAACATGTAACATGTAAGTAATCGAACATCACCTATGCAATAGCAATTGTCTGTTTGCGATCGAAAAGAGAGTTTTGTAATGAATCAGTCATTTCACATCACTTTGGAAAACATTGTTAAGTTTAGTCATATAGGCTATAATTTTTTGTGAAAAATAATGGATGCTGATTAACTCCGTGCAAACAAACAAATAATAAATAAATTGAAAATAATTTATGAACGCTTCTATTTAGGGAAAACATGTGGAATATTTAAATTGATTTTGATAAATTAATTTTCAAAAACCTAATGCAATTCTCAATATTCTCAATTGACTGCTTAATTCAAGCTTATGTGCAGGGCTCCCAAGATCTGACGTCTGAATAGAAAGGTTTAATAGCCTAATTCTTATGTAAGTCATGAAAGATTGAGAAAAGATGTCCTTAACGGTTAGCCTCAGTTCCCACTTAATCCAGATGTAATACTACACCCAGACCACAAGTCTTTAAATGGAAATGACTGATCTGTATAAATTAAAATAAAATATTTAAAAAATAGCAATGAACGATTGGCCATGTTAAGCCTTTGTTGTTATCATATTAGCCAGAAACTGTTTATTACAAAGAGTTAATTCAGACGCACACGTACTTTGTAATTAGGGGTCCTGTGCTGTGCTATTTTTATGATTCTGTGCTGAGCTAAAGGTATATACATCATTTTCATGGATGAAACTATCAGTTATCAATTCACAATGGGGGGCGCTGTTGCGAGGGAAACGAGCATTAAAACACGGGTGTCAACTAGCCTACTGAACTATTTGGGCATTAATGTTGTGTTATTTTTTAACAGGCAGCATTTATAAACATTTGAAGTTGTGTGTGTTATATAGATTAATTAAATTTCACTTCTTATTAATTTAGCAGAGGCGGCTATAAAATGTCTCAGAACCTGATCCAGGTCTCCCTAAAAGCGATAACCTCTTGTAGTTTATAACTAATAGGAAGTTTCCTTTCGGCGTTTTCGTTTATTTTTCCCAAGAAGGTTGTTTCATCTCAGAATAATACTAACGTTTAATAATTACGGCAAAATGCTGCGTTTCAAATTCCCTTTTGAAAGTTATGGACAATCCGTTTGGCAGAAGGGTTTAAACGTGTGTGTGTGTGTGTGTGTGTGTGTGTGTGTGTGTGTGTATTCTCACAGTCTGTAACTGTTCAGGTGACCGAATTTCCACTGTTGCAGTTAATGTCTGAATAACTACAGTGCCACCCGAACGGTGACCCTCTGAGTCCTTCGCCCTCCACTAATATTCATGTACACGACACGGCTGGCACATTGGACTTAATCAATAGGTAGGCTACATATGTGGTGGCCATACCAATTCTAGTTTCATGATATTTGTGATATCTTCGCTGTGCTTCCTCTTTTCCTTGAACACGACGGATTCCCATAGGAAATCGGCTGTTAATCCTGAAAATGTCATATTTTTTCCCTGGTAACCTCACTTAGGCTGACCTTCAAGAAGATTAATTATATTCTTAATGTCTTCAACAATCCAGAGACTGTTAGCTTACAGGCCAGCCAGATTTTAAAAACTGAACCCAGAAACTGGGTGACAAACATGAAAGTGCATGTGTATAATTGATATTATAGGCCTATATTATATTTGACATCAATATATCTCTAGAGGCCTATTAGGATAACTCCTTTATATCAAGACGGTGCATTGATGTGTGTTGTGAGTCGTGTCCTGGTTGCTGACAGTGAGAACAAATAAGACAGCGATATCAGTAGAGGAGGGGTAGAGGCGGCACTACGACCACTCGCAGGGCGCATTCTGCATATTTTGTGACTTGCATTGTCCATCCGGTTTGGTATATGAATGGATTAAATACATTGAAATTAATACAGGTTGTTGACAGTAATGCAACAGTTATTATGAACGCTTATTGTTCTTTTTAATTCTACTAAACTCTTACTGAAAACTGTGCCATATCACTATGCGAACCAGTCTATCGTATTATACGTATATTACTTGTCAGGGACCTGGATTGTTCAATTTCAATTAATCGCGAAGACGGTGAGTCAGTTTTATCTGACAAGAGTACGATTGAGCCAACTCTATCTTTTGACAATGACAAAAAATAAACAACACAAATATAAATATTGTAACAACAGGTGAAAATGGCCGTGACGTGATCTCCAACCGCCAGGTAACTATTCCATCATGATTCCATAGCGATATAAATTAGGATGTAGTAAATAAGTTTGCCAAATACCATGGAATGCTCAACTCTTGGAAACTGGTAAGTGGAGTCAAATATCTAAATTTGTGTTATTCGTGTAGTCTGCTGTGATATAATTAATTGGTTAATTGAGAAAAACGAATCTTTGATGGAGTCTCCAAAACTGCAAACCTTTGCATTATCCTGGCATGACAGATACACACGATGCGATTATATAATTTGCAGAAAAGCATAACTTTTTCCTGTTATTCTTTACAATCCCTCTCTCAATACAACGTTAGTGGGCTACTGGCGAGTTCAGTGGGAATGCTGCAAAACCAGTTTAATAACAAAACATGCGTTCTCTTTTAACTTCAGTTTTGAGACTTTAAGACCTGCTATCATTCGAAGATAATTGTTGAATCGGGTCTGGATTTAGTCAATAGACTATTACAAGTCTGTCGCTTCATCACATCGACAGATTAAATGTCACAAAAGTAGCCTACGTTTTAATTTCATATTCTTTGAAGTTATTTTGCAACAGGCAACTCAATGAGTCCGTTCCTCACGAGGAAAAGGATAAATTCTTTATTTTTTTCACACAGTATTTGGATCATTTCAACATAAGCATTTCTTTTCAAGAGCATGCTAAGACACCCCGCACGGAGCGAAAACATTTCGGACACTTTCATTCAACAAAAGCTATTAAATAATATTTACAAAAAAGTTCAATCTTCCACCGAAGACAATGATTGAAACACAAGTTCAATAACTTGTTTTACTGGACGTCATATATACAGGGAACACCAGCTGATAGGCCATGAAAGTTCTGAAAGGTCCCAGCACGTGAACGAAGATGGACATCTGAAATTATATTTACACTTTACAAAAGCAAAACCTTCTATAACGCACAGCCATCTGAATGATAAATTTAAATCAATCGTTGGGAAATATCAAACAATGTTTACCAAAAATAATATTTATTATATTCCAACTTGTACGTCAGTGTTATGTTGAAGGGACACTATATTGCACTAACAGGTCCGTTTGAATATGAGTAATTACACTGAGGGTTACTTTTTACTAAATGTGTCTCATGTCCTCTCTCTTGACGTGATCTACAGTCTTTTCGTGCGGTTTGCTCTTTTTGTTCTGGTGTGTTTTGACATGTTTGGCCAGGTGATCACTCCTCATGAATCTCTTGCAGCACTCGGGACAAACAAAGCGCTTCTCTCCCGTATGTGTCCTGAGGTGTCTCTGGAGTTCGTCGGACCTGGTGAAGCTCTTGCCACAGAACAGCCAGTTACACACAAACGGTCGCTCCCCCGAGTGCCACCGGAGGTGCGCTTTGAGGTGCGAAGTTTTCCCGTAAACTTTCCCGCACCCGGGAATGTGGCAGACGTGCTGCTTCTTTTTCCCCGGCTCGTCGTTGGAGCTGGAGGACTGGCAGTTCGGGCACCTGCACCTCCGGCACCTGCGGGCAGTGGCGAGGGGGGATTTCGTGTGGAGGAGGGCGGCTATCTGAGTTTGATATTGCGCAAATTCCGAATGCCCAAGTACCAAGCTCCTCTGCAAAGGGAAGCGATGGGGGGCGAGTGACGACGGGTGACTGACAGGGTTTCCTTGTTGAAGACTCCACCACGGAATGTCCTCCCCGGGATTCGGGGATAACTGTCTCGGCTGCTGATGGATAAGGCCAGAGTGTCCGGGAACGAAACTTGGCATCGCAGGTGCAATCGGTGTCGGCGCTGCGTATGTAACAGCAGGGACGTACGTGGGAGGGCAGCTAGACTGTAATGATTGCATGGAACAAGGTAACATCTTCACTGGCGAGAAGTCGTACGGATAGGTAGGGTCCGCCGGCGGGGTAAGGGGAAGCTCGTGGTGAGAACCAAAGGAGGACTGGATGTGTGCAGACAGCTGAGATTTCGGGGACAGTCCCAACGTGGAATTGGTCGCGAGGGCGCTTTGCGGGTTTCCTTCGTTACTCCAAGGGTGGAATATTCTTGAAGGAGAGCCGAGGGTCGCCTCGTATGGGACCTGTAGGAAATCAGATGGACTTGATCCGTGATGATGCCCAATCCGGTTACAGGTGGCCGCCAGAAGCGCCAGAGGAGAATGCTTGGTCTCCGGTGAGGAGTTTGGCGTACGATCCTGTAGAATGAAAATGTCGTATTTTTACTCTATAAGCATTTACTCGTTCTACATTTGAATAGGGCATTGTGGAATTTATGCCTCAATACGCAACCCTACAAAAAACTACGACGAAATAATAAAAAGTTAGCGACATAATTTAACATACGCCAGAGCTTTAGAGCGCTCGGATAAAAGTTGGTAATTGTCCTTCCTTACACAGAGCTGCGAAAGAACTGCATCGCAGAAGGACGTACGTCTTAAGAGCATACAAAACTACCAGTTTATTTATAAATCTACGGTATGTATTAGTTTGTTCAGTTTCACTGTATCAGTTTATATCTCGCTACTCGGAGCGAGAGCACACATTCTCACAAGAGACTGACAGAACACCTTAAAAATGCTAAATGCAAGATGAATCTAAACACTCACGTTTCCGATTTCGAAGGAACTTATAACAGAAAACCAGCTAATAATCTTCGAAAAAGCAATGTACGAACCTGGAGAAATGCCTGGAGTGTCTCATTCCGCAGTACAGCCACTGCTGCCATGGCCAACTTTTTCTTTTTTTAAAATCACTAAAACAATTTCAGAGAAACGTACAAGGACCGAAAAGTGTCTTCATGTAGAAAAAGTCTCTCCCTTCTGCGCTCCTTCTCCCCGAGATATCCTTGGACTATCTGAAGAGTGAGGGATCACTTCTTAGAATTTGATAAGGACTTTGGTGGGCCGCCAGCCAGTCAGAAATAAGATTTATTACTTTGAAGTTTGCCGCTGCCCAATCATCAAAGAATAGCGGCTCTTTGAGAAGGGAAAGCAAATCCTTTGAATCCACAAAGCTCCTATGGTGTGTTTGTTGGTCTGGATAAAAGAACTGATTATTAGGGGGGATGGGAAGGGAGGAGATAAAGGCGGGACAATTAATGAAGTAATCACTATGTGGGAAATGTATATACACAAATAATTGGATTTTCTTGATCAAAGACCCCCATGCCGCCTGGAGACCCCGGCATTGGATGCTTTAGTCATCTGATCCCCCTTTTTGTAATTAAGGATTTGTAGCAGAGCCTTATGTGACAATGTGACATTGTTATCTCTCGAGATCTTCTAGTACGGTGCTGCTTGATAACTTCAAGCAATGGGGAGTAGCTCGTTGATGGGATAAAATAAAGTGAGTCAACACAAAGTTCGCCCTTTTGCAATGGGCAGGATCGACATTCTCTTTTTTGAACGGAGCCAGAATGGTAATTTTAAAACCCAGTATAAATGATAATCATACTGAAAACAGAACACGTATGCAACTCTTTTACTGGGTCCACACTTTCTTAGATTGATGATATGACATAGTGGATATGCAAATGGACATTCCATTTTCCTTGCGCTTAAGTGTTGGGAGCCCGAGTTGGGAGCTAAATCTTTAATGATGCCTTTGATCCAAAGACTGTTTACTTCCCCGCTCTGTAGTCACTATTAGAGCCATTCAGCTGTAAATCAGGTCTTAAAATGAAAATCATATAGCTTTAAGAGCAAGCTTTTTTAATCTCCTTCCAATTTTTATTAACCACTTTATGTCCGGTTTGGATTTTTTTTCCTGGTTTATGTTTTTGATGTAATTATTTAGTTGCCCTAGATCAAAGATCATTCTCCCATACCCTAAAGGTAACGCGCAGGAAACAACTTCATCAATCAAGACTCGTTTTCTTGACTGATATACGTTATCTGTATTAGCACCGATCACAGATCACACTCCGCTGAAGTAGGTGTGGAATTGCCTGATAGTTTGACGGCTCTGTTATGTTTCCTAAAAAGTGGTGCCAGCGCGAAAGCCTGGAGAGGGAGGAGTTCCTATCTTTAAGAAAGTGGAAACAATTTCCAAATCCTCCGCCCGCTGCTCCGCCTTAAGCCGCTCTTGCCCTCCTCTCGCTGGACAACCGAATCTCAACGACCCGATGCACTTAGACACGGCAGCAAAACGTTAAGATGAAAGACAAATCGCATAAATTCACGCGTATGCGCTTCAGAGATGTTTGTTTTGAAACTTTACTGAGGAAAATGACCGAATGCAAACGCCAACTAAATGAGATGTAATAGATTTGGTTTAAAAGTGGTATTTAGGCCCCAAAACAGTGTTTCTGAAAAATGCACGAAAACATGAAAGTTGAAGAAAGGGTAACTTAAGTCTCACTATAGTTAAGTTCAATTGTATTGCGACTGAAGTCTTAAATACCAACACAGAGATCTTTATCTGGCTTTCCTGTTGAAACAATCGCTGTCCTCTGAAGACTTTGGAGCTGTAGATTTTGAATTAGATCGGTTCCTTTGAAGGGATTAGCGTGCCAAGTTCTCTCCCACGGCTCCACACAGAGTCATGGGGAGAAGGGGGATTCCTGCTGGGCCACGCGGCAACCCCGGCTCTAAGCGATCCGAAAGAATGGGGGCAGTAGCACTGAACTTCACAAATTATTATTTTTTTTCTGTTTTCATTTCAGAAACACCCTCTTTTCATTTCAACCTCCAGAGAGATTGCAAATAATAAAATGTATTATGAATTATATATCTGACCATATATTTGCAACTTATTCATGTGAACATTTCTATGGTAACATAATCATGAAGTAACTCATTTGGAGTGGCATACACAAAGAAAAAAATACCTTTGATCTGTGCAATTACGTGCTATGTCCAATGTGGTAAAGAATGTGGAGTTTCTGTAGTATTTGTCTGGTGATTTCAGGGTAGGCAGCAGACAAATGCGTCTTTGTAAGCGTCGGCTGAAACGACCAGAGTGAAAGTGAAAATTCAGGATATTGCGTGTATAGCATTGATTCCCAGCAAAGGAATCACTAATTTAGCAGCAAGTTTGTAGGGTAGCTATCACTTTCTATAAATGGGAAACACACTGACAAATTTATGATATTATGTACCATGGCATGACCTTTCAGTAATTACATGAGAAATCCAATTTACATCGCCTGACAAAAACTTAATATGTTCAAAGAAAATTATACTCACCATTAGTCTTTTTCTGAACTTGCCACTGAATCTCGATCTGATTTGTTAATACCTGTGTGGTAGATCCAGGTATTAACAACGAACTGCAGTTTAATCATTTCAAGAACTTCATGACTTTTTTTTCCCCAGTGAATTTCCTGTTTGTGACTTGGATATGTTTAAAAAGCACAGCCTGTTTATTTATTTTCTGGAAAATGGCCTGTTGCAAAACACCTGTAAATGAGGCAAACCCCACTTGCTCAGTTTTCAGTCACTGGTTATGAGAAAATGTGTGATTAACAGAACATGTAAACATCACAAGCAATTCAAGCCCTGAACAAACTTTGTTTTACTCACTCTGTGAGTGTGATACAAAACAAACATTGATACAAATATTGCAAGAATAGTTAAAATGAGTAAAACTCAGTGCTGAAAAGTTATAATCCAAAAATCAAACATAGTCTAATAAGCTTACTCATGTTCAAGGCTCATTTACAACACAGCTATCTGAATACAGGATCTGTAGAAGTATTCAAACACATTGCATTTTCCATCTAATTTGTTGAAGTTTCTCAGACTGTAAAAACAGACAGAAATTACATAATGATGAATGCAGGAGCAGAAAGTAGATGAAATCATTTCATTCCATCAGACTTATCAAAAAGGAATTCCCAGTAACATAATATTCCTTTACTACAGTGGGAAACCCCTTTCCTAATTTATGTGGATCACATCTCTTTAAACACACATTTCTTCATAATTATGGACACTATTTATCTTTTTACAACTTTGTACAGATGAAGTCACAGTATGCCACACTTCTTTTTTATAAATAAAAATAACGACTAACCAGACAATCAGTTTAACTCACATCAAAGAATAGCTTTTCATTCAAATCAAAATCAAGCAATTATTCAAAAAATAAATCAGTATTCATCCTCTGCTGGAAACAAGCGTGTGCGAGCATCCTCTTTCTTGGCTGGTCCATGTAGGGTGAAAAAAAGGCATTCTGTAAAAAAGTGAAAAGTTCAGTTAAGTACAGCATGTACTGCATCAAAGCAAATGCATATCTGTCCTTACTATGAATCAATAAAAGGAGACCTATTGCTAATGACTGTAATACTTTTAGTACACATATCACCATGCCAACCAGTCAAGCATATCAACAGTATGTTGCCAATGCCAAATTGTGTTCACAAATATCTGCTGGTAGCTGTAGCTAGCACTTGAGTTTGACAGTCAAACATCATATTCAAAGTTTTTGATGGGTTTCAGAAAACTGGACAGTGTATATTACCTGAACAGTGTATATTACCAGTAAACAAAATGCATGCAGTTAGGATAATATACTATACAGATTCTCATTTTTTGGACTCCCTGAACTTTTTGGCTAGACAAGACAATGCCAACCTCAGCCAATTTTAAAGAAAAATCAGATATACATTGAAACCTCAATGGTTCAGGATGGGATCCTACAATGCCTGCTCTTTTTAAGTGTGGACTGATTCCATTTTAGTCACATGTTATGGCATTTAATTAAGCATGAAGGCTGAACTCATATTGCTGAAGAAAGCAATAATTCAAGAACAATTCAAGAAAATGCCACAATGCACAAAAGTAAAGACCAATTAGAACTCAGGTTTAAGACAGAGATTACATCTATTATTCTGCTGCTGATAACTGACTACAGACATCGTTTGTTCGTTGCATTTTAGGGGAATGATCTACATGCAAAAACATCAACTGCTTTGCAAAGGTTTTATATTTTGATGGGTCAGAGCTGGGCTTAATTGGTTCTAACTAATTCGGCACTGAGAAGTGGTAGCTTTGAGGAGGAGAAAGGCATCCACTTCTTTAAAAATTCTATTCCCCGGACTGTGGGAGAGAGAGAAAGAGCACAGGTTTCCACATCTGTCTTGCACTAGTCTCCGCTCAGAGAGAAAGAGAGAGAGAGAGAGAGAGAGATGCTGGAGGCTACTGGGTACTTGAACTGCTATAATAGTGTCTCGTATGAGAACAACATCTGTGAATTTCCTCAGTGATCTACAACAAAGTATAACTCAGAGCAGTCATTCAGCAGACCTTTGAAGTTGCACTCCGGCAGAAAGCCGCCATTGTTCGCAGCCCCCAACATGGAAGAGCTGAAACTTTGGTCTCACTAATTTTCGAGATTTTCCTGCAACTCGATACCAGACTTCTTTTTTTTTTCTCCCCCTCTCTCTCCCCTTACCTTTGAGGCTGAGCGAGGCTGCATATTTAAGATCCAAGCCCTGCCACTGTGCAGTGTGCCCTCGGGGAAGGGGAGGAGGGATAGGTCATTTCACCTTAACCCAGCACATGCTGTGTGTGGCAGCTGAGCCTTTAAAGGCTAAATTCTGCCCCTTGCCCTAATAAGCGTGAGGGTCAGAACCTGCCCGCCTGCAGATGACGCGAGAGAAATAAACAGGTTTGGCGCTGCTCGTTCACACATGTCCATTAGCGCAGTTCAGAAATGAGCTTGGAGGAAATGGTAAAATATGTCCTGGCATGGGGTTTGGCTTGGGCTAAATCCAACACCCTGATTTCAGAGTGACACACCTGACTGATCAGACTGCGTTACGCCACACTCGATATGAATATTTTGTTACCAACCTTCAAAGGCTTATTATTTCGCAGAGTTAGTTGACTGGTTTTAATCATTATTGGTGATAAACGGGAAAAGTTTTTTCTTTGATCTTTCCGTACGACTAAACTACATTCTCCCTGCATCAGGCTCTGAGTGCACCAAAGAACATTAAAAATGCTTTTGTTAAAAAAAAAAAACTTCACAGTAACAGTGGGAGAGAATGCAGGGGCCTCCATTGTTCTTGGGAAATATTCATAAACAGGGTAGCAGACACTGGCAGAAGCCAGAGGGCAGAATTATACATTGCGGTGTGCTGCTTTTTTTATGTCACACAATCAACCCCCCTGATTTTAGCTGCGCCCCTCTGCAGCCTCTTTTGGACAGTTACCGGGTCATAATCTGTGCCTGTCTCATCGGGCTTTGCCGCCGCGTTTGGGGCGACGCGGTCCGCAAACAACGCCGCAGACTTGTCCTCTCCTTGAGCTCAAAATGTCTGTTTGCCGTTGTTACTCATCGAGGACAAAGGACTCTTCTCGCCATATAATAGGTCTTTGGGTGGAACAAAGCTCTTGTCAAATCAAAGGCTTGTTCCCTGCCAGGATATCAAATAGAAACCAGAGAATGAGAACTAGTCACTGCTATGGAGCTGTGGTGCAGGGGGACACAGCAAGGGTTCAGAGATCTGACTGATGCCCTGAAACATGCAATGCATAATGCTCTCTCTCCCTCTCAGTGACACAGTATGCTCCATACAGGCATCATGTACACAAAGCTGACCGTTATGACATTCCGTAAGTGTGCACAACTGACCATAAAGACATATATTTATATATATTTATATTTATGTCGATCAACACAAACAGGAGGGAGAAAGTGTTTCTGAGTATGAATAGCCATGTAATTATTGTTTTAATAACAACAATGCTGGTGAGTTATGGTTATCTGTCGCAAAGACATGTTTATTACTGTGCTCTGACCTCATACTAGTAAAGGAAATTCTTTATCTTAACAATGCTATGCCAAACACATAAATATTAACCACCTTGTAGACAGCATACTTGTCCGGCATAATTTTAGGAAATTGAGGATCCACACTCAGAACCAGGGGGATATCTTGGATGTTCGGGGCAAATTCCTAAATAATGCATCATGGTAATTAGAAATGCAAATCAAACACCATGACAGTATGAGGACAGGAAGACCTTTCTCCAATCCATGAAGTCAGGGCCGAAGAACGTTAGCCATGTGTGAAAGTTGATTTTGTATTTCCAGCAGTTAAACTTTAAAGCTGTAGGGCCTCTGAATTCTGAAGGACCATTTTAAAATCGTTATAGTATATGTTATATGTGCCATTCAGTGGCAGCAGGGAGAGGGTACATGCATGTTTACCACCAGTTTGCCAGGCGGACTGCACAACGCCGTTTCTAATTGTTTGCATGTTGTTTCTCTCCCCTCACAGTTAAGCCATTTTGTAAAGCAATAGGTGATCTTTTTCAGTTGCCTCCTGGCCACGGCGCAGAGACAGATTTTCTTGTTTTGCATCCCCGACCTAAAACGAGACCTCAGCTCTTCTCACACTGTTAACCGCCCGGCATTTATTCAACGGCAGCTGGTCCCGCCATCTGGGGCCGATGGCACCGGGGCCAAACTAAACAGGTTACACCTTTTCGCCATGCCAAGTCTCCCGGCGCCCCGTCCCGTCCGTGCGCCGCGAGGGGCTAATCGTAATTTCACGCTCTGATTTCCGTCGAACCCCCCCTGCATTCCAACGTCAAAAAAGAAAAAAAAACAAAAGAAAGGAAAAAAAAGTGAAGTAAATAAATAATGAAGTAACGATGGAGCCTCTTCCACGGGCCCCTCTCTTCCTGGCTTTGTCGGCTCTGTCGTCCTCCTGGGGGCTGTACACCACACCTTATTGTATGACTTAAGTAACCGCATGCAGGCTGGTGCCTCCGTAGCCAGACGAGGATCAATAATGCCAGGGAGAGCCCTTCATTCATTACTGAGATTAGGGACAAGGAAGAGGAGGAAGGAAAAAAAAAACTTTTTCAAGAAAGGTACTCTTTTAAAGTTCACAGTCTTTTATCTTCTTTCCTGCGTGTATTTTGTGCTAATGCAAATTTGGCCGATTCAAGAAAAAGGCTCAGCCCCAACAAACTGCAGGTGTGAGGAAACTGAAACAAAAGCCACCGTAACCCTAATGGCATCCCTCGTCATTAACGGCCCTTTGATGTGCACATTCAACACAGTCTTTTATCTCCTTCTTCCTCCATCCCTCTCACTCACTCACTCACTCACTCACTCACTCTCTCTCTCCCTCTCAACCAACTTCTTTATTAATGCACTCTTTCTTCAGTAAGGGTTTTTCTGCACCCTCCGTTCCTGGTGTCTGTCTGACGTTTATGCCCCGTCTTGTTTCCTTTGCATCAATCATTAGACGACTAAGTGCATTATAATGCCGGGCTTGGGAACTCATGGGAGCGCTGAAAATAAAAGAGAAAGAACCCAAGGAAAACAGGAAAGGATCAGGACTGAAAATATGACAGGATGACAAAATGAACGAGTGAGAAGACTATCATTAAGCGTCTACATGCAATGGAAATGGGATGTTTCATTGTGCCCACATCATTTACATACAACTGTTAAACTCCTTGTTAAAATTCTATAAAGCAACCTGAAATGTGTGTGATTTCAAAAGCACATTACCTGCATTAAACACAGACTGAGTCTGAAAGGACTGCTACAGAAATGGCACCATTCAAATGCTGCCTTTGAACTCCAAGGATATAGAAACAGGACAATGTTAGTCTATTCGCATTTGCTCTTTGAAGTCAGACATCACTATTAATAAAAGCAAGTGCGTTACGGTAAAAAAAATAAACACATTTTATCATTTGTAAAGGTTGAAGCCGGGAACTGAAAAGGGGACACTGCGTACCTTTCAGAGCGAAACTTTTTCAGCTGCACGCACTTTTAATTAAAACGCACTGTTTAGGGCAAATAGCTCAAATGGTAGGCATGCCATTTCTGGTGAGTAATGCGAACCACATTAAACGAGAGTTCTCGCACACCAGATGCAAATGCAGATTTAATGTGGAAAAAAAAGAACCAAAAAGGGGTGGGGGAGCAGGGATTTTTTTATGAAGAGGTATTAAAGAGAACAGGTGTCAGAGCTCTGTTGTTTACTCATTGTTCTCTCCTTACTAAGCCTCTGCAGCCGCGAGGCCCCCCTGCTGTGCTCCGACGGCACTGCGGGCGACTCCTGGAGTAGCGGGGCCACCCCTCGTACCCACGCCGCGGGAGACGGGGGACTGAGTCACCCCATTCCAGAGCAGGGCAGCACAGTTGCCCCCACCTCTGCATGATTAACCACGAGCCCACCTCCCGTCCCCTCAGCCCCCACGTCCTGACATACGGAGCCCACCTTCCCTCGTGTCACCGCCCCCCCCCCACACAGGTAGAGGATCGGTCTGGGACTCAATTTGGCAGCGAGAAACAGGGAATGTGGAAAAACGTTCATGGCTGTACCTTATGTCGCCAGTGCCAGCTTGTTATTAAAACTGGTGAGCTTAATGGGATTTGCTTTGCATGGCGAGAAAAAAAAAAAAAAAAAAAACAGGGCCAAAACCATCTAGGGAGCATGATCACACTTAATAGATGCAGTGTACTTTTAAGACGCACTCCAGGGTGCTGTGGTGACCTATTTTACATTGGACTGGAAAACATCCTCTGCACGCGGATAATGTAAAAGGAATACTCTAATTACTGCCATCTCTGCCGAGGTGGGACCGAAGCCGGAGTGGAGTGGACACAAACCGCAACCCCAACGGCGCCGGCAACTACAGCGCGGCCCCCTTGTAAGTTTGGTCTCTGGGATTTCGGCATGGCTTTCCCAGTGCGGACAGCTTAGCCACATCAGCTTTCCAAACTGGCTAAACATAAGCTTGTTACTATAATTAAGGACCTTCAGCGAATAACTGTCAGTGAGACTTCGGAGTCAGTCCAGTTTGCCAAAAAAATAAATTAATAAATAAATACAATAAATACAAAGAATACGAGCAGTAAGAACCTGAAAGTTAAGCTGTGCACAGTCCAGCTGTCTAGGCAGAGCTTTCATGAGTTGCCTCTAAATATTAGCAGGAAAAGATCCTCAGTCATAGCACCCCACTCTTCCTATTAAGATCAAAATCTCTGCCGGGGCCCTGGGGTGTCAACAAAGGGAGATGCGGTAAATGATATGCAAATTGAAAAAACAGCACTACAAATCAACTCACCAGCCCTGCTTTCCTACACACATCAACTAACCAGCCCTGCTTTTTCCTACACATATCAACTAACCAGCCCTCTTTTTCCTACACACATCAACTAACCAGCCCTGCTTTTTCCTACACATATCAACTAACCAGCCCTCTTTTTCCTACACACATCAACTAACAACATTGACAGGGAGATGTTAGGCTGCATATAGCATACATGCAATCTGATTCTTGATCAGTGGCTCCATTGGGGCAAATCATTTACAGTATGTTTTAACAGCATTAACACAGGGGGTCAAATGATCTAGCATGCTTTAGTGGTGCAAAAACACTCAGGACCATTGTTTCTGCATGCAGGTCAATTTAGACCTTGTTTCGCAGAGCACAGGTGTAGATTTTATGCTTTTTATTTGCTCTACTTAAAGTCATATCCATTGCCAAATTATGAACAAGTGAAACTCCTTACCAGAGAAAATTAATTGCCTTCTCTAGGTTAGTAGGTCTAAGTACCTACAAACTAAATATCAATGTGTGTCGGTATTTTGCCAACCAATTCTCATGGCTGGGACATTACGGAATATTACAGCTCTGAATTTACGCACCAACATCTCGGATTTCCCTTGGTTATTTGACCAATCATGTGTCTCCTGACGAAAATAAAACCTGAGACCCCTCCAGCTGAAAAGGCTGCCTCCACTGTTGCCATCAAACTCATTCAGCTGAAACACCATCTTCAGTGGCATTATGGGTAACGCCCTAGCAGTTCCTCAACTGCTGAAAAACATCATTATTCCCACAAAATGTCTGTAACCCCTGATACTCCAGTTACCATACAGTTGTGTGTTAACACCTTGGTCCCTGAAAGGAGCATAGGTCATTGACGAATCTGACTTCGGGTTAGCGTGGGTTTTTCACTTTACCATACTGTAATGTGTATTGTAATTAATGATATATTAATTTGATCACAAGCTGATTTATGACACAGCGGAAGTGCTGCACCCATCCAGCGTTGTGTAAAACAGCATTCGTTTTCAGAGGACTCCCGTGATTGGCTACAAGAAGGAGGTAGACAGACGGCCTGGCGGGGCAGCAGACCCGTCTGGCGCATCGTCGGGGAGAACAATGGCGGCCGCGGCGTACAATACAGGGGATCACAGAGAGGGCCGCGACCCTGACAAACCCGCATGGAGGCACCTGTCCCGCCAAGCGAGGCACAGTCCTGGCAGAGACTCTCCTACTCTCTTACTCCCTCTTACTGTACAGCCCCCGAGCCATTCAGCGCCGGGCCCGGCCCGTCATGCCCCTCCGTCCCCCCCCCGTGACAGGCCTTCAGAGAGTTCAAAAGCAGGCGCTTCAATGAAAGCATTAGGTTAATGTCTTTTCAGTGTCATGACTGAAGAGCTTTGAAATCCACAGCGACAACAATGCAAGTGTTTCCCTGCAAAGGCCCGGGCCACTTAAATTCTGATTCTTTTTTTTTTCTCTCTCATTTTTTTGTTATGATCACTGGATAAGATGCCAGCCCCCTGTTTTCTCTGTTCCCGGGATTCTCTTCGAGCTCCGAAATAAGCGATTGGTGCAATCAAACAAAGCTCAATTTGCCGCTGTTATCTCCTGTAAGAGTGCAGCAGCAGGGGGGTGTGAAGGTAGACTTTTGGAAAGCCCTCCTCGCTCGTTCTGCGGGAAAAAGCCGCGTGCTTTCTCTGCGAATCCCACGACACGTCGGGGCGTCGTTTTTTTCACCCCTCCTCTCTACAAATGCGCACTGTCATTAACTTTTGTGTTTATTATCGCAACATCTGTCTTATTTGTCATGTTTCGTTTTTCTTATTGGGGGGGAGAGTAAAACAGTTTTCTGTAATGGGTGACAGTTTTCCCCCCGTGTTCGACCTGATCAAAAACAAGCGCGGAATACGATGAAAGGAGAGGCAGGGCGAAGCCATTACAGTGCTGGATCTGCTGTCACTGACGGCTGGGGGGGTGGGGGTGACTGTACGGGGGGGATTGTAGGGCTGACTCTGGGTGCTGGGGGGGTGGAGGCACAGTTCACAGTGAGCTGTTGACTTTACAAACATGACAGCAATGCTGTGTTTCAGTGGGAAGCAAATGATGCTTGATGTTATTTGGATAACACTTCCGTCCCTTTCAAATCAACAGCGGTATCCTCTAAACTCGGAATATAAGCACACGGGCAGCCATGTAAAATAAACTTTTAAAGGATTTCGCCCGGGTCAAATAACATTAAGCGTGGCGTGAAAGAATACAAATCACTTTTGTGTATACAGTGATGGGGAAACAGATGCTTTTCCATTACAGCAAGTAACATCGTTAACAGCACAGAGTTTTTTCTGTATAAGTATTCAAAAAACATTAACATAAACTTTCACAGACAAGCTAAATAACGGAGTAATTAACAAGTGCTGCATGCACCAAAGCCACACAACTTCATTGGTTATTTCCTAATTGCAGGAATATCAGATAAGACGCATCTCTGCCGGCGGTTAGGAGAAAAAGGCTCCTGAGAAGGCTAGGCTTTCATAAGGAAGGCATTTCTCCTCATGCCTACGTGATTGGCGCTCCCAGACAGACCCTTACCGTGCTGAGACAGGGGCTCAGCTCTGAGTGAGGACGGGCCCTCTTGACAGGGTGGGAGGGGGGCCAGTCGGGCTGTCTTCCTCGGGGATGGACTCCACGGCCGACAGCAATTTATAGTACTCGTCCTCTCCGTCCAGCACTTTGATTTGGCTGCGATGCAGGAGAGAGAGGGTGTGAGAGTGTGTGTGTGTGTGTGTGTGTGTGTGTGTATGCGGGGGGGGTGGTTACAGAGAGAGACAGAATGCCATACACTGCACCATAACAGCTATAACAGCATGGCATTTCGTTGTAATTAGAAAACTTGTAAATGTTAATCCCTTAATTCGCAGAGATGATGGTGTACATAGATAAAGCGGCAAACAATTAAGACTCCTTTTTTTCCTGCATTATTGACCTACCAGACTAAAACCGGGCTTTCATTTCCATATAAGGGTCAGAGCTTGAACATTTGCACTTTGCATGCATATAGTGTCTCTCTCCCTTCCCCTGGAATAATTTTAAAGGAGTAGTTTTAAAAAGTCTCCTTTATTTTCAGCACTCAATTTACATCTTATGCCCCCACCAGATTAAAAAAACCTTGCTTGTTTTTTTTTTCATTTTTGGAGTTCACAGAATTCTGTAATACCACAAAGGGCCTGCTCTGTTTATAGTTGCTGAAAGTCGGAAAGCAGCTATTTACCCAAGTTTTCTCGGCTTCCTCTTGCTCCCCTGGTAATCCAGAGTTCTCTGTGGAAAGGGCCAAGAGCACACAGTCAAGAGACGAGCAGCGAGTCATTAATTTTTAATTCAAAGTGATTTTGTGTTGAATGCAAGCAGATGCTGATAATATCAGAAGTCACAGCATAATTTTTTTTGATCAAAGGGCTGGAGTGAGCCTGATGAAGCAGGCATCTTGCTCGGCTTTGATAAACCACATCAATTATTCACCGTGAAGGCAGACATCCTGACATGAAAGCCACAGATAAAGAGCATAAGCACATGTTCAAGACAAGAGGCAGAAAAGCGTGGGGGTGGGGCTGGAGGGCCTGGCACAGGTAGATTTAATTGTATTATCATCTGGAAACAAAGTCAGACAAAGAGCTTTATGGCCACTTTGAACTCACATTTAGCTGGTTGTAGTACAGGCTGTCCTCGGGGCTGTTCAGGAGTTTGGGCTGCTGGCCTCGCCGCCGAGGGGTGCGCTGCTGCAGTTTGAGAACTGGACCTGGGGCAGGGAAGCGGAGAGAAGAGAGACAGAGAGAAAGGAGGGAAAGAGACAGCAGAGGGGGGAGAGAGGGAGAGGGAGAGGGAGAGAGAGAGAGAGGGGGAAGGAGACAGAGAGGGAAAGAGAAAACAAAAATGAAGTAGTGAGAGGGAGAGACATGCAGACACACACACCAGTGCATTGTGCAAAATGCTGCACAATGCTGTGCTTTGTGTCAGTGATGCTCATCTGACATTAACACGACACAAAATGCGCACAGACATAATGCATGCTGACACAGAATGTGCACTCAGAGACGCAACACACTGTGGCGCTAGTCACGTGCACTGAGGGGAGACATAATATACACACACCCACACACACACACATCAATATGCATGTGCACACGCACACACACATACAAACACACACATCAATGCACACACCAATGCACACAAACACAGACACAAATACACACATACATCAATATACACTCACACACGGACTCACAAACACATACACACATGCACACACACAGAACACAGTGACGCAGAGATGCAACACACACACACACACACACACAAACACGCAGAGCACGCACTAAAACAGAGATGCAACACACCCTGCAACCAATCACAGGCAGCGAGGGGACAAACATTAAGACAGAACACACACACACACATGTACACGCAAAACACGCACCGAACTGACACACATCACCTTGCCCAACACCCGCACTGAGACACAAACACAAACTGACGCGAAACACGACAAGGACACAAAGAGACGCATCGGACACCGAGGCCGAACACGCGCTGAGACAACTCTGTTCCAAGGACACACGATGTGGGGACACGCTTGAGCGGAACAGGGGGTGTACTGAGAGAGCAGTCACAGAGCCCAGCAACAACAGAGGCACATCAGCGGGCTGTCAGTGCAGCCTGACTGAAGACTGATCCCCCCGTGTTAGCGGTCTCCTCTGACAGCATCAAAGCGGCTAATTCACACACAGGAGACCCGGCTCAATTAAATCAGCTCCTGATAACAATACAGCTGCCCTGAGAGCAGGAGACTCAGGCGTACAGTCCCTTCAGCGCTCGCTCACCGCGGACGGCCACCACACTGCCTCCTTCCTCATTTCTGTTAGCAGCAACTCACTCTCTGCTGTAATTACAGCGTGTGACTGAAACTTCATTTTGCTGCAGGCAAATACGTACTGTTACTGTTGGTACCGTAACAGGATTCTCACTGTCGGTTATGAAGATGATGGAAAAACAAGAGAGGACGCTTGTAAGTGCATCATAGACATCGACCGAGAGGTGAAGGATGGGTGGTTCAACCTGATCTTTGATAAGACAACGAAAAAAAAAGGTAGATTTGCTTTAGGTCCCATGTACAGTGCTGTGTTTGAAGATTTTTTTTTTTACAAAAATGTGCATTAAATCCTAGACACCCTTACCACAAAACATGTATATTTAATATCAGATCCCGTTTCATCTCTTTCCATCCATTTTGGGTGAAACAGGACATTCCTTCATCGTCTCCTGTTAGACCGCTTCCTAACCTTGACTAAAGAAGCATTTACTTTACCCGGCTTTAGACTACTTTGTACTCACTTTGAACAGACCTCATCACATCTCAATCCCAGCACTTCAAAGCTGACAGGCCCCCCACCTGCTTCTTCTGCCCCCCCCCCCGTTATTTAGCATTAGATTTCACAAATCCACATTTTGGAAGTACCTACAGAGATGCTGTCATCCCTGCAGTCATACTCTCATAATGGGGATGTTTCATTTATTCATATTCTTCAGTCTGAGCGCCTATCGCGGTGTGATTCTGGGCGCGCTGAGTTGATTAGAAAAAAAAGGAACTTCTTCTTCTCCCATCCACAATTAGAGAAACTGTGTTCACCTAGAATGAGCACTCGAAACAAGCTGAGCGATTAGTTTGTGCTTTCCTGCATCACAGAGGCAGCCTGTGAGCTGGAAGCAGAGAACGCAGCTTTAAACTTGCATCTGTCTACAACCTCTTCCCAGGTTGCTTTTTGTGATTAACAAGAGTGCCAATTTTAGAGAAGTTCACCCATAAGCAGCTGATTCCTTGTTCCTTAACTGCGCTTTAATATGGTAGCATTACCTTTGTGTACTTAAAATTACTCATTTTGAGCTGGGATTACATTAAATGATTCTTTGTGCAAGAAAGATATCAGAAATCGGTTTCGACTTGCAGCCGATTGTTATTTTTTTAACCTAAAATGATCAAAGTGCTCAAATGCAATGCTGCCACAGCAGTATTCTCAAGTACAGTGTACACATTTGAGAATGGATAACAAAGTCTTATTTTCAAACCTTTAAACCCTTTGATTTGTTTTTTTCTCTCCCCATCATCGTTAAATTTGATGGCCTGTAGTGTCCAATGAGTCTCTGTCAGCTTTGCTGACAGGTTGTTTATCACACTAATGTTGACTTTTCCTATCTTGCCCTTCAGAGTTTTTGAACAATGTAAATGGAATGGAAAACAGCGAATGGATTAATGACTTAATCAGTGAATCACAAAAGTAAAAAATTACTCAGGGACGTTGTTTTCCACCGAAAAGAGGACAAATACAAGACTTTTTTTCAATAATTTTTAAAACAAAGATTTAAAATAAAAAGGAATCATCCACTGAAAGATGACACTTGCCAAAACATGCAAAGATTGATAATTGTGAGAAACAACCAGAAACAGGTTTGGAACAGAAATAAGTTCAAGTTATGAGTGAAGGTCAGTTCTCACCCTCCACTATTTCTTGCTTACGGACTGTTACCACTACAAAGTACAAAGAATGCCTGCAGCCACCATGAACCCATTGCCAACTCAAAGCATTTGGAAAAACCTCTATATAGTAACGAAGCAATCTGTGAGGTAAAGTTCTATTCACTTTAGAAGAATATGTAACAGATAGTTATATAATCATTGTCAAGGCCCAGATTCACTGCACGATGAATCTCCTGTAAAAAAAGTACCTTCTGTACAAATAAATAAATAAGTAAAAAATTCAGGACACCATTGAGGTCTGCACCTTAGATTCTGGGAAGGAAACTGACAAGGGACATAGCTCCTGCTAATGATGTTTGAATCGGGTTTGATAAGCAAATTTCCTATTCCCCTGAAATCACATCAAAGCACTCAATCATCCGTAATTACTCCTGACGGCCTTGAACAAAGATTCGGATTGCAGCTCCTGCGCACCTTCCATTACGTTCGGCGGTTTGCTCCTCTTTCTCCTCCGTAATCACGACGCGCGAGACTGGGAGTGCGCGGGGCCTCGGCGCACCGTTACGGCCTAATTAAAGAAAGCCCTGTGACGCCTGTAAAATTAGAACAACAAAGCATTTCTCCGCACGCGTAATACAGGTCTGGACACAATGTTCAGCCCCTCAAGCAAGGTGAAAACATGCAATGAAACGCTATTACCTTAAAAAAACAGCACTAACAGAGCCTGGGTATTAGGCGGGGGGAGAGTACGGATTTAACCGCAGCTGTGGCCTGTGTACCTGCCTTGAAAATGACGCAGCCTACGGCTAATACCCCCGCTAACTGCTAATACAATGCTAAGCGCACAGGGCCTTTTTGACGTATGTCTGCGGGGGGTTGGAGGTGAGGTGTGCTCACTGGTGAGTCTAAACCCTCGGCGTTTCTGGCGGATCCTCTGTGCTGCTGGACCCTCGCCTGCCCGTGTGGTCCAGCCCTGCTGCTCCTGGTGTTTTTTCCCGCCGCGGTTCATTCCGGTCCAACCCACAGCGATTAAAGCGCGAGGGCGGATCAGAGGACAGGTCAGGCCCCCTCTATCTCTGCCTCCGTTCGGGGAAATCAGCGCCATTTGATCCAAGCTGCACCCCGTACCCCCCCTCAACCAGAGGCATGCTGCTCTCACAGATATCTTACAGGCACAGGGTGGGCGGGGGGGTGGGAGGGGGTGCGCTGCCAAACTCGCTCCTGCCGTTTAGCGCAACCGAAGCCAGGCAGGTCTGGTGACGGGGTCGGGATTTATCAGGCATTGTGGCCAGAGTCTCCTCTGCCTAAATTATTGATGGTGAGAGAGATGGGTGCTTGTGGGAGGTTTGGGGTGGGGGTCGGGGTAGGTGCGGCGATACAGGCAAACGCAAAACATACAGATGCAGTATTTTATTCATGCAGTATTGATTTTGCATGGTAGAAAAAAAAAACGAGGCGGCCAGAGTTTGTTATTCTTCGCGGCAGACAGACATATTGTAAATGTTTGCATCTGAAGATAAAAAGGAGCAGAATCCCTTTTAAGATAGGTAGTGCTTTCATTTTCAAAGCTCTGGTGATGATTCGCGGTACATCTCTAAATACCAGTTTTAAATCCCCTGAAAATCGGAATGCTCCTCAGAAACAACATAAAAGAGCTGCTAAAAGGGATTTTAGCAGAGTAACTGGGAGACATATCGATTTTCCTCCGTGGACCACGTGCCCGTATCACCTGACTGCTCCCAGACCACCGTTAGCCACTTGGGCTTTGTTTGTTCAGTTGGAGGAGTCCGAAGCACCAAAAGGCATGGATTATAAGGGAAAATCATCAGTGCGGCTCTTTGATGTCTAAATGAGGCATGTGCAGCCCAGAACCCACTCTCTCCTGCACACACACCCTGACAGACAGACAGACACACACACACACACACACACACACACACACACACACGCACAGACATACACACACATGTACTCACAGACACACACACACACACACACACACACACACACACACACACACGCCCACGCACGCACAGACACGCACACATGGGGGGCTGTTTATTGCAAACAGAGGACCCCCGAAAAAAAAAAAAAAACAGCTAGAGAACAGAGAAAGTCTTCGAGAGCAATTCCAGAGCATTTCAGGGCTCCTGTGATTTATTACCAATGTCTTGATTTGGGACACTGCTGTTAAATGGTAACCCATGTGCTTTGAATTACAAAACACAGCAGGAAAATCGTGGCGTTCTACAGATAATGCTCCAAAGGGCAGTTCCTGCATCTGTTTTGCACTAATGCAGACGGAGGATGTTGTTACCTATTTATTTATTTATTTTTTACACTGAAATCAATCATTCCCATGGCCAGTTGGAGCTGGAGTTTGGGTTGGACTCCCAGCCGATTGTTCGCATGATGGGAAGATCCTTATAAGGCCCTGGGAATCCCGCAGCCCTGCTGCCAGGATTCCTGTGCTGGGTATGTGTGAATCTGGTACGGGGTTGGGGGCGGTTGGGAATGGGGGGGTGGGGTAGGGCGGGCGCCCTGATAGGAACTCTTTGGCGGATAAATGTTGCAGGCTGCAGTGGAGGTCGAGCGTCTGAACCGCGGCAGTGACGGGCGGGTACGTGACCCCGTGCCAGATCCTCCTTCGCAGACTTCGGCCGGGCCAGGATATGTAGCCATTTTCAGACAGCTCGCCTCCCCGCCCTCCCTCATCCCAACACAGAATAGCACTGCTGCAAATCACGGAGAATCCGTCCCCTGCTGTATGAGGACTCAAAAGAAATGAAAACTACTCTTTATGAACCCTGGAAGCAGCTTGATAGTGCCTGTTAGCCCTCGTGGAAGACTCGAAAGCATGCATTTCAGTGTCTGGCATCAATACAAACTTATGATGCAACATGTACATCAGGTGACTGTTTGTTTTTTGATCCATGATATCAACAGTCTTCAGAAAAAGGAGTTCCTTCAAAAGAGTTATGCGACATATAATATCCAGATGTTTATGACATCAGGTCTTCAGTATAAAACATGAGGCAGGACTGCCAGCCTCATCAGCAGAATATTCAATACAGCTTAAGACTGAGAAATAACTAAAACTACTACATTACAGTCCAAGCTATTCACTATAAGTATATGAAAGACAGAAAATATCCATCAAAAAGTGGCAACCTGACACAGACGACTACATTGATAATTGACTTATTATGAAATGTATGCTGTGCACGGCAATTGCAGTCATATCAGGTGACAACAATTAACCTACAGTGAACTGCACATTCTCACACACATACATGCACCACAGCTGATATCTTTAATTTAGATCTGAAGACACTTCCTGAGGAATGAATATGTTTGTCACATCCATCAATCTTTCAGATTCTCTGCTTTAAACATCAGATCTGACCTTTATGTTTTTCAAAGGAGAGAGCTGAAAGAGAAAACGCTTTTCTCCAGCACTTCGACTTGCTTAAATATATCTGTACTCTTGAGAGATGACTTCGTTCGAAGTCTTCTGGCACTAGTTAAATAACGCTAAGTTCGATAAGTTTACTCTTGATGCGCTACCTGTAAAAGTAAGACATGAAGAACCGAAGCCGAGCTGCCGAACAACAACTAAAAAAGACCCTACTTATTTCATCCACAAGTTTAGGACGGCAAGGAAAGTCGCAACGGCGCTCCTTTACCTTGATATAGGTTTACGGGAGATTACCCAAGCGAAAAAATTCTGACATTATCAGTGACGATAAGTAGTTTGGAAGTACATCCTGTTAACTACTCTCACTGACATTAAGAGGATTACGGAGACTGCCACAGTCCACATTCCTCCCTTCCGTTAAGTTGAGTCTTCCTATCCAGCCCAAATCTCCCTCACCTCCGTCTCGTGCCCTGTAATTTGCTTATACGGGGGAGGAATGCGCTGGATATCCGGGCGAAAGACTCCAGGATGAATGGAGGCAGATTAATCACCCACAGTGGAGCCCGGGTTTGTGTGTGCGAGACACAGAGAGGGGGTGAGTCATTCATCATGTTTGCCGCGCGGCAGAGCGTCGCAGGTGTGTGTAGTAACGGGGTGATGGGGTCGCCCGCGGTTACGGAGGACGCGGGAGGTCCCGGGTTGTGCGGAGTCAGAGGTGTGGGTGTAATGTAGAGGAAGTGGACCGTGGGATTGTGGGCTCTGACAGCTGGGCAGGACCCCCGCTGTGTGGAGCATGTTTCAGTGCTGCGGTGCTCAGCGTCTCCAACTGTGAGGTCTGGGTGTGCTACAAGCAGGGCATTACTCACAATCCACACACACACACACACACACACACACACACATACACACGCACACACACACACACACACACACACGCTCTGTCTCTCTGGCTCTCTCTCTCACACACACACACACACACACACACACACACACATTAGGGACAAGCCAGTCCACACACTTCTGAATCTCCTTCATCCACTCTCCAGAACCATTTGTCTCAGTGCTGAGACTGTGAGTATGAGCACACTGCTGACCTCTCATTACCTGTCTGTAGCGAATAAAGTGTCTTCCTGGAGGAGTGAAAATGACAGCTACAGCACACTCTGCCGTCACACTCCATAAGGTAGGGTTCCACCACCCCGCCTCAAGTGTGTGTGTACCCCACTAATGCAGTCTGCACTTCAGCTGGTGGAGTCTCACATACTGCTCAAGTGCTGCTGACCCGGGAACATTTCACAGCCCTACCTATCTGGTGTGGCCCACATCTTCCTGTACCACGTTCATTTACCAATACACAAGTGGGATCGATTGCTGAAGTTGTGCGTTTGTTCACTGGCTAACAAGTGCAGGAAGGAATCCTGAGGCCTGTGCTTTTGTTGTTCCTGTGTCGGAAAGACCTCAAAAATCAGACTGTGGCAAGTGAAGCTGATTACACACAGGTCAAGCTTAGGGGGTATTAGGAGGTAGGAAGTGTTTGAATGTTTTCTGCTGTGATCATTGAGCTGATATGCCTCTACTATGTACCTCGGGAGGGACTTTTTAGTTATAATTTAATATAATAAACCCCTGCTTTGGCTTGATTAACATTGGCTCTGAGCTGAACTACAGTGCTGTATCTGAGCTTTGCCAGTATACTCTTACACTTGGTCAATGAACCTGTGTCAGGTACAGCTGCATCACGGAAAGGGTGGGTCCATGGAAACCCTGCTATATGTGCATTGGACCCACCAGAGGCAAAGAAGCACCTTCTGCAGGGGCTTTAAGTTAAAAAAGGCCTTCCTTACCCAGTGGCAACTAAATGCATTAGTGAGCAGAGCAGAGAAACACATGAAAAGACCTCTGGGTTATTCTGTGTTAAATGAGACTTGCTTCTCTCCTAAAAATACATCTAAAATAACAATCCCGTGTTAGAACTCGTAAAACCCAGGCCTCCTAAGTGGCTCATTTCATGCACAGGGTGATGCCTATGCTCGAGTCCGAGGCGTGACATTTGCCAACAGTGGCCAGGAGTCCTTAGCATTCAGGAGTTTTCAAGAATTTTAGAATTGTCTTTGTTCTGCCAGGCTAGGGTAGATTTTGTCAGGCCACGGTTCTCTTGTTGCTCCAATGTTAGCATCTGAGACTCATTCGAGCCCCTATGTGTCCCTCAGATGATGTCATAGAGATGCGCCTGCCTTCTGTTTGGTGTGTGTGGGAGTTGTAGGAATAAACAGTCATTGTATTACAGTACCAGTCAAAAGTTTGGACACACTCATGGAAGGGTTTTGTCTTTATTTTTACTATTTTTCACATTTTAGAATAACAGCAAAGACATCAAAACTATGAAATAGCACAAATGGAATTATGCAGTGATAAAAAAGTGTTAAACAAATCAACAAATCTATCTTATATTTTAGATTCTTCAGTAGCCAAAAATGTTTTTTAAAATAAATTTTTTTGGAAAGAAATTCATACATAGACATCAACTTTGCAATTTATATTTGGCTAAGAAAAAACTTTCAAAAATTTAAACATAAGTCTTTAGATCAAAATCTTAATCAGGTGTGTCCAAACCTTTGACTGATACTGTAGACAGTTCTACAAGATTGCAGAAGATATTGTGGTAAGAGGAACCTAAAGTACCACCAGTGATTCCAAAGAAAGAAAATCATAAAAAGTACAACCAACCAATGCTTGAAATTCATATCTGTTCAACCATATCAAGGATGCACCAATCAGACCTGTGTGTTTATGTTCTGAAATTGATAGTGGATCCAAGAAAAGAGAAACATGACCTGAATTTTGATAGTGACTGAATGTCTTCCATCACTGCATAATTACTATTTTTTCCTTTAAAAAGGAGACCTCAGCAGACAAACACAGACATTTTTCCTTAAGAAAACTGGTAACATGTAATTTTCAATATACTCCTGTGTAACTCGTGCACTTCCTTCCTCTCCTGAAATAAAAACAGTCTACAAGGCAGCGTCTCCATTTCCCCTCCTTTTCATGTGTAAAGACCTGAGGTCTCAGCTATGAGACGTGATGACGGACCCATTTGATCCCATGCTGCGTGTGCGAGCAGGAACACCTCAGATCCGCACTACAGAGCGAAGGTGCCAGTCTTTTCCCTTTTGGCAGGGAAGGAATGAATTTCATGTGTGGCCTGGCTTTTTTAGATTTTTTTTAAAGCTGGATTTTTATCTAGCGAGCTACGTTTTACATGCAGCCCAATTCTGTGTGGGAGGACAAAGTTACATTATTATCCTATCTGTACAGCTGCATGCATTTCAACGATAACTGATAGCTAAGACACGTGAGTTGGGCTGTAAGTAAACTATTTATGCCTTTCAGTATACATTTGGATTGTAAATTCAAAATATTTGCTGAACAGTCATTAAACAGTCATGACGATTAATCCTGAGCATATTTTGGCAGGATTAATGATACCCATCAACACATCCACTTTTTTTAGCTTCTGAACATTCTGGCAGCCTGATGTAGCTGAAGTAAGGGCAAGCAGTTTTCTGCCAAACAACATTTTTAGTCTTACATGCCATCCACAAATACATGCATGTGGGTGAACACTTACAATATAAGCCTAACTGGTCAGTGCAAACTTACATGTGCGGGTTGTGGGCACCTTTTCTGGGTGCCACTAGACATTGGCATACGCCAGCTCTGGATTTTGCCAGAAGACTGTAGTAACACTCATACACGCATCTGATGAAGGAGGCCCCCGGGCTCAGAGGAAGTGTTCCTTCCTCGTTGCAGTTACAGGTCTCCTGTGATGTGTCTCTCGTTTATCACTCACTCGCTCCTGACATTTATTTTTGCCACAACCGTAATCTTCAAAAAGCTTGTTAACATAAGTAGCTCAGCTTTCATAAACCATAAAGTCAGGGCTGACTGATCGCCCGGGCTCTCCTGTTTACCACACAGCTGTAAAACACAAAGCGCTGGCCTGGTCCTGTTGCTCTTGTCCTATTAAATCTAGTCCTATCGCCATGGTCCTATTGCTCTGGTCATGTGCTCTGGTCTGGTCATGTTGCCCTGGTTTTATCACTCTGGTCCTATAATTCTGGTCATGTTGCCCTGGTCCTATGGTTCTGGTCCTATCACCCTGGTCCTCTCAGTCTGGTCCACCCTGGTCCGATTGCTCTGGTCCTGTGGCCCTGTGTTCCAGGGAAGGGCTGAGATGCTTGGAATCTTTTCTTAGTTTGATTTGGCTTTTTCTTGCAACTAATTTTTGAGACATATTCAAAATGTATCTGAATTCAGGCATTTAAGAGAGCGAGAGGGAGAGAAAGAGATACCATATTTACACTGTACGATATTTATGTATAATGTGTTGGTATTGCAAATATTGATTTTTGTCATCCAGTAAAGCAAACTGACCTGAACTGAAACGGGAGAGACCGAGGGAGAAAGAGGGTGAGGGCTGAGAGGCGAGACGAGCGAACGCACCGTCTGCAGGACTCTGCGTTTCGCTCCCACTGTGACGTCTCTGAGCCTGAACGAGTGTCACACGCGGGGCCATCACTTTGCATTTAAATCGACACTCGGGAGCGTGGAAGAGTGACGAGGCGTGTGTGGAGGGAGCCTCCGCTAACAAAAGGCAGCACTGCAGGTATCTGCCTAAGAGCAGGGGGACTGTCCCTCAGCCCTCCTGTAAGACGTATGCCCTGAACAGGCGCCCCCTGAGCCAGAGCGCTAATCTGCTCTTGTCCCCTTGTTCCGGCATCCTGGGAGGCCGGCCCCCAGACCCCCGCCACACAGCTGGGATCAGGCGAATTTGTGTAAGCAACTTAGCGTCCGTCAAAAACGGGCGAGACAGATTCCCGGGTCCTGCCACCCGCTTCTGGGGCCTGGCTCAAAAAAAAAAAAAAAAAAAAGCGGATTTTTTCAGTTTCCCAGGCTCCTTTTTGGATTCCCCCTGTCGGTGTCCTGAGACTTTCCAGGTCCACCGTACCCCAGTGCGCCCCCCCACCCTGAAATGAAAGTGATCACCGGGGGCGACAGCAGGGGGGTTGGGGGGGGGTGGGTGGAACGAACACAGGAAGGAGCCTGGCTTCCCAACATCTGGCAGGGTCTGGTCACGTGACGCGCTCTCCACCTCAGGACGGATCCGGCTTCAGAGCCACCGCGGATCAAAGCCTGCCCCGGGTGTGCGCCGACGAGGCCTCTGCATATTCAAACACAGCTTTCCTGCAACAACCTGGCAGCCACGGGGCTAGGCTGCGCAGGAAAAGGTGCTGCGTACCTGGGAGTCTGTGTGTTTCTGTCTGCATTAGTGTTAGCGTTCCCACAACGTTAGCACAACGCTAGCCAGGACCTGCGGCTTTCGGAGTGAGCGCGGTAGTGACGGCAGGAAATCAAATTTACAAATTTAATCTAGGTGCCCGGAACGGTCCTTCCACAGACTCCTGTTGTATGAATCGAAGTTAAACGGACCACAGAGACGCTGTCTACAGGAAAAGGGAGCACCTCGCTCTGTTATTACACTGAAGCTGAAAATGTTCCCAATCACTCAGCTCTCCCCTCACCTGCATGGGCTTGTTGGCTTCTGGCCCAGTGGGGTTTTCTTTGCCCAAATCTGTAAGGTACAAGGTGTAAGGTTCTGCCACTATTTTGTGTTTTTGAGAAGTATTCCCGGCTTGAATATGGGAAATCTGGTTCTTCAACAACAATTTAAAATTGTAATCATGTCCCTGCTCTACTGAGCGAGCAACCCAGGCTCCACATACTTTCAGTGCAAATTCCTCCCCCGCCCCTTTATGATCTCCGTTCTCTCATCGCAGAGTCAACAGGACCCTGTAAGAGCAGGGGCCCCGCGAGTGTTCGGCGGGGGGGAGGGGGGGCTCATCCTCCCCCTCGAAAGGTTCGCAGAGAGAAGGGGTCACCTGCGCCCCGCATTACAGCATTAACCCGCTATCAGAGCAGACCTGCAGTGGTGCACTGACACTAATCCCGCGCTCCCAGGAGAGCCCTGTCTGTGTTACATTATCAGGCCTAATCCCCCGTAATCCCCTGCGTCTGGGTTCCTAAACGCCGTCCCACCTCCGGCTCTCACCTCCGACTCCTAAAAACGTTAATGACGGGGGGAGACCCCCCCTCCCAATCACCCCCTGACGTCCGCAGCGACGGTCACAATCAACCCCCTCCCCACCCGCCCCATCACCACCCCGCCCCCCAATCCCCAAAGCCTTCTGGGCAAGGCGCTAATGAAATTCAGCGCCTTGGGCGAAACACAAACCAAACATATGCTCAACAAATCAGGGCTGGTGTGTTTCCATGTCGGCGTTATTATGCGGGTCTGTTGGTGCCGCCGATTGGGTCTTTAGCAACAGGCCCGGCGTGTGGAGAGACGGGGCGCTTTGAAGCCCCTTTGGGTGCCATGTTTAAAGGGCTGTGATGAGACATTAATGGCGGGCTGACCCCCCGGTTATTAAAACGTCGCAGAAACAATCTGCACTTACACGCCCCATCCCCCTCATCGCCCCCAACCCCCTTTAGTGGCTGTCAAAGAATGGCGGGGTGGATTGGGAGGGATGAGCGATAGGGGAAGAGTCTTGTTTTTTTCTTCAGAAAAAGCACTTTCTTCAGTAAGCTACGGCGTCTCCTGTCTCCTGCCGCACTCACCTGCACCTCCCCCCCCCCGGCCCCCAGGCTTACCTTGTTTACTCTGGGACTCCCGCGCACCGCTCTGCTTCCTCCGCGGCGTCACCCCGTCTCCCGGCCCCCCCCTGCCCCGGCCTCCGTCCCCGGCTCTCCCGCCTCGGCCGTCGGGCGTGACCTTCGGACAGACGGACAGATGGCCGCAGAAGCAGGTCAATGGAAGCCTCCACAAAGTGCGAACAAACAGGCTCTCCTCGAACACAGACCTCGCTCTCCGCACAGACAGCCTCCGATTATGCCGCTGTTTTCCTGCTTATTTATTTATTATTTACTATATTGGCAGCCACTTTCACTAGAAGCCATTAATATATTTTGCAATTGTAATCACATGCAAATGCACGCGGGCGAGTCCTGCTCTTTCTCTCCCCTACCTCCCTGCATATGGCAACACGCTGACTTAATTGTCAGGGTGAAAATAACAGCATATGTGAACTTCCTCTCATATTTAATTTTATCTTTGAATAAAAGAGCCATAGGAAAGTATTAATCTGCTTAACATTTCTAAGTACATCCTCCAAAGGATTTTTGCTTTTTTAATCTTACATATGCTCCGCAGAGTTACTGGCAAAAACTGTACGTTTTCTTCATTTCATCCTTTCAACATCAAATGGTGAGCAGCAAAAATTGGATCAGACTTCAAAGACCATGATGTGCTCCAAGTCACAGAGTGACTCTTCTATTTCACATATTGAATTCGAGCAGGATATCAAAGTACTACCAAAGAACCTCAGGTCTTTACTAAAAAAGGGGGTCTAACATCTGTAGAGAGAGAAGCGCAAAGACAAATCACCTCGGGGAAACTGCGAGCGTTTATTCTCAGCCGTGAATTTCCAGCCTTTTGATTCCCTTATTCGCCGTGCCACCCCGTCTCTCCACAGAGCCCCAGTTCGGAGCGAAAGGAGCCCTTTGTCTCCGGAACTTCAAAACACTCTGTCGAATAATTCCGTGTTCCCCCGTCCCTTGCCACGGGTCCACGGGCGAGCAGTTGGTGTGGGAGGGGGGGTTGGGAGGTGGGGGGTGAGGGGTGGAACACGCATTTGGGTTAAACTTTAAAACCGAGCGGAAATGAGACCAGTGCTCACACCTCATCCTGGTGTTCCCGGTGTGGGTTTTGGTGATCAGTCGGAGATCCGGTCCTCTGGGTGAGGTCAGGCCTAAGGAGGGCAGAGAAGAGGACCCGGATTACTTTCAGTGTCCTTACGCTGCGTATCGAATCGTGTTGTGCACCATGCTGTGCCCGATAAAAGAGGATACTGCTTGTGTTAAATTTATTGCAGGGACGATTGCATGTGCAAATCATCACACTTTTCTCAAACTCGTGGAGTCTTGGATGACTTGTTACTTTAAGGCCTCTGTTACTATCTCTCCTACTATCTTTATGTAAAATTTCAAAATCTGAATAAGACTCCAAGCAAGTGTTGCTTCGTCTTCATTACTAACTAATTGAAAAGGTACATAACGTTAGTTATTTAGCGTTAGTTAGTTAACGTTAGCTTTAATACAGCTTTACGTCTCTTGTAATTCTATGAATATTCTCTGGTCATATGATCTAAATGTGTTCACCATTCAAGGGCTGCTCTGTTCAGTATGGAGCTCAGCACCAAGTTCAAACAGTAATAGGAAATCCATACACCATTCAGTGATGTTGATGAATATCTAGGGACTTATTTATATAACAATATGATAATGGATATATATATATATAACATAACAAGAGAAATGTATCATTAAAAACATGTATTTCACTAGAAAGTGCAAAATAGTGTAGAATCAGAGAGTATGAAACAAAGGTAATTCTATAGTGTAGGGAAGACAAATAAATATCACTACTGAATTCAAATTATCCTGAGGACAAAGTGGACGCTGCAGGGATGCAAGACATCAGCAGATGCTGGAATGACTTTCATATCAGAACTCTGCCCTAATCCGGTTAAACAATAATTACTTGATGATGTTCGTGATCCGTCATGCCATGGACACCACAGGTTATGAACACTGTCCAATTTTCAGAGGCCCAAATTTGAAAACTAATAAATCAGATGGGTAATTTCTTATCTGATATACGCGGTCACCATGGTTGCTACCGTCGTTCCCTGTCTTGCAGGTCTACTTTTGACTGTTGAGTTTGATCGATTTATTTCCACACCATACATGTCCAACACCCAATGCACACACGTTAACAGAGCCAAACTCCGCTGAACATTATCCCCAAGAGTGTGGTGGCGTGCAAAGGATACGTGCAATCTCCCCAATGGCAGAATCCCTCATTCAGGCTTCCCTTGCACTAGGAGGAGGAAAATGCTAAATGAAAAGTAACAGCACGTAGGTAAGCAACCAGTACTTTAAAGCTGAAAATGAAGAGGAGCTTGTGTCCAAATAAATCTATATGGGGAGATTTTCAGTCCTGATTAAACAGAATAATAAAGTTGAGATCTGAAGTTTTCTCACCCAGGAATATGGCTGTAAACATGAACACGATTCCCCAAAGACAAACTTATTAATTTGATAGCAAACAACAAGTGCTCGTAAGAAATATATATCTATATATATATATTTATATATCTGGAAGGCTGTCATGCATGGGAATCGGGTTTGAGGTGTCAATTTTTGCGATTGGTATTACGCGAGGCTAGTCAGCAGAAGCATCACCGAACACAGCTGTGTTCTCCTGCCAACAGGAAGCATCTTCATTTGGATTTCAGAAGCCCCACTTTTGAGACTTAATTTCCCAGCTATGAAATACGAAGGGCATGGTCCCTGTGCCAAGGAAGAGATATTCAGCAAGCTACAGGGACCCAAGGGCATGGGGCTTTTTTTGCAGATTAAAAGAAATCATTCCTATGAAAATACGCTCTTGTTGTAAAGTG